>JAZFAU010000285.1:0-347500 GCA_037178615.1 Dione vanillae | reverse complement strand
ATATATATATATATATATATATATATATATATATATATATATATATATATATATATATATATATATATATATATATATATATATATATATATATATATATATATATATATATATATATATATATATATATATATATATATATATATATATATATATATATATATATATATTTTTTTTTTTTGTTGTGCAATAAAATATATTTGTATTGTACTATATATTTTTTATGAACTTCTTCGTCTACAACTAATGTGATGTGATGTGCGTAAAATGGTCAACATCAAAATGTTGACCATTTTACGCACATCACATAATATACCATGAAAACAAATTACGACTTATAAATATTTAAATAAGATTGGAATTAGTAACCAGATAAATGTATATTCATCATTTTTAATCACTGCTGAATCAATACAAAATAAATTGAATTCTTTTGACATCTTTTTATTTTATTAAGTATTTATATTAAATATGTTACTTAAGATAAATATCTAATGAGACTTTTAAATGACGTAATTAAAAAATAATTAATGTGGTCATAAACTTAAGCTTAAGTTAACATAAAATCACAGACTTGTGTTAAATAGCTAACCAAATTTATATACTCGTTTACCTTTACTCATGTTTTCTCTATCGTACATAGATATATTATATGGCAAAGTAAACTTTAAACTTTCTTTGTAATACGTGTAATAGCATTCGTAATTTTTCAGATCGATGTTGTATTGAATACATATTTCTAATATATTATATATGTTTTTTTTTATATAAAAACATATTGACATATTTCACGATAAATTAAAAAATTGTAAGATATTTATTTAGTCATGAAGATTTCCCTAAGTGACTCAGTCATTCAGAGTCAAAGGTTAACAAGAAACGAGGTCAAATAAAAATTTCAATAACAATCGTAAACGAAACACCAACACATAAAACACACATTGTTGTTGAAAGTTCTTGTTTTTTTTAAAGGAAATATTTATTTACGGCTCAAAACGTAGAAATAGCGTACTTTAATATAATTTTAATAAAAGATTATACATTGATAGTAAAAAGGCACTTACCGGGTTTTGTAAGGGGTGTTTTGAGATCGTTGTTTGTTTGAGATAACTGAGGATTCTCTTGCACCTGCGAATTTTCATTTCATATTTATTTCGCTCTACTTCGTTTACCTTATTAAGGTAATTTGTTAGAACACAAAGATGTGACAGTGAAATGTTGTAAATAGATATATTTCTATGTTAATACGTTTAAATGTACACTTAATTAACATTATGTTTCTCTGGACGAGGCCTCTGTCTGTATGTTATATAAATATAGATAGATTAAAATAAACAAAATATATATTTGCCTTACCTTATTGGTGAACGGGTTGAAGATGAATTCTTTTTCCAACTCCTTCCTAGGCGTTGCCGCGATCCCCGAGACCGGAGTTGGAAGTTGTTTCATCTCCTACAATATAAAATATTCATATATTCCCTACAACCATATTTTGGCTTACGCCACAATATTATGTTATAAGAGACTGATAATAAATATCTTTTATAAAAATGTTATACATTTGTAGACTTCATAGAAGTGATAGGTTCGTTTTGTTATTACTTTCATCTATATTTTTTTTAATTTATTTAAATTTTTTTACATTTAAATAAAAAAATATAAATATATGTATAATAATATAAAAAAACCTTATTTATTTTTTAAATACATTATTCAACACTCACATTCACAACGATTAATCAGTGTTGACTAAACAATAAAATCAAAGAGCACAATTAATGATAAGAGATAACAATCAAAAGTGGAAATGATAACAGAAGAATCCATAGTTCTATAATTAAATATGAACTCAGAGACGGAAAGCAGAGCGATTTCAGCCTACTTAAAGAAAAGGCCAGCCAAAGCTTAAACTTTAGCTTGTCACGAAATAATACACAGTGAATTTTCAACGGTTTCACTTTTTATATATATTTTAACTTAGTTTTTAGTAATTTAATTAAATTAATATAAATGAATTTAAATGCATTTACAATTTTTAGCATATGCAAGACTCAAGTGTCTAAAGTAGAAAGAGATAAACATATGTCTTATACTGCTGAAAGTAAGGTATTTGCATATGTCACCTTAAAAAGTCGTCTCGTCATAACGCGTCATATATAAGGCAAATAAAAAAATCTTACCTTTAATATGGTTTCTATAGGTGGTTGGCTGCTATCGATATTATTCTGTAAATAATCATAACATAATTAATATTATATACCGCCTACAATATTAAAATCATATTAAAATAATAGAATACTTTGACGTATATTATCAAAATACATTTATATGATTTTTTTTATCTTCACGCTTTATCCCGCAAATGGCAGGGTAAGCCGAGGGAACTGCAGGAACCGTGGGAACCTAGTGTTAAGACACTCCGTTGTTTAGTCCCTGCTTTCTCCGTCTCCGCTTTCCGCCTTTTTCGAGGCATTGCGTGTTGAGTGGCGGAGCTCAACGCCGCGCTATTATAAATTTGATGTTAAATATATAAAAAGTATATCTATAGAAAGGTATAGGGTAGATATATAGGCTTCATACTTATATGAATTTACGCTAATTATAAAATAATTTATTCCCCTCATCAATAAATAATAATTGCTTATCAATTAGCATGATTTATTTAAAAATGAATCCTTGACATATAATGTGTAATATGCGTCTTAATTAGTGTTTATAAACTAACGATATTAAATAGTGCTTATTCGTTAGAAACAAGCTATCATATATTTAACGATACCATCATAAAATATATAGGTAAAACAACATAGTATATATGTACGTAATGCGTGTAATGCAAAAAATAAATATTGTTTTATACCAAAAATCCATGTTAAAATCTAGCCATAAGAAGTTATACGACCGTAAAAACGAGCAAATTTGTAGAAACTACTGAATAAAAGTATTTTTATGGAAACACGTGATTACTACTTTAGCAAGTTCTGACTATTAAGATCATTTGCGGGGTGTTTGAAATAAAACCTTATTTCTTTAACAATAGGTCGCTTATTGAATTGATAAGTGATATATCAATAATAGTTTTAATATGTCGATATACATTTGTAATAAATATTATGTCGATTTCTCTAGTAACATAATTTCCTTCCCTGTAGTGCTGAATGGCGGGACTTAACACCGCGCCATATCATTTGAACAAAGTAAAGATATGAAAATAACCTATTTCTTCGAGTACAATCAATCTATGCTTTACTAGTATTATAAAAAAAGGTTTGTATGTACGCATTAATCTCAAAAACTACTAGCTGGTTAAAATTTTTGTGTTAAATAGATAATTTTTTTTAGCTTCACGCTAAAGCGTGATAAATCCCGCATATTGCAGGGTAGGCAAAGGGAACTGCAGGAACTATATGAACCTTGTGTTAAGACACTCCGTTACTTAGTCCCTGCTTTGTCCGTCTCCACTTTCCGCCTTTTTCGAGGCATTGCGTGTTAAGTGGCGGAATTCAACGCCGCACTTTGCCTAGTTTCCAGAGCGAAGAAAACGGAAATAGAAAAATCCATCTTCCCCGAGTGGGAATCGATCCCACAAACCGTCGTTTTTACAGGCAGGCGCATACGCCTCTGCGCCACGACGTTTATCTATTTATTATTTATGTATTAGAGGATTAGATTTATTTATATTTATTATTATTTGATTTATTTTATTATTTATTAGAGGGCCTAGGTTCATATGTTTCCTGCAGTTCACTCTGCTTACCCTGCAATATGCGGGATAAAGCGTGAAGCTAAAATAAAACAAAATGTTTTAAACAATTTTAATGTTCAATAAACAATAATAAAATAATGTTTATTAATCAAAATATGTATAAAATGCAAAAGTCACAAAAAAGTATAAAGTTCAACTTAATTTAAATAAATCAAACAGTTTTTTTCACTGTATATTAAGTTTTAAGCCAATAAATTCATATGTCTTGAAATTCATCAAGTACAATAATATATTACAACTAATCAACTAATCAATTACGCTGAAACAATAATTGGAGTAAAGGTGCTTGATAGTAATAAGCTAGCTAACTGATGTCATGTTGATTTAGGTAGTCAGGTATTTATATAAGAAAATTCATATAGATCTCGATATTTCTCGATAATTATGAAGATGACAGCGTTTATTCTCTCTTCCAGTTTTAACGGTTTTCCATTCTGCTGACGCGGGAAGCATGACGGGTTGCGTTTGCGCACCGTAATAATATATAATATAATGGACTTCTATCACGTCAAAGCCACGCGGTGACGGAATTTATTAGATAATAAATATTTTTATGATTTTTAAAGTGTTAATCCACACTAAATATATGAAAAACATTAAAAGAAATCAAATTCCGCTGCGTTAAAATTTAAATTAATTGTTTGATTAAATTCTACTACGAAAATATTATTGTGAAGAAATCTAAAACCCTGACCGCTTTCTAGTCCCACACTTCAGATATAACACAACGAACAAAGAGGAACTTAGTAACTTAATCATTAATTTTAGGAATTACTTTTCAAGTCATTGAAACCCTCTGTGACCTAGAAAGTGAGTAACTCGCTACACTTGTAGCATGTTTTACAAACAATATTAGGTTAGCGCAAACTCGGCACGTAACGCGCTACGTTCATGTCCAAAACAAATTATTACTTCCACGAAAACTATTCATTATAAATACAAATTTACGTAAAGTACGAGAACACTTTGTTGACGAACGGTAGAATATTTTTGAGGTATTAGGATAATGGAATCACGTACAATATTGTCTGCTTCTACTGGACTCATTATGTTGCAGACTTCATAGGTACTTTTTACATTAGAAACATTAGGCAATGTAATATATTAATACTTACTTGGGATTGGATTCCGTTGGGTAACCGTAAAGGAGGTGGTCGATGCGCAGCCGGACCCGTCGAGTTGAGTCCTTCGCTCTGTTGACAAAATTACACGAAATATTTATAACTTCTTAGTATATATTATTTATGAACTCTTAACGATTAGCTACATGTAGTTTATTTATATACATTACACTAGCAGAATATACGTACAATGTAATATATTGTAGACTGCATGTTAAAGGGCGGAACTGAACGGCACACATATACCAAAGCAGGAAAATAAAAATAATTTAAATATACGTATAATTTAAATATACCCACAATAAGTGCGTTTACAGTCACAGTATTACGAAGACCTCAAAATATTCGTATATATTTTAAGTATAGTCAAACTAAAAACCAATAAAAATCGAAACAGTAAATTAATTAATAAATCAAAAAAGTATCAAAAAGCGTTAAATCTCGAGCACGTGTTTACAATAGAGCAAAGTATCGGGAAGGCAGCCTGAGGCGTTCGCTTTAGAAACTTGCAAGTAAAACTACGAAACTTCCGACCAGTGGCTTAGTTAAGCATAACTTAACCTACTGCCGTAATTTTATGAAATATGTTAAAATATTCTATATAATAGATTTGAAAACATAAGCTGTACACTTTCAACGTTTCAATATTAGCTATATAAGCAATACGAATAATCTTATAAGATTTACGAGCAGCTCGAGTTCAGTTCATTCAAAAGAAATTCCTTTTATAATGGAAGTGAATAAATTTTTATAATGGTGAGAATAATTTGATCAGAACAGAAGATCAGGCCGAAGCTTTGCATAACAATAAACGTCGCTGAATAGGTCACTGTTGATGTCGGTTATCTAAATGATTTCTTTTAGGTTTAATAAAATTATTTTCTGGCTTTACGCTGCTGTCTGAGTACAGTCTATAAATTGAGGAGCTCATAGTTAATTGAGTAGCGGAAGTTAACGCAGCATTGCCATAATCACAACACGTAAAATAGCCTAAGTCTAATTGCTCAACTTCAAACCCATAACCTTCGCGTATAAAGACAAAGGCTGTCTCGTTCAGCCAAAATCATTATTAGTGGATATTATTTGATATAAAATATAGTAGTGTAAATACCATAATATAAACTAATTGATTAAGTACTGAAATATAACCACAAAGAAAATACAATATAACATTTTTAATACAACAAAATTTGTTAATAAAAGAATATATTTTTTCAAATTCAAAGTTAAATAATAGATGGTCGTTGTCAACAAAGTTTCCAGAGATGTAATTTGGTACTTTTATCTCGACAATCGAGGATAGACGAGTGCTCGTGACGGGGACGGAGACGGCGACCGGGGCGCGTAGGCTTTGGTGATATTTAGAACGTTAATATAACAATGTCATTACTAAGAATATGATTTATATGTGTATTTAGAATTGATGTAGGTTTAGTTATGTAGATTATACATGGAAATTTATTAGTTGGTGCTTTTGATGTAAAATATTACTTATAGTGTACAAGAACTTTTTGAGTATAATAAAGACAGTAAAAGAAATCTAGTATTCAGATATTCACTCACCACATTTTCTAGTCATTACGTGTAGAGTGGCACAACCTAATGTTTCCCTTTGTTCTCACAGAGCTGAGTGTGAGGCAATAAAAATATTATAAATATAATAATTAATAAAATAAAATAATTGCCTTGATCGTGAACTGAACCTATAACTATCAGATCTACGCGACGGCTTCGTTAGAGTGAATATTAATAGAATTACTAATATTAAATTTCTAACAAGTAGTTATTGATAACCTAATCCGTATTTTGCTCTTTTCCAACTTAATTGAAAAGCCGAACCGACAGTGATAAACGATCGCAAATCTGCTATATCTATATAGTACTGTTGCTAAGTTTGTGTGTTTTATCCAGTTTCAGTAGGTTTATGAGAAAGTAGATACACATTTACTTTCATTCCTTATTTAATTATTATAATATAACAAGATCTTTTAAGGATAATATGTATGGTTTCGCGACATTTAAATATTTTTAAATTCGAAACTTCGCATTTCCGAAAAACTATTTTACTAACTATAAATAAAAACCACAACTATGCAATGCCTTTGCCACATATTTTCTATAATTATAATAAAAAGCTATTCGTATTACAATACCTTGTTATAATAGGGCGGGCGGTGGTGTACTCGGCCATTTTGCAGAGCGTTTGTAGGCTTTTTGAACTCATTCTCGCGGCGTGACGGGTGACCTGGTGACAAAACAATACAAGCTGTAAGTATAAAAATATGCACGAAGTAAGCGTCTACGTTTTAAAGTCTATCATTTAAATATTGAAAGTTTAGTTGCATTATTAAAAAACAAATATTAAGTTATACAACTTTGAATGATTATATTATATTAAATGCTTATTTGTATTAACATAATATATGTTTTTTATAATGTCTTTATACAATTTTTATACCAATTCCAACCATATTCTAACAAGAAAGTTTAATACCCAATTAGTTTGAAGACGCAGTGAGCTTAGTGTAATTTACAGCAAAATTAAGATCATGTCCTCAGTACGTGAATTGAATATTCGTGTTTCGACGTAACAAAAGCGACGAGACACGATATATAAGATTTTTTTTTTTTTAGCTTCACGCTTTTATCCCGCACAAGGCAGGGTAGGCAGAGGGAACTGCAGGGACCGTGGGAACCTAGTGTTAAGACACTCCGTTGCTTAGCCCCTGCTTTCTCCGTCCCCGCTTTCCGCCGTTTTCGAGGTATTGCGTGTTGAGTGGCGGAACTCAACGCCGCGCTTTGCCTAGTTTGCCAGAGCGAAGAAAATGGAAATAGAAAAATCCATCTTCCTCGACTGGTGATCGAACCCAGTAACCGTCGCGTTACAGGCAGACGTTGCGCCTCTGCGCCACGACGGTCCTCAACTCGACTCAACTCGATATATAAGATAATAGGTATATCTTTTAGTTAGTATAATGATACTAAATTTATATTATAAAGAATCAAATAACAGTATAATATAAAAAATGAGCATTTTAAAGTTTCACGTTATTTCCCATGTGGAATAAATGGCATGTTGAAAAGTCATTCCGTTACTAACTTCGTTTAGAACGTACGCTTTGCTTAGCAATGCTCGCTCTTGACAAGATCAAAGAAAGAAATGTTCTTAGCTATACTAAAATTGAATATTACACATATTCAATTAAATGTATTTAACAAGATTTGAATTACAAATAAAAAATATTTTAAGAATAAATTTTTTTAATAGTTCTTTCTGTACTTAACGCTTAGATATTTGAAGTATTATTATGAAAACAAAAATATAACTTCATAAATCCTGCCCCTTTGATATTTCGCCCAAATTGAAACTATTTTAACTTTTGAGTTTTTGTTAAAAATAAATTCAACATCAACCGCAATTCGTTCCATCCGTCCACGGGATTTCAGAGGAAAATTAAAATAGGTTTTCGTTTTTAGCTGTCATATCGCTGCCTGAAACTTCAACAGTGGTGATAAAGAGCGGACTAACCGTCTTAATATTGTGTAAAGGTTTCAATATTGTAAAACGCTATAGCAATAATTAACACGCGATATAAATTATTATACAATCTACACCACTCTACATCAGTCCAAAAACTGTTCTATGCCTGCATCACTGTAATTACATTTCAATTCTAAGAAATGATTATTACGTAAACTCACTAATATCTCAATAAAATCACAAAAAAAAATCCAAAATTCATGAAAAAAAGTATAAAACAATATAATACAATTATAAACGATCTTCAACATGTATACTATCTTAATTAAAATAGTAGATTTTAAAAGAATACGTTGCAATAGTCCACTTTAGTTGGCATTAAAGCGCAGTGTTTCATGTAAACGGGGGTTTAAGGAGGGGTGGTGCGACGGAGTATCTCTAGGTGTTTAGGTTTATGGAGATTGCGAGCAGGACAAAGGAGTTGCTTTACATTTCGCATTCACTCGCCTTTGATCGGATATGAGCATTGTTCTTTAACGTGGCAAACGTACTTTGAATTTAAAATAATGAAATATCCAGTTCATTTAAAAAATATTTACTATACTAAAAATTCAATATATATCCAATTTTTTCAATATACAGATATAACTTAATATATGAGATGTTGTGCAGCAGATTTCAAGCAGAAACAAAAACCTACTTCAAAATATATTCGACATTATTGTTTTCTTTATTTTGTTGATGTTCTGAAATGTAACCCCATACCAGTATTAAATATATAAAGCTTAAAAATAAAATCAATCCATCATAATCTAATTAATAAATTATTTTTTTTACAAAATCTATTTAAACCAACGTAGCTTAGCTACAATACACGCATCCGCGGACATACACAGGACCGCTATACATCCGCCTCTTGTACATAATGCACTACCGTCGCGTATTAAATTACTCGCCGACGTGCTAATGTAATTTAATACAGACGTTTAGTATCAATTGTATATAGTCTTTATTTTAAACCATTAATAGTACTAAGCTTAAATAGTACTTTGGTTATAGTGTGAAATATGTTACATATTAAATTTTCAAGCCAATTAATAAAAATTTAAAATTTAGCTTCGCGCGTATAATCTTATACTAAACCTTTCGACAATCTCCATCTTTCGTTCCATAAATAAATATCGATATTCATATAAATCATATGCAACGTCCTCTAAAACAGTAAGTGAATAGTTTTGAGACTTTTTTATCTTGATTTGAATACATTGCAATGACTTTTACAGAAAAATTTACAAAAAAATATACAAATTTAACCTTTAATCACTATAAAAAGACAATATAACACAAATTGTCTTGTTGTTTAAAAAATCCTTATGTAAAAATATAAATTCACATATAATATGCATAATGCGACATAAATGTTTAACCTTCTACAGTCAAAGTAAGGTTGAATAATTGTAGTAAGGAAGTAGTTATTATAAAAAAATACTGTACATACATATTATCAGCGTAAAAGATAAGCAATTTCGAGTTTGGAGGTTGATAGACTTCAATATTCATGAACCTTGTCAATACAGAAGACAATCACTTGTAAACTGTTACTTATATGCACTTATCGCATAAATTATCCGATGGAAATTGCTTGCCAGCAGAAAACAGCTTATCTAAGAAATTAATCGAATTTTTCATTTGTATTCATTGTTTTTCTTTATTTTACGACAAAGCCTAACCAAAATGAAAATACAACAACCTCGATCGTTAGCGATTGATTAAAGTAAACATTTGATTTATTAGTATTTTACCAGTAATTAAACCCGTAGTAACTTCTAGCATGACAAAATCACGAACAATATGTCATTGTACGAATGAGGTTGTCTCGTTAAATGTCGTTTATATGAAAAAATATACTTATTAAGCATCATTATAATCACATCATAGTCAATTGCTATATTGTGTGTAGTAGTGAAAGTGAAGCCACCTGTGTTGCGTGACCAGACGCGTTTGTATTTACATTAAAACAATAAGTTACTTGCAGTATTTTTGTTACTATAATATTAGTAATAAACAACTAACTAAACAATAAACTAAAATACTTTTTAGTATAATTTATATAAAAATATCAGTCATAAAATGTTCTTTAACGAAATAACACTATCCATTATATTCTAAGAAATATATTTTAAATAAATAATCGTCATAGTCGAGATGCTTGTGACCTTAAAACCCACCTACAACTGCAAAGTCGGTAACAATTTTGATAACCTTTTATAAAACACCGTTGATATTTTATAAAACAATAATATTATTCCCGTGTGATATCTACCTTACACTAAGACGTCGTTTGATCACAAAATGAGATTCAGTTATGAGCTGTTCATTTCTACGAGTATATGATACGTTGTTAGGGAGGATTCACACTTTTACGCACTTGGTGTGTAAGGAATAATAGTAGGTGTACAATAAAATGTAAGGACGGTATTGGTGTTATATTGCTTTGAATATATTTCTATCATTATTTTATTTGCGATATTTTTAATCTTGAAATATTGTACGATTTAAATGTATTTTCATATGTAGTTTATTGGGGCTTCATTTTTCACTTACTTTTAGTAATGAACGGATTGTTTCAACATAGAGATATTTTTCGCCATATCTAAAAATACACATAACAATGTATATTATATATTTACATATTAATGAGTAATATATAAAAGAGTATGTTAAATTCTTTTTTTCTTAAGCGAATAGATGTAGAGCCTCCCTCATATCGTACACTAATACAAGTAGCCGGTAATAGAAAACGGCAAATTGACCAATCACAAGCGTCGTACATGAGTAATTGAACTAGATGTGCAATTCTGCTGGTTTTATCAGATAAGGTCCGTAGTAATGATACACTAGAATCATATCAAGACGTTTAAATTTTAATAGCATTCAAGAATATCTATATTTATGTACCTATTTAGAAAATGTCAACGTAGCACTATTGTGATGTGTATTAAATAAACAATATGATATATTTATTAAATCTACGCATGTTCATTTTTTTTATAGTTATTATAATAAAAATATAATCAACGGATAAAGAAAAATTATACTCTTAAAGTTACGTCTGACGTTACGCTACGAATATATTTAAATTAAACTGTAGTTGTAAATTTAGTTCACGAAGAGAATCCTCTCACAAACTACAAATAAGATTTAATCAAGCTTCTACTACCCACTTATTGTAACTACTAAACCAGATAAAAAAATTATGTCACTTTCGATACTTGTAAATAATAGCGATTTACTAAACAATGTTTCGTACAATGAAAATAAAAAAAAATACATTGCCTAAAAGTTAATCGTCATTTCTGAGTGCGCCGGAAAGCTTAAATATTTAATAGTATCACACAGGCCTATTACAATACACTCACGTATATAATCCCATGTGACGTAAAGAACAAGGACGTCCAATTAGGTACATACCTACATAAAAACTTCCAACGAAGCTGGTCGATCGAGGTGTAGCTTTGCTTTTTAAACTTACTCGCAGCGCAATAATGCGATCCGATCAACGTTATTGGATTAAAAAAAGAGATCATTCAATAATCTGCGGCTACCGGAGTCGGTCATTAATCGATTTGAATAACTTGGCTCATTTTAATTAATATCATATTTATAGATTACTATTGGTTTAACTACCTGTTTTAAAAGATGCGATCTTGCTTGCTTCATTAAAAATTAATAATATCCTCCCCGCACAGTGGGGGGTCGAGACTAATTAGTGATAACGGAAGTAGCTGGTTCAAAATTGGAAGGCGGTTAACTTTGTATTGAATGATGTTTGTATCGCTTTTTTATTAAACTTATAATCAATACATATTGAAATAATGTGTATGAAATATTACTATTTACTTTGTAGAAAGGTGAATCTAAATGCATAAAGCTAATACTGTAAACTAGCAGTTAGTCATTTTTGTAATATTATGAATTAATAAAGGAAATGAGAATCCGATAAAGGTCAAATAAATTAATATTTATTAAAATCAATAAATAAAATAAAAACAATAAAATAAAAAAAACAACTAACTATATAGGTACATATAAATAACACCAGTCATGAATATTTTATTATTTCATCAAACCCACCGTTACGCATAATATTCGAATACCAAACTAAAGAAATCTCGAAAGGGAAATATAAAATGTATGTAGGCGACATCTCAGGAGATAGCTTCTTTGAGCATAACTTAGTGCGTAATAAATTCCATATCGGTACTTTATTATCGGATCGTCCATAAAAATAAGTGCAATAGTTTTTATAGACTTTTTTTGGAAGATAATTTGTGGTGAGTTAAGGTGAAAAGTATTTTTATGATAAAATGGATAATTTGGAGTAGATGTAAAGCCTGTACACAAAGCTCTGACTGTTAAATAAAAAACTGACCTAATGCAATATAATGTCATTCTTTCCTTATATAATGAGGTGAATGATATAGAATATAAAGAAGACTATATATATATATATATATATATATATATATATATATATATATATATATATATATATATATATATATATATATATATATATATATATATATATATATATATATATATATATATATATATATATATATATATATATATATATATATATATATATATATATATATATACATATATATATATATATCTATCTGTACTACGACTATAGTACTATAGTATACTATCTGTTACTAGAGCGATCTATCAAATGCATGGACGTTTTCAAATATCCACTAAGCGAATGGTAATCGAATGATAGTGGTATATAGGGCTATTTCCCAGATGCACTCGGGCCGAGTGCCTCCCTCCCGTACAATGGCGAGTTAGAAAGTATTGCATTGATATCCGATAAGACGCCTGTTGCACTCGCTTCTGAGATTAGATGCTGTATAAAAGCTTTTTTATGAATATAAGTATTTTGAGCTTTTACATTATGTACTACTTCTTTCTTTTTCAATGTTAGGTACGAGTTCACATTTTATAGCAGAAACTCACGTTTAGCGTTAAGTTGCAAATTAGTCCAATAGTGGAAAAGGGAAAAAAATCGATATTTGTAATTATAGATAAGGAAAATGAAAAAACATATTTTTTAAATTTACCATTAAAGATATAACTTCTATTTAATGTTGCTTAATTTGTAATGACATTTTGCGTGCAATGCATTTAAATAATGTCGAATTTTTTATTGCAACAAGGTAAGTTTTTATAGAATCTGTTTTCCAATTATGAAATGTAACAGCAGAAGTAGCTTTTTATAATTGTATATTTTTTTATAATCTATGAACTGGGTCCGAATGTAAATAAAAACAAAAAGTAGCATAAGTAGTAGAAAATACTATAAAATTGTGAATATCAAACATATATGTATATACTCCGACATAAAAATATATAATAAATAATAAAATTTTACGCAATAATACAATTAATAAGCTTAACTCATATCTTTCATTCACTTTATATTACGATATAAAATTGATAGAACAAGCCTATAACCAAAGCAAGCCAGTGTCAATTAAACCTATCCTTATCTGTGTCACGACTGCACTTAAAGCCTAGGACAATGTTTGTCACGCCGTATTACCTAGCCTCAATATCGGATAAGCTTTCTTGTGCTAACTTAGTAAGATCCTGACTGCCTTATTGTAGTCAGTTAATAATCACATATTGATGTAAATTGTAATATCGTGAAATAACAAAAAAGTAATTCGGTATCACACCAATGGCGGCACCATATCAAAAGTTTGTCATTACTTAAACGCCACTTTTCCTAAAAACCCACTCAATAAAACTTTTATTTATTTATTAAAGGAACTGAAATGAAGGTAGCGTAAAATATAAATAAAGAACATAATTTGCAGTGCATTAAAAAGTAATCAGTTGTTCCAACGAAGATGAAACAATGCGTTATGGCTCGGCTGGGCAATGACACCTGCGGCCGTTGACATGCGCCCGCGCACCACTGGATTGTATCACCCTTAAAAGTATTACGATCGATTTGCTTTTTATGAGAAAATTTAATGGATCATCCGCCTGCCTTTACATTAATGCTACCGAAGCGATGCGTTTTAACTTTTATAGTTTTATCTTAAAGAGTAATGCCTTTTAATAAAAATCATGGCGATAGTCAGTATTTAAATGTCGTTAGAAATAATCCATTCAATAATAACACTAAGTGCCTATTGTAGCGTAATAGGACTATAGGGGAATTATTATTTTCATGTAGTTGCTCTGGTGAAGAGAAAGTCGGTGTTGAGTTCCGCTTCCTAGCACGTAATGTATTGAAGAGGGGCGGAAAGAGGTTAACTGAGTATAGGACACTTGCTACTAAGTTCTTCTTTCCTTCTATGCATAAAAATAGCGCTCTTATAAAGCACTCTTTTTTGTTATAATATAATGAAACGTTGCAAGTTATCTTTTAAGCATATCTTCATATAAATTAACATAATATAGCAACTTTCTAGAACCACTTAACTCTAGTTCAGAAACTAAGCATTGTTCCTCTGAACTTGAGATTGAGGGAACTCTTAGTTTTACATTATTATGACTAAGTTCAATATCCACGCACAATCTTATTTGCCGACGCGACGGGTACAATCAGGCAAGTTACAGCGCTGTGGTTGACTCAGAATAGGTTTTACCGACGGACAAATTGAAATATTTATTTAGCCAATTGTGGCTTTGTTTGTGATTACTTTGTGACCTACAAACATCTGAAATGGAAAAGTTAAATATTGAATTTTTAGTTCGGGACTTTTATCGCAATACTGCGTAATAACTTTAGCATAACGCGACGCGACAATGGATTTGCGAATCGAGTTCATTTTAAAGAATATGAATATTCATTTTAAGGAAAAACGTTTCACGTTTATACAAGAAACTAGTAATGACGACTTCATTTAATTACTTCATTAATATTTATTTAAATGCTTTATAAATTTACATAGCGAATATTTTTTTACAAAAAAGATCGTATAACAGTTTATAGAAAAACATATAATATTTCATAATAAAAAGTTAAAACAATTCGTAACCAAATCAAATTTTAGAACAAAGTAAAATAAATTACCGTCTTACAAAGAGACGAAATGGGTATTTCTACTTTAATAAAAATTGTGATAAACTAACAATACAAGAGTGGATTATATGGGCCAATTTCTAGATCTTTGTTTATAAGCAAAGACCCGTAAAACTAAGACTTAAATACGTATTGGTTCATTCAGTTTTTTATCAGTAAGTGATTGCTTGAGTGTATTGATTCAGCCTATTTATTTACTAACCGTAGAGAGGTATTAAGCAACAAAAACAAGACAAAGCAAGAGATGTAACAGAATAAACTTCATCACCCATTATATAAATATTTTAAGCATTTTTTTCTGAAAATTCAGTTAACGTATTTTGTGTGTAATTTACTACTAAAATATATAAGAATATATTGTACTTACAGATTTAAATCCTAACAATTGAAACACTAAAAAATGTTGTACACCATTATTTTTACCAAGCTATACAGTATGTTTAATGTTATAAGCACGTGCCGAGGTTTGCGCGTGGGCTTAACAATGGTCCATAACTTCAGTATTGAATGAAATGAATCACAATCAATTAGAATAACAATTTCTCAACAAAACTATATTATAAACATGACTTACAACTTATTTCTAAGTTATAATTAGAAATATATTTTAAATGTTGTTTTAGCTAACTGTAAGTATTTGAAAACGCATATGAACTAACAGCTTAATGAATCTTCTCTAAAAACTTTCCAGACAAATCTAAAAACACGTTAAACTCAATTTATCTATTCTAGACATCCACAGTTACCAAGTTTTAACTTCTAGCATTAAAGACTTAGTTAATTACTTTCCCTTAGCCGAATATAGTAAAATAACTCATATAAGGTATGCCAACCACGTAATTTTGTTCGACAAGGTCGTCGTTGTTCCGTCGCGACCGTAAGGAGGTCAATGCAAGAGATGACTCGAGGTTTTCCCTTCGTGGAGGAAGAGGACAATGTTTGTTTACAACAATATCACTTATATGGCAGTGAATATGAAATTTACGAAAAGAGAAATTCAATTTCCTTAAATCACAGACAATTTACATGAAGTATAAGGGATTAGTCCTACATTGTTGTTCATCTAGTCTAAAATTAGGGAAATATTTAAGTCAATAATAAATTACTATTAAGTTATTATTTACCAAGATCCGCTTATACTTGTAGCTGCTATTTTACTAAAACTATTAATTCAAACTAAAGTTAGTCACATCGGGTTTTATTCCACACACGCTGCTGACTCATTCATTTTCACCTTGTATCGTCTTTCTATCATTGCGAGGGCACAAAGGTTTTTATTACACCGTACACAGAATGTTGATTCAGAATGGCAAAAGCCATAACGTTTCGTATAAAAGCTGTACCGACGCACACAAGACCTATAAAACATCCTGAAACCACCCTTAGGGGGTGAGAGTGGAGCAAGTGGAAAGGGATGACAAGGTGCGCCACGAGGGCTGAATGGAAGAAAACAAATCGCATAAAACTTCGTTCTAGTGTAGTATAACCCTAGAGTAAAGACGAGGACTTTCGAGTTATTTAATTAATTAATATTCGTCATGTGTTACATAAGTTTTGTGTTTCTAAAATTTCAAAGTACTTAGAAAAATATGTACTAATTACAGAGAAGTACGTACTATATTTTGCAGTTTGTATTGACTGCGATTAAAATGTTTCTATTTTGAGTTAAAACAGCGGAAGCATATTTTATGTTTCACAACAAATAACTGAGCCAGCCTTGTTATGTATAGTCTATTTGTTGTCTGCTCAAGTTTATACAAGATGAAAAGAAATGTTAGTTAATTAGTTTGAAAAGCGGAGAGAAATAAAACTGCGTTCATTATCCCTCTTATTTTCTCCATTGCGTAAATAAACGAAGTAAAATAAATTAAACTCTAAAGTTATTACTGACTAACTATAACAACCACAATATAGACTTACAAAACGCAATAGAACCAGACGTTTATATTAGGCTGTTGAAAAAAAAACGATGTATATTCTCAGAATGACTCGGTTATAATAAGGTAACGAATAAAACTCAGCTCCGTAGACATGTTTATCGCGCTCGTAGTAATGTACGTGGCGTACACTTTTCAAATGCAAACATAAATTTTCAATGGCAACTAAGTATATCTAAGTGGTCTTTGGGCGCGCTCGCGGAATTTTTATTTCGATAGGCATAATGCTCTTTACAAGGGAAACGAGTATATACTTCAAAAAAATTAGAAATTAGTGATAACTGAAATTAAGAAAAGTAAACTTAAGCTCTACAGCTGTGGGTTTATTCCCACTAATAGGGATATAGTTAATTTTCCCGTTATAGTAAAAAAATAAAGTGTATATGCGTGTGTGAAAATTGGAGAACAGAGTGTCTTAACACTGGTAGAGGTTCAAGAACTAATATGTCATTGTTATCGTTTTCGGGTTAACGCTAATAAAACGCATGCATTCAATAAACAGTAATTACAAAGCCTACAGTAAAATGTTATAACTCTTCTCTTCTTTCAATAAGCTAAACTGATAATAAAATAAAACAAAAAACAAACCCACTAATAAATCTCAAACTCCGTCACCGAAATGACCAACGTTAAGTAATATTCCAGACGTGTAGTAGAATCCAAGCGTTTAGAATACAATGGCACATTGAGCATAAACTAGAGATTTGCGTATCGGCCAATATTTATGTGACGTCGGTTAACGCCACCGCGTCCTGCGTTGTCTATGCAGTATGCACTGCGATTTACGTATCTGTGTACTTTTATTTTTAGTATTCGAAAATGAACAATACTGAAATATTATTCTAGAAAATACGTACAAAAGTTATTGGTTGCACGTGAATACGAGTGCTATATCTTTATCTTCTAAAATAAAAACATCGATTCGTATGCTTTCCTTATATGAATTTCTAAGGTAACAAAAATTTTTAGTTCGATTTCATACAAAAAATAATTTAGAGTATATACTAAAATAAGTAGATGTATACTATAGAGAAATGTTAAAAAAATACAATAAAGCAATCTAGTTATTATCAGTATGAAATATTTAATTACGTTAATTTTCATCGCAAATTAACTTTTCCTCGTGAAAGTAACTTTATTCCATTGTGTGCATGCTATTTGTTGTTTTTTCCTATAATTCTTGCCGGCGAGTACATTGAGGTGAACAATGGGTTATAAGCGCTTGGTGTGACTTGTCAATATCAAGTAAGTATAATAACATTATAATCATAAATATAGTAAATTAAATTTAGTATGAGTTGCAAACTTGTTTACTTATTAAGTTTTTACATTTACGATTTATAATGGTGGCGTCTTTTGTGAAGGATGATATACAAACGTTGAATACAATAAAATAATTACTAAAATATAAAAATTTTAAACATACTAAAAATCTAATATTACAGATTAAGAAAAACATCAATAAAAATCAAATTTTAGCTTTATACAATTACTTTATCACAATAACTAGTTCACAAGTTACATTTATTGCTAACGTCCTATCCTATCAGTCTGTTTTCACTGTGAAAGTCCGATTAGACTAATGCGAAACGAGCGATTGGTCAATTGACATGTGCCATGCATGTGTGTGTTCATATGTCCTATAGGATATTGAACATGTGCGCATACTATTCTGTAGATGTGCGCAGTTTAAAGCTGTGTGCGTACGTGTGTGTGTACGTGTGTATAGTGCAGTGGCTAATTCCGTTAACGACCTCGCCCGTCGTATGTTCATTACATACCCTCTGTTGATGATAAATGATTCGTGGTAGGGATCCCATATATTTTGTAATATTAGCATACAACTTTTTCTGAAATATTAAACGTTAAGACATATGTAAACATTTTTTCACTCGAAATATGTCACTACTAGTCAAAATGTATTATTTTAAGCATCAAAAATTAAAAAATATACATTTGCTTCACATATAATTAAGATATGATAAAAGATTAAACTTAATTTACCAAACGGGTGTTATTATAAATTTTTTATGGAACATATTTATAAATCAGCTTACTGGTACTCTCAATCCATTCGGGGATGAAGGGATTATTGGATACCAAGTAATGTAAAAACAGATTCCACCGTCAATACCCAACGATAAATATTCTCGGATAAATTATATTGTCAAAATATTTATAGCGTCAGGTCTTAATAAATTCGATAAATACTTTGTGAGAAAGTAAATTGCTTTATAAAAGTAGAAATGTTCGATATATTAACTAAGGTGTGAAAATAATCGCTTATGTAAATATATAGTGTTATATACTTTGAAATGTTTCATGATTTAGATTATACAGGTACAAGAGTTTAGTATACAATTTAATCCAAGGTCCCTATTGCCAGAATGAAATGAATACTGCAAAACTTTTCCTTTTCATCTTTGATATTCAATAGCGCTAGGAGTTTTACATTTGTGATGTTTGAAATATTCCCAGAGGACTGAAGCATAACGTCTTACAGACACCTGTTATATTTGTGCACGAGAGTAAAACTTCAGTTTTAACGATTTACTTGAGAAATCAAACAACTAAAAAAGATTTGCACGTTTCTTTTAACTATAACAAGGTGAGGAATTCAAATTTAATCGTTGAATGTCGTTATTTTAATGTTTCACCAGAAATCGACAGAAGCCTTGGAAAGAAACTCCTGCTTTAAATCTTCAAATTACAGATTTCGTTGATGTTTTCAATGTTATAAAATAAGCAGCTTCATATTTCCAGTATAGAAGGATATGCAAATACTTCAATACTTTCAAATCGAGATCTTGATTATTATAATTCTTATATAATTTATATTATTATATTACAACATGGTGCTCCTAGTGTAGCAAATCGCTGCAGTGTAATCCGCGTTGACAACCGCACACACTGCGCGATGCGTTTGCAAATTGACTTGTCGCGCTTTTAATGCCGAGTGTGGGATCCGCTTTATTGAGACATCATCTCTGATCCTTTATGATGATGAGCATTTTCTTGTATTGTAGTTCTTACTATAACTTTGAAAAGTTATTTAAAATTGCACATTAACTGAAAATGATGGCAATTCCTAAGTAATATAAAAATAAAACATAGAATTTTGCATCTTTTAGGTATTATTGAGGTTCTTTATGTAGTTTGTTTAGATAAGATTTTTATTTATCGTAACCATAACGTAATGTAACTTATTGAAATCATATTGGCTCAATAGGAACGTTTCTTCTGCCAATCCATTGATATCCAGAGACACTCTCAATATCTCATTGGTGTTCGCAGTCTGGTAATCTGTATCGTGACAGACTTGTCGTTGCAAATTGACTTGTCGCTGGATTGTACCGAGAGTGTCGCACCCGCTTAATTGAGACATCGGCGTTGATTATTCCAGTTATTACCGCTTCCATCTTCATAGAATTGTGACACTTTCCCTTTTATTACAATCATTATATTAAATACTAAATTCAAGATTACAAATTTAAATTAATATATTTAAAGCCGGTGCTTTTCGGTAAATGAAAACATTAAATAAAAATCATATAAAACAATATTAAAAGCACTCAATCAATAACATTTAATTAAGGAGCCCATTCATAATGTCTGTATAAAAATAATGAATAGTATATTGTTAAACGTATCGTGACTTTTTAATCTGTTAAACGGCCCAGAATGACAATAAAATCGATTGCAAAGAAGAAGGCAAACAAAAACATATATACCAAAAAATCCGAGGAGGAATCTCATTGAAAAGTGCTACAGAGTGCAATTATAAACTGCCCAACGTAAAAAGTCGGCGGTTATAAAGCGTTTCAGCGATTGGTGGCCGCCTGTTTTATTTACTCTCATTATATCGCGTCCAGCCCGAGGGATTACTGCGGAAGAGGACGGTGTAATTGAGCGATAGCGAGTACATAGTGTAACTAAATTACACGCTAACAGCTTTGTTGGCATCGACGGACTTATTTGTTAAAGAAATAGACAATATTAGGAATTATTCGATCAATTATGCTTTTGAACAGCGTTAATCGAATTTAAGCAAATACGTTTGTCTAATTTAAATACAGTTAAAAATATGAAAAATGATCAAATTAAGAAACCATTTAAATATTTTTAACTTGAAATTTTTGAGTTAACCTTTTTGATAAGCCATTAAAAGAAAATTATACTCAAAACAGAAAAAAAATACAAAGTCACAATCCAAGTACGAACAGAAAGTAAAACAAATGGAACTTCATCGATACTTGACACAGTCAATGTCTTGTTCTATTGTTCGACGTCGCCTTCGCGCGGCCTTGATGACGCTTCAGTAACTTACGCGCCTTTGAATCTTTGTGCTGTAGGACCACCATTTATCATTCAAATTCAGCAATATCATATTTTACCAAAAATTGAGATTACATATATTATTGTATAGTAAGTTACATTACGTTATAATCCGCTGAAAACTATTTTAAAATAGTTCTTTATTCTTACTAAAACTGTGATTTGTCCTTGCTATAACCCCAGTATGTAATATATTTATGCAAGGAAAAAAACAAAATTCAAGCCTCTTTTCGTCTATGGATGTTAAGAAACAAATACATACACAAAAGAGAAATTAACTTGAGTGTCATATCACTACGTCAGCACTACACATCTCTTACTGAATGGAATATTGAATTGATGATTCTTTATATTATTTGAATATATAACTCGGAATCTCCGATTTCACGTATCACGCCGCCGGCGTCGTAACGACCGTGATCTTGGCAACATTGTACATACTTAGACACACGTTTCTGCTTAAAACTTTGCAAGTAGTATGTAGGTTGTGTATAATTTTTTATACGTCGTTCACATTTACAGCATGTATTTGTAGGTATTCGATATTTGTTGCATAGATATAAAGAAAAATTAATAAATAATAATCCAAATGATAAACCATACTTAAAATAATTAATAAGCTATGTCATTCCAGCTAAAACTTTCTTATAGATATCAATTAATTTGAACGCAACGTTGAAGCTTTGTCCTTTTGACTATGTAAAAGCTTCGAATTTATTACAAAATTAATTATCCTCATAAGTTACAATACTAATTTGTTGCCAAGTAAATACATATGAGTCACTGTGACTAATGTATTGACTTTCATCATCAAATAGCAGTATTTTATTATTTTCAAAATGTTTTACTTTGACAGTGACAGATTTATATACATGTATATATGTTGCCTTCAAATTATAAGTTAAAATTTCGTTTTCAGGCCTCCTTTATAAAGTTAAAGTAAAAAGACTTTAAAACTTACTCATAATAGTGTAGTAACTCAACGTGTTCAATTTCAAAATATAAGTCTAGATTCCAACTACGTCTGAGACCATAAATTCCTCATCAACTTATGCAGTTAAGTAATATTGTGTCTAAGATGCCTTGAATTTGAGAATTCTCTTGAAACTATTGCATACACTGGACGACCTAGAAAGCCTTCAACGTGATTAAACGAGGCAAATGAATATGGAGTGAGGAAACAATTTATTATTTCGATGTTATTAATGTTTAGATAGCTTTACTTTTAAAAGGAAATTATTATTAAGTATCTTTATTAACAATATGCATATAAATAACAAACAAATTCCCCGCTTATCAGAATTTTTAATTTTAGCAATAAATAAAAAAACACAAGCAGATGCAAAAAAATCACAAAATATAGATATTCCATACAATTTTTCACACTAATAACCTAAGTAGAAATGAAACTAAAAAATGATTCACGATCCACTCCATACGTTACCGGTTACGGTAGTATGGAGGTATAATTAACGAAGAGTGATCCTTCCAGCCTCATTTCCGATTGCAGTAGTTTTGTAATGACCTCTTACATCACTCACTGCCACTCATAATTTATTTCGTTCACTCGCTCGCATCTTCATGCAGTTCACCCTTGACATTCATTGATGTAAAACTTGGGCCGTATATATAGCATTGCCTAAGAGCTTTCTGATGGAATAAAAATATCGTGTTAAATTAATATATTTTGCTTATTTATTAACTTACAAACATTACTATGTGTTTCTTTTTATTTAAGTAAGATTTCTTGTAGATTTCGTTATTCTCTAGATCGATATTTATTTGACTATTATTTTTTTTCTCGTAACTGAAACGTGACATGGTAAATACTATAGTAGTATTTCACACAAATAATAAGAGAGGACTAAACCAATAAGGAAAAAAAACCTATAATAAATCAGACGTAACTTAGATAAGCTGTAATCATTTATGTATTACAATAAGTAATAAAGTCATTGCAAAAAAACTGGTATTTCAATTCTTATTATCGTATGAACAATTTAATAACGCTTTATAATTTCATTAAAAATGTATCCAAAACATTAAATTTTTTACAATCATATTCATGGAAAACAAATGTTTCTAATTTCTATCTACAAGTCACCGTCAATACATTTTACATTTATATTTAATTTATATCCACTCATATTATTGTGCTCGTTCCGATCTGGGATTTGCCATCTTACTCATAGTGACGCAAATTGTAAATTACGAGCTCAAAGTGGTTATTTAGTAGATATTTCAAAGTTATTAATAAAGGCAACAAAGTTGTAGAGTAAAATAAAATGACACGTCGTGACGTTGTTGTAACGAGTCTAGGTTCTAATCTTTCTTTTCTATATTCTAGTTAGATAGTAAAAAACGAGCGAGTCAGCCACTCTTCATACTTATAGATGTAAGCATTTAAATCTAAATAAAGTTATTTTATTACTTACAACTATCTAAAATAAATATACTATATTTCAAATAAATTCTAAATTTACTTATGTATAAATAAATGACTAGGAATATAATCGTTCCAATAGTTTTATAGCGTACTTTTATGTTTATGAAGTACCTAGTACCGACACGACATTGTATGTTTCAGTACCGGTCAAGGCAACACGGTACAGCGCCCAAGGGAAATAATACTATGGTACACTTTGTTTTGTTTGAAACAAATTTAAACGTGTTTTATTATTTGTATTAAATTTTGAAAATATACTATATCTATAATTTCGATAATAACAAAGTGATATGACATCGTAAATATTTCATATTTTAAAACTTCATTTTTGAACGCGCTAATATTTTAAGCTTTATTCATTAATAAATATTAGTAATTGTCAAGTCACACTTAGTAATCAACGACACGATAATGCAACTAATAGTAGCCGACATTTATATTCCACAAATATATGTATGTATACATACATACGTATATAATAAAATAATGACATTGTTTATCTAAGCGTTCTCAATAATTTCAACAATTTCTCAAAGCAATCTGAAAAAGCTAGTTAGTAGTTTTTATAAGCCATATCTTCAAATTTCTGAAACCATCAAACCTATGAAGTTCTTACATATATATGAATTATACTTTACTTTACTTACACAAACACATCTTGGATATTTACAACTACGATTATTGAGTTACAAAACTGAGTGGTTTTAGAGTTAATATAGTCATATTAACTGAGTAGTTGCCCATTACAGATGTTTCCGAAGTAGCGTTTGATCTAAATTTCCTATATATAACGATATGCTTTTTTTTATTTCTCTACATATAGGTGAAGGTTGCGATCATTGGACCGGGTTTTTGATTGGACCACCCAATTTTTTCAAAAACTATACATGTCATAGTAAGTTTGATACGTTGCTAGGCAACAGTACCGGATCCCTTGCCTACCCACCAAACCTCAGTGCGCTCGCGAAGCGTAGTAAGTAGTGAGGTGTGTACTTGTGTTAGTGGTGACCGTGATATAATAACCGAGCCATCAACAAACTCGTGTAAGTCACATTGTTTTAATTAATGTTTAATGATTATGTTAGATCTGAATAGCAAATTTATCTGCGCTTACATACAGTACTAAGCTTTTTACTTAATTTTGCACGTTTTTTAATAATTGTTTTCGTTCTGTTTATATGCCTAGTTGCCATCAATGGACCTGAATGGTGACGCTATCATTGGACCGGTCCAATCAAAGAAACTAATATCAACGTTAATAAATAATGAGTTTTATATTGTAAATTGAATATTTTGGTGCATGTAGATAGATACCTACCTATTTGTTATAATTGGTTTATATTCATATATTTCAGAATGTCGGCAGAGGGAAAGAATAGGAAATATTATTGTTTAATGAGGAAATAGTGTTGGTTATTTTTATGAAACTCACTATAGAATCTTCAAAAAAACTATTGGATTAAATAAAAGAATTAGCCATATTAAAATAAAAAGAGCCATATTAAAAAGACAATGACAGTCAATTAGATGAGAAAAATCAAAAAACTGTCGAAGAAATTCAAATCTTTTTTTTCGCTGACGTTTGTTTTGGTTGACACACGTGTTAGTGAGAGTTTTTATTAGGATAGTGTTTTTTCTTTCTATTTTACTATAGTGGAAATTGTTTTGTGTTATAAAAGGTTCCATTCTAACAAGGTGGTTGTTTGTAGTGAGTATTTGTGTTGTTTTATTTAGGTTAGACTAGTTTAAGTAAGTTTAGGTTATTTTTTTTCATTATGGATCCTGACCCTCCACCTGATCCCCCTGATCCTGGTGGTAATAATTCCGAGTCTTCAGGAACACGTAAAAGACAAGGGGAAGCTTCATCCTCTAATAATGTAATTTGTGCAAAAAAGACAATTATAGATCCCAATACCGCGACGCCTTCTATCCAAAATTTATATGTTCACCCGTCCCTTACTGAAAGTCCGAAATCCTATATAGATTCCGATAAAGGCCCTTTCATTGTGTACGTGTCGAGGGAAATACCTGACCCAGCAGCTGGTACCTCTATAAGAGCAATTAAATTCGGCCAGTTCTTACACAGAAATAAGATTACAGGTATTACTAATGATGGAGTTAAGAATGTTGGTCGGAATAAGATCAGCGTTCAGTTCTCTTCTGCTACTGCAGCGAATTTGTTTTTAAATAATCCTGTATTAAAATTATGTAAATATGTTGCGATTATTCCAACTTTCAATATTACTCGAATGGGTATAATTAGGGATGTTCCTGTGGATTTTTCTCTGGATGAACTAGTTGAGTCTTTGGTATTTCCCTCTGGGTCTGGACTAGTATTGAAAGCAAGGAGATTAAATAGAAAGAATGTAAGTGAGGGAGTAACTACATGGATCCCGACACAGTCGGTTGTAGTTACTTTCCGTGGTCAGGAGTTGCCTGATAGGGTCTTTTCCTATCATTCCTCTCTTCCTGTTGAACCCTACAAATTCCCAACAATCCAATGCCTTAATTGCTGTCGTTTTGGACATGTAAAATCTCAGTGTAGATCTCAGCCAAGATGTTATAGGTGTTCCCAGTCACATACGGGTGATGCATGTGACAAAACTAAAGAGAACTCAAATTGTCTCTATTGTGGTAGTAAACATTTTGCTACTGACAAGGATTGTCCTGAGTTTGCAAGGCAACAGTCAATAAAAGTTGTTATGTCACAGGAATGCATTTCCTACATAGAAGCCGCCTCCCGTTTCCCGTCTGTCCAACGTTCCTATGCAGATATTGCTAAGGAATTGTTCTCCCCTCCTATATACACAAATGTTATTCCCCATCAAAGAAAATCTAATACCACTCCTTTCACCAAGTCCTATCGCAAAACTGTTTTGCAATCTCCCC
Source organism: Dione vanillae (assembly GCA_037178615.1). Lineage (NCBI taxonomy): Eukaryota > Metazoa > Arthropoda > Insecta > Lepidoptera > Nymphalidae > Dione > Dione vanillae. The sequence goes on along the minus strand of JAZFAU010000285.1, from coordinate 320,417 downwards.
GTCCCCGCGCTCCTCTAGCAAAGGGATTTGATAGACAAGCTCATCAAGCCCTAGTTGGTAATTGCTCCTCTTCCCTTCCCAATGGTTGTGCACTCGGGCAGGGTGTTGATAATTCAACTGATTCCCGCAAGGATCTGTTAGTTGCTCTTACAGAAACCCTTGTAAGCATAATCTCAACCTGCGATGAACTTCCCTTACCGTCCAACGTTGCCCAAAACCTACTCAAGATATTCAAGATCCTTAATAATGGCTCCACTGAACTTCCTCCAGTGGAACAGTAAAAGTGTTCGGCCTAAAAAGCCTGAACTACTTCATATTGTTTCACTATATAATCCTGTTATTGTTGCCCTCTCAGAGACATGGCTGTTGCCTGATGACCGATTCAGGGTGTCAGGTTTCTCCTGTCTAAGGGAGGACAGGAATGATGGGTATGGAGGTAGTGCCATCCTTATCCGGCACTCCTCTCCTTATTCCCGTATCCCTCTCCCTTCTCACAGTCAACAGATTAATGCTGTTGCTGTGAGAGCCTTTAATATCTCCTTTCTTTCTGTTTATATTCCTCATCCTTCCTCTTCCCTTTTCCTTGAGCTAAAATCTATTATTTCTTCGCTTCCTCTTCCTGTGCTGGTCCTGGGTGATTTTAACACCCATCACACTTTGTGGGGGTGTTATTACTGTGATGGATTCTCTCCTTCGTTGGTGGATATGATTGATGATGTTGATCTCTGCATCCTCAATGATGGTTCACCGACCCGTAGGGTTAATCCGAATCAGAATCCTAGGACTGCTATTGACCTTTCCTTATCATCTCCTTCTCTTGCTTCCTTACTATCATGGTCCGTACTTCCTTCCACCTATGGTAGTGATCATTTCCCAATTCTTTTGTCGATTGATAATCGACTTCCTACCCCACTTAATACTTACCCGCTTCTAAAATTTAACTTAAAAAAAGCCAACTGGAATGAGTATGCTGACTCTGTGGATCGCATGTTGGATAGTCTTCCTGATTCTGTTAATTATGAGAATGTCATTCTTTGCTATGATCGGTTTGTCTCTGTCATTTTATCTGCAGCTGACTTACATATCCCCAAAAAACATTCCATTCAGAATCGGCTGCCTTCCAATCCCTGGTGGGATCAGGAATGCTCTGATTCTGTCAATCGGCGAACATCTGCTGAGGTGTCATACGCAGCCTGTATGACAATGGAAAATTATATTGATTTTAACCGAAGCGATGCTAATTTCAGGAAACTTATTTGGAAGAAGAAAAGAGTTGGGTGGGTTAATTTCTGTGAATCCCTTAATCCTCGCACTCCTTCCTCTGTTGTGTGGACAAATGTTAAGAGGTTTCGCCGATCTCTTAGCAGTATCCCTAGTCCTAATTCCAATAATCCGTCTAAATGGCTTAACGATTTTGCTGACAAATTGGCTCCTCCTTTCGTTCCGCCCTCTGATTTGTCCTTTGAGTTGCCGATTGAGTCTTCAGAGGAAATGGATGATCCCTTTTCTTTGGAAGAGCTCAAAAGCGTCTTAACGGATTTGAAAGACACTAGTCCAGGCGAAGATGGTGTCCCTTATTCATTCATAACAAAATTGAATGAAAAATCTAAACTTTATTTTTTAAATTTGATTAATATTATATTTCAATCAGGCAACATTCCTAGTTCATGGAAATCCCAGTTTGTTATCCCTATCCTTAAGCCTGGAAAATGCCCTTCTGATCCGGATTCCTATAGACCCATTGCGCTATCATCTACATTAGCAAAAATTACTGAACGGCTTTTGAAAAACCGATTAGAATGGATAATGGAAAGCAGAAATATCTTAGCTCCCTCTCAGTTTGGCTTTAGAAAGGGGGTTAGTACGGTAGATAGTCTCAGTATTTTTACTACAGACATTCGACGAGCTTTTGCCAAAGGAGAGTATTTGGTAGGTGTTTTCCTAGATGTTGCATCTGCTTATGATAATGTCAATCTTCCGATGCTCAGGCAGAAAATGCAACAGCTGAGTATTCCGATGAGGATGAGTCATTTCATTTGTAATTTGCTAACCGGTCGTACGGTATCTGTTAAACACCCGCTTCTTACTGTACCTTCCAGACTTGTCTGGAAAGGTCTTCCTCAGGGTTCCGCTCTTAGTCCTCTGTTATATAACATTTATACACATGACCTCGAATTAGCTGTTAACAATTTTTGTAAGATCCTTCAATATGATCCTTCAATATGATGATGATATCTTGATCAGTGGTTGTTTAATCATGGCCTTGCACTATCCATTGCAAAGTGCCAAGTTGTGGTATTCTCTAAAAAGAGGAGTACTCCAAATTTTCATATAATGTATGATGGTACTCCTATTCAGGTAACGGATACTGCGAAATTTCTTGGCATAGTACTCGATAAACGACTGAACGGAATTGCGCACGCTGAATATCTCAGTAAAAAATGCGAAAAAGGCATTAACGCTTTAAGAGCTGTATCTGGTGTGTGGTGGGGTGCACACCCTTATACTCAAAAGCTTCTGTACGGTGCTCTTATCCGTAGTCATATTGATTATGCTTTATTTGTTCTGGACCCATTCAACAAAGTAGCCACAGAAAAACTTAATCGTATTCAGTACAAATGCCTGCGCATTATCCTAGGAGCAATGAAGTCTACTCCTACCAACGCACTTCAAGTGGAATGTGTTGATCCCCCCTTGCCTATTCGTAGACAATTCCTTGCAGACCGATTTGTGGGTAAAATGCTGCAGCTTTCGTCCCATCCTCTGTGGTCTAAGCTAACTGAGCTAGCTGGCCTATTACCCCGTAATAAGCCTTTACCATACCTGCTTAATAGCTTCCTTAAGTTCACTAATCTTCCAAATCCTCTGTCACGTTTTCCATCTAATCCTTTGTATTGTACACCGTACAATGCATTGGTTTATTTTCCACATATCATCACAGATCTTGGCTTGACCAAGGGTGATCCGGGCACTAACACAAAATTTCTAGAGGCAGTAAATGAAAATGGTTGAATTACTTACACATCTACACGGATGCTTCAAAGCTTTCAAAAGAAGGCTGTGTTGGTGCAGCTTGCTGGATTCCAAAATTCAAAATTATTTTACAATTCAAATGTCCCCCCGAGTCCTCAGTGTTTACAGGTGAGGCTGTTGCTTTATTAGAAGCAATCCTGTTCTCACAGTCCCATAACGTTAAACAAACTGTTATTTTACTGACTCACTAAGCTGCTTAATGGCTATAAAGGGTAACCCGTTTCAAAGTAAATTAAGATCTTCAATTGTTTTAAGGATTCGTGAAGAATTATACTCATGTCATCTCAAGGGTTTGGATATTACTCTGGTTTGGATCCCAGGCCATTCTGGAATCAGTGGGAACGAATCTGCAGACTCTTGTGCTAAATTAGCTGTCCAGTGTGGTACCTTGGAACATTTTGTTAATTCGGCTCATGATCTGTTGTCTCTTGCAAGAACTCATTTGGATAAGTCCTGGTCTAAATACTGGGATACGTCAAAATCTCAGAAAGGAAAATATTATGCATTTCTTCAACCTGATATCCCAAAGCGTCCTTGGTTTTACTCTCAAAAATTTGCAGAACGGAAAGTTATTTCAACAATTTGTCGTTTACGCCTTGGACATGCATGTACACCTATTCATCTGGCCAAGATCAGGGTCAGGGACCATTCACTGTGTGAATGTGGCCTAGACGACGGTTCTCCTGCCCATATCCTTTTTCTTGCCCCAAATTAGCTCGCCCCATTTATGATGTCCTCCCTCTTAAAGTCCCTCGCCCTCTTAATGTTCAATGTTTGTTAATGTTTGTGTTTAGTCCTTTGTGTAAATTTTTGTGTAATATATTAAATATAACAATATTAGAGTATAAGCTAACACCCATGTAAATATATTGTTTATTACTAACCCCATTTATTATCTGTATATATTGTAGATATCTGTGATTTTGTTATAGGTGAAGGATTTAAACTGGATCTCTTTTAAACATGCATACTCCAACTGTGTAATGATATCTCTCTTTTTACCGTACATTCTCCTTTGTGTGTTCTCCATTCAACGTGACATTGGCGAAGTGAATTGTGCTCAACTGGCACGCTCGAAACGCCATTAGTAAAGAGAAGAAGAAGAAGAAGAAGAAGAAATTCAAATAGTGGAATCGAAAGTAGATCGTCCTGAAGCTTTAAAAATAGAATTTAGCAATCACAATATTGAAATAGAGGATTATTTTTTTTAATATTACTCCCAAATATGTCAGTGAGCTTGCCTTCCAATTAGCTGAGAAAAATAATATTAAACATCGTTTTAATAAAACCAAAGGAGCGACCATCCGAGGAGAAACCATCCAGATATAAGTTTTCGTCAACTAAAAGCCACATATATGAGCAGTACAACTGGATTTAATAAGAAAAATTTGAATAAAATAAAATTCTTATCTTGTGCTTCATTTAAGTCACCTTCATTGGACCATTTAATACAAATGTTTCAAAGTCCAATGATAGCAACTTAGTGGTCCATTCAGGCGACGGTGGTCCAAAGAAAGCACTTCTCATTGAAAATTTATATTAGTATAGCTCTAAAGCCTCTCAACTTTCATTGCCAATAATTTATATATCAATAATTTACATAAAAAAGCGTCAAATTCCATTAATTGTCTTAATTTGTAGGTGATATTTTAAGAGATATGATGTCTCAAAGTTAAGTGGTCCAATGATAGCAACCTTCCCCTATATCATTACTTCAGTTTTCTCTCTCTTCTCTATTTTACATACTTATAGGAAACTTTGTACACTGGCCCATGAGATTTAACAATGTATAGTTAAGAAATATTGTGTTTAAAAATAACGGCCAAAATTAAATTAAAATTACTAAAAGAAATATTGTTACAAATTGAAAGTAAGTATATAAGTTAAGTTTAATACAATCTTTAAGTTTATCTATTGGATATTTTTATATATTCAAAATACTATTTATTCATATTAATGAAATGAAATGAAAGAATAGCCCTGGTGAAGTAATATAAAAATTGCCAAATACAAATTCGGCTCACGTATTTTATATTTGCGCGTATGCGTGATGGGAAATCATTGTCTTTATTGAGGCCGCTCTTTCATAACCATGCTTTGATATAAGTTATAACTTATACCCATAACATATTATAATTGCTTTACAGTATAAATAAATAACATATTATGCAATGGTTGCTAACAATCCGCAACTACGAATTGTATTGTAACAAAGAAAATTTGTTTACAAAATATTTATTTTACTTAGAAAATCAAAAATAAGAAATATATTAATGATAATTATTTTATTTTTAAAATAATAAGAATAGTAAGACTATAATATACTGTACTTTGTTTAACGCATATATCTAGAAAGCAGAAAGAGCCTAGTGTTAAGACACTCCGTTGTTTATATTTACTTACAAGTTAGAGACATTGAACAGTAGACCGTAGAGCGCAGAATCTTTAGCCTATCGAGCACTGACTAAAAAAATTGTCTCTTATATAAATAATCATTTCAACCATTTTTTTCATAATATAAAGCAATGTCGCACTTCAGTAATGGACGCGTGTATCATTTAAACTGCGTAAAAGATTTTAATGCGTACGTATGAACGGATCATGTCGCGAGTAAAAGACTAGCTTAAATATACTCCCACAAGTATATTCATACTATTAAATAGTAAACACAATAAAAGGGAAAATCACAAACATCAATTACAATTATGAAGCACAGGGCCGCACAGGGCCCACCCTACCCTAATGGTTGGATCCCAAATAGTCGAGATCGATTCAATTATAAGTTACCATCCTCGAAATTACATTGAGTTAGTAGTAACAAATATAACTTAAATAAATTTCACATGATACCTAAATCTTAGTAAATATAGACATGACTCCGTTGTAACATTTATGTTTTGATTCGAAAGATGAGAACTTAAGTGTAACTTAAATAAGTATATTTTAATATCACCAAATAAAATCAATTTGAAACGACTGCTCGAGCAGTTGTATTATCGAAATCGCATAAACAGACCGTTTTAACAATCGGCACGATCTGAGTTAGCTTTGCATGTATAATTTCCGGGCCGTCAGAGTGCTCTTCTAAAGTGTCCTTTTAAACCAGTTTAATTAAGAACCGACTCAAGTCGAAGACAAATAAACGTGAGTAACATCGACAATCTAAATTATTTCATGCTATAGTTATATAATTACAATACCATCTTAAATTCTTGTATATATATATATATATATATATATATATATATATATATATATAGATATATATATATATATATATATATATATATATATATATATATATATATATATATATATATATATATATATATATACATATATATATATATATATATATATATATATATATATATATATATATATATATATATATATATATATATATATATATATAGATATATATATATATATATATAGATATATATATATATATATATATATATATATATATATATATATATATATATTTATATATATATATATATATATATTTATATATATATATATATATATTATATATATATATATATATATATATATATATATATATATATATATATATATTTATATATATATATATATATATTTATATATATATATATATATATTTATATATATATATATATATATATATATATATATATATATATATATATATATAGATATATATATACATATATATATATATATATATATATACATATATATATAGTATATATATATATATATATATATATATATATATATTATAGATATATACATATATATATATATATATATATATATATATATATATATATATATATATATATATATATATAATATATATATATATATATATATATATATATATATATATATATATATATATATAGTATATATATATATAGATATATATATATATATATATATATATATATATATATATATATATATATATATATATATATATATATATATATATATATATATATATATATATATATATATATATATATATATATATATATATATATATATATATATATATATATATATATATATATATATATATATATATATATATATATATATATATATATATATATATATATATATATATATATATATATATATATATATATATATATATATATATATATATATATATATATATATATTTATATATATATATATATATATATATATATATATATATATATATATATATATATATATATATATATATATATATATATATATATATATATATATATATATATATATATATATATATATATATATATATATATATATATATATATATATATATATATATATATATATATATATATTAACATTTAATACTCGCATTTACTTATTGATAGTAAAAAGTAATATTTATTACAATTAATATATTGATTTAAAGAAAGTTATTTATTTGACTTATTGAGACACATCAAGTATAAAAAATATTTTTAATATGAATAATTCATATGAAAAAAGATTTCCAATTTGTTTGGCTGAGCGCTTCAACCTCAAGAAGTACTCGTTCCATTTTTTTTGTTAGATACTAGCTAAACGTTTATCAAGGAAAGGTTATCTTTAGGCCATATTATTATCTCTTCAATGTACTGTACCTGAAATCATAGTTATATTGGCACTTAGAATGGATAACTCTTACTTATTTCTAATCCATAACTCTTAATTATTTCTAATCCACGACCGGTAGAAGGTAGTAAGTAAACACAGCAATCAAATCGATATAACAGTATAGAAACCATGGAACATTTCTGCGTGCACATATATCCAGTGAAGAATCAGGCTTATAGTGTGGAGAGTATATTATTTACTCAGGGATACTATTATTATAGGTTTTATAGGTCTCTTTTATAGCCACTCTTAAGGCCCGTTGCTTTTGAGATATTAACTTATCCACAATATATACACGGGTCAAATTCATAGGAGCTATGTATATGAATATATGGCAATGCTTACTTATATTTTTCATACTTCTAAGTAAATGAGTTTATGTTGTCTTATTTATTTTCTATATATTGGTGTAACACAGCATCAAATAATAATAAGTTTTTACTATAATACATAGAGTATTTTTAAAATTACATAATTTATGAGTGCTATTAATCTATATGATAATGATATCAATCACCGAGATGTGTGTTGGAAGAAACAAAGAGGAAACTGATGATCGGAAGCGGAACACAATACCACGTCGTCGCTCTAACGAGAATGGGAAAATAATCATATTAAAAAGCATCACCTACAATCTCTAAGTATAGCAGAAAGTCTACAAAATTTACTTCGATTAAAATTTAATCTTTCTACCACAAAATATTACAAGTATTTTAAAAGTGACCAACTTTAATATAGCTTCACGCTTTATCCCGCACATGGCAGGGTAGGCAGAGGGAACTGCAGGAACCATAGGAACCTAGTGTTAAGACTGCTTACCGCTTTTTTCAAGGCATTGCGTGTTGAGTGGCGGAACTAAACGCCGCACCTTACCTAGACTTTATCAATAAATATAAAAATCAAAACAAATCTAAAAGCAAGGAATAACTATAAAACGTACAAAACGTAGTCCACATAAAAGGGGTACAGTGACATCACATGTCATCAGCGTGACAACGCCGGGTGAACAACACGCTGAATCATTTATTAGGATGCCGCAACTCAACGCCGGCGCTCGGGGCGCTGCCAATAAATCGCTACATAAAAAATGCCTTCAGGACACATTGTTTCCTTTTAAATTTTGTATAGTATTGCGTCGTTGACGGTAGTGCCGTGATACAGTAACGGTATGTTATTTTTATATAAAAGAACAAATTTAACTAATATAAGCCTTAGATATATATTCATAAAATATATGTATCTAATAAATAAAAGCCATCAAATATTGTTAAATTAAATGTAGGTCTTGCAATTCGCAAAAACACTAATTTTAATTCGAAATTAGTTAAACAAAAACCTTTTAATTAATTATAAGTTCAATAACATACAGACATTTTCATACATAAAAGATGTATATTTATATAGCTTTTTACCGAATCTTTTTTTGTTTTCTTTTAATATCTAATTTAACTGTAATATTAGAATTTCCGAACAATCTATCTTTCTTTTTAGTAACCAGTTCTTTATAGATACACGTTATTGTACATAAAATTGCATTAAATTAGAAAAAGACTAACAATAGGTAATAAATAGGTGATACAGGTCTCGGAACAAAGAACTACATTATTTTCTTCGAAACGTCGATTACTTATGAACGGCATCTTTAATACGGCAATACTAGGAACTCGCTAATTAGCATTTATATGGCGTCCACCAAGCTCTTTTTATTTGACGTTTAATTAGATTGGAAAGTGCGGCGGCGATGTTTTAGATGTTTCCAAATCCGAAAAGCTAACATTTTCAATAATTAAAATATTATGGTATATTAAATAAAACATTTAAATTCTAAAAATATCTTAAATGTAAATATAGTATATTAAGATAAAATATGTATATAAAAATAAAGTAAGTGGATAAAAAAACTGACACATTGATGGAGTTCTAATATTCTAAACTAGTAGAATCATAAGTCATAATAACCTCATATAAATGATAGATTTGTTGCAAACGTAAAATGTTTATAAGGAATCCATTTCATTATATAACATAGCGTCAGTACAAAGTACGAGTATGAATATCTCAAATGAGCCATTATGCAAATAAGCTTCTCGAGACAGGCCGAAAATATTCCTTTTTTGTTTCACCTGAAAAATTGAAGATTCCACTGCGGCCGCGTATCAAATAACTTAGCCTTTGTTATGGTAATGTTGCAGAATTATCTTTTCTGTGTGTAATCTGGATATAAAAGTTGTTAAAGCGCTTTCACTGAAATCAACGTATAGTCACTATTCTGATATTTAAATTTTGTGATTTTTATTGTTATTTCGTATTTGTTAACTTCATACTTTTTTAATAACAAAATACAATGAATAAATTTCGGTATAGCTTACGACTAAGAAATTAAATATCTATAATCCCAAAATAATATATTTTAAAGCTCAGCAATTCAGAGACTGGCTATAGACGCGACAGTTTTAGGTTCAATTCTCATTTGGGGAAAATAAATATTTTTATTTTCTCACTACAACCTCCTCAGAACGTTCAAATATTGGGGAAAAAGTGGGAAACCCTTTATCTTAATAATAAATTCCCTCTGCTTACCCAGTAACACGGAGAAAACAGTGAAATAGAGTTAAACTATTTATTATTTTTATGAAGCTTAAATTTCTATTTAACAAAATATATAATTGAAATTTCCATTCATTCCTAAAAATCCAAACACAGTTTCATCATACTGCTTGAATGATGCTGCGAAATCGAATTTCTACTTGAACGACTTTGGGAATCTTTGAACCCTTTGAGAATGTCCGCGACTTCGCGATAGATCAAACGAAGTTAATCTGTTATATAGATCGTAGTTACTGTGTGCCGACAGATTAAAAACTTTCACGGATAAGCTTCATGATAGAAAAAAGCTTAGAGACGCTTCATTGAGAGCATTGAGAAAGTTAAAATGTAAAGTAATTTTATACTTTGTCTTATGTTAATGAAATCTCAAATGAATACATACTAAAAATAATTTTAATCTAGATATCATTTTTTTCCTTTGAATATAATTTTATTACAGTAGATATTTTTTTATAAATACAAAGGAAATTAATGGATTATTTGTTTCACAGAAGTGTCAAATTCTCTTAATAATGATTCACTGTTACGTGTGACTGACACAATAATAACATAGTCAGAGACTCGAGCACAAAGAAAACAGTGCCATCAAATCAATAGCAAGTTTAAAATGGCAAATAAGATTTTTGGCAACACATCAAGAGATAAATTGGCAGTACAAGATACAGGTAATGATCAGAATAAATAAAAATATTATGAGAGGAAAGTCATTTCTCCCTCATAACAAAAGATTTGTAAATTTAAATACAAATGACAAAAAGCAAAAGATATCAAGATCAAAGCTACTATAAATAACCTCGTAATTACAGCACATAATATTTTGGTTGTTGAACGATTCCCTTGAGAATCTTCAATTGTGGTTTAGCGTGTTTTATTAAATCTAGATATAACGCTTAATTTGAAAAGAATAATATACAATTTATGTTATAAGATATCTTCTTATTTTTATTTAATACCATAATTACTCAACAAATGTAGCTGATAAAAGTAGAAAAAGGCAATCTTTACAAGAATTCATATTGAATGAGCTTTCAATTCAAGAATTTTTACAAGAATATCAACGCCAAAATATCAAATCCGCAGTTGGGCCGTTTAAAAACCAGAAGTCTTCACTTCGCCTTGATACAAAGGAAATGTTAAAGATATTTTAAGACATAATGCACGTCGAGGCCGACATTAAAACAGATTTATTATGCAGTTTCCATTATTTCACTTTATTCGGGCGAGCTGCGATGATTGCGGGTATCGCTTTGAGCGGCGCGCACAATGCGCCGATTAACGAATACATTCGCCATTACGGAATATTGATATCAATCATAATTAAAAGGTATAATTAAAAATTACTTTATACATGGTGTTATTAATAATTATATTGCATGTAGTATTGAATACTACACAAAAAGGAATCACAATGAAAATTTTATAAATGTTTTGACCGTGTATGTGAAATTCTTTACCGCATACTTATTTAATTATAGACTGAAACAACAAAAAATAATTGATATCAAGAAATTTTGATTTAAAGTGAGTAAAAGTGAATTTATTTTGTGTTTCTGGTAAAAATTATTTTACTATATATAGTTTCCATAAGTTTTAGTTTTTATAGTTAGGTATAGCTTCAAAGAAAAGTGTTAATAGTACTTACATGGAGCAGGACTCGGGGGTTCGGCGCATATTCCAATGGATTTGCTGGGGTCGTCGAGTAGGGTTTGCGCGAGTCGGTAGTCACCGAGTTTGATTTGGATCTGCTGACTAACGCGATCCCTATTGCCTGTCACCTGAAATAATATGAATATATTAAAAATCTATAATAAAAGTAATAATGCTAAAAGAAAATATATAAAAATTTGAAACTGTCCTAGAGGCGTGGATCCAATTCAGGCCGCGTCAAATTTTTTATATGTTTATGTATATATTTAAATATATACGTGTAAATATATATAATAAGTATTTTTTCTATCTTCAGAGCGGATTTGCACTTTAAATATATCTATATATATAAAAATATATATATATATATATATATATATATATATATATATATATATATATATATATATATATATATATATATATATATATATATATATATATTGCTACATTTTTACTGCAGCTTTGCCCTCGTGGTCAAATGGAATGTGAACTTGACACATTCTAAGTGACCAAGATAAGATTGACCACAAGTGTAGTGGGTTAGTTACAAAGTATATAGACATCTAGAGCTGTCTTTGATGAATTGACATCATGTAACATCAAACATAACTTTTCTATTCAAAATGCAGAATTCAAAGTAACAATAATTAAACTTATTTATTTATTTATTTGTTAACATCATCAACATAGTAAGCATTGCAACATAGTTAACTATATCGAGTTAACTACCATGATTGAATGTTAATCCTATTCAGACACTCACATAATGTACATTCTGTTTTGTAAAGTGATTAAGCAATTCCTAACCAAACAAATTTAACCTTAGCCTTATATTATTACACATACTATATTAAATACACAATAAGTTTTATCAAGAGAATTACGCCTATAAAACTGACAAATCAAGGCTGCATAAATTTAGCAGAATGAGATCAAATGCTAAATAAACTCGCTCAATGCTCGAAAATAATTTACAAAGAAACATAACATATGATGTGTTATATATATAACAAAACGAACATAATGAACGTTAACTTCCTTTTATATTTATATAGGTAGAAAATCATAACGTATTAGTTAGGATCGACGTCAAAATTACTGAAGTGAATAAGGCTTTCGCCGTAAGTAAATCTTGTTTATCGAGACAAGTGCGACCACCTCGGCGGGACTATTCTTATGAATAAAAAATAAGTAGCCGTAGTGACGTTTTATGTCTAAATAACAAATAATGCAAAAACGATGATGGCACGTCAAAATATTGCACACCAAATATAGAGTATTAATTATTATGTAAGTAAGTTTATGTTTCGAGTAGAGTATCATCTGCCTGTAAGCGCGAGGGTTTGTGGGTTCGATTCCTACTCTGGGAAGGTGAATTTTTCTATTTCCAATTTCTTTGCTCTGGTATCTAGGCAAAGCGGGCTGTTGAGTTTCGCCACTTCAGTTCCTCGTAAAGGGCGGAAAGCCGAGACGAAGTAATGGAGTGTTTCAACACTAGGTTCTTATGGTTTCTGCAGTTTTCACTGTCTACCCCGGACATGTGCGGGATAAAGCGTCAAGCTATGTTCTATGTAAGGTAGGTACAAGATTATCTAAATCGTATGTAAGTGCCGATAGAGTTAGTTAACTACAAGATTTTAGCGTAACGTTAAATTAAATTTACTATTTATTATAAAATGCATATTAATATTATTTTTATCATTTAATTAAATACCAAATTTAAATAAAAAATACCAAATTTAAATTAAAATACGAAATTTAAATTAAAAATATCAAATTTAAATTAACCAATCAAACGATTATTCTTCAATAAATCAAATCAAAAAGGTTTTGCTGTAAAATAAAGTATATATAAATAATAGAGACAGAATAGTGCAAACGCGACCTCGCAATTATTCTTACTAGTATTATTAATTTGACACGGTATCTAAAAAATCAAGTTTCGTTGTTAAGGCTCCATTTTGTCTATGAATCCATTTGAACTATGTCATAATCACAGAAAGTGTTTTATATATTATTATTTATGTATGTGATATACATTTTGAACATCTAATATTTATAAATAAAATAAATATTACCAAGTGATATCTAGACAATCAGCATAATACTAACAAAAAGAGTATAAAGTATCGGTTTCTAATACTTCTTAAAAAAGTTATATTTAGTTTGATTTTAAATGATATAATTTTTATGTCATATTTAAATATCTGCTCCGTTTTCCATTCACATTCTAGATGCAACAAATAATTAAAGAGTGGCGCAATTTTTGTTTAATAATGTCACTAATATTGATCTTTGTGATATGTATTGTTTTTGTTTATCTCCAATTATACGTGACGTATTAAGATTGGCAAATTTAATAACCTTGTTAAATTCAAATGCAAAGAGCTATATACTTTTAACATAAACATCATTCAAGTGAGTAGGGCTCGCTGCAATCCCATAGAGTAGGCGGTGTTAGTCAGACGTTCCAAGCGTATTGCATCGGCGCTGATGGATGTATACCAAACTACCATTATTAGTAACAACAATCATTAATGTATCATATCATGACTCAATATTAAAATTAGGATGGTGTAGTGTAAATGAATTATTTCGCTCCTACAAATGAACGATTTTAAACTAATATAAACGCTAATTGAAGTCTATGAGTGCGACTAAAACAACATAGCTACAAATATTGACAAATATTAGAACTGTTGCCATTGGAAGCGTTGACTTTATTTGAGAAATATTAACAATTTTTATCTTTTTAATAGTAAGTTATTAATATAAGGTAAGTTTTTAATATATATATATATATATATATATATATATATATATATATATATATATATATATATATATATATATATATATATATATATATATATATATATATATATATATATATATATATATATATATATATATATATATATATATATATATATATATATATATATATATATATATATATATATATATATATATATATATATATATATATATATATATATATATATATATATATATATATATATATATATATATATATATATATATAACTATATGTAACTTCATTACTATTAAAAGACTATTTATAACCATTAGGTATGTTACTAAATCAATATTAGATACGTATAGTTTTTATACAGCATTCTAATTTACAAATACAATTGAGAAAAAACTAATCGACTTTTTATCCGTCTGTCGGTCTATTGTTAGGGTTAGCAAGCGATGGAGGTTTTCTCGTTAAAATTTTTAGTTAAAATATCCTACCCGGCCGTATCGTAAGCGACTGCAAATGTCATATGATTCCGGGTGTTTTTGCTAATCTTCCATATCGTAATATCTACATTGCATTGGACACTTAACCTCAATCTATTCTATGTAATAAATGATACGTTACCTGTTGCATTATATAAAGAAGTTGTCACAATCTAAGTTATTTGTACACAACTTGTCAGTACATCTGCTTATGTCGGTACCGAGTCCAATGGTACACCAAGTGACCCTTAGATTTTAGTCACCCAATCAGTTGTAATGGGGGCACATTTCAGTCAAGGCTGGCCGTGTTTACGATTTTCGGCACTCGCATCGTGTCTAGCTAATCTATATTTACTCAGCAGATTCAAGCATAGAAGACACGTATCGGTCTAAACATAGCTACGGTTACTCAGTATATGATTCATCCATCAAGACGCAATACATTGTGTCCCTGTTCTTATTTACTAAGGTTAATTTATTTATTATGAGAGTTTTAATTAATTATTGGAAAATAATTTGCTAAGATTACAAGTTTTTATTTGCTCGCACAAAAGAAAATTACTTCCTTTTACCGAATTTCGAAATATTACTTGAATGGTAGCAATATCTTTTAACGCAATGAATAACATGTACAAAGTAGCATTATTGTCTGCGCGTATTCTCAAAAGAGTCATTTAAAATGTTTATTATTATATCTGCCAAAATATTTCACGATGAGTTGTTGGCTTTTGTTTCAAACTGGATATTCTTCGAGATTTAAGTTTTAAATTCTTTGTTCCGTTCCCTCTTAGCTGATGAATTGACCTATGTTTCATTTTGGCTATAACGATCCACAGCGAATACACAATGAATACAGGAAACAGTAGAGCAACTCACAAAAAATGAGATAGCTCTAAAAATATCGATGGATCAACATTTATATTTCAATTTACTTTAAAGCGGAGCGCGAAAGTCTAAACGCGAGCTATTGCGGGGCCGCAGCTATGAAATCACAAAGGAGAGGAGTCAAAATGTAAATTCCGAAAATCGTGGCGTGTTTCATGAAAGCAAACAAAATATAAACCGCAAATACGAGGCAAAGGCAAACAAACGTGCAATTAATTCAATAAAACTATCCGAACAGTACGAGGGAGCGTGGAGGGCGAGTAAAGCTGGTACCGCCATAAATATGTCAATGGCGTAAGTAAAATCGTCCGCACTCGCACGCCGGCGTGATAAATCGCGTGCGTAGAGTCAACGGCCGACACAGTGGGCCACGAGCACGAAAATAACGAGCCAAATGCACACTCTGCACTAAGTCTCTACGTAACGTAGGTCATTAAAAATAACACGTAAAATAAAAATTACTACAATTGCCGCTAAAAGTTGCAATTGCTGCTATAAATGTTGTTTTAAATTTTAGTTTTGTATAATTGAAGTAATAATTATGTAAAGTATGTATAATAATAGATAAATATGTATTTAATAATCCGATTCTTATGAAGAAACAATATGCGGAGTAATCTCACAATTAATAATTCATATCTACAACGTAATATTTATAATCAATATAAACTCTTGTTACCATTAAAATAAATGAGGAGAGAGATGACAAATAAACACGATAAAACAAAAATTTGATCGACATAAGATGGCAACCCGAAACTGCGTGGTAACGGCTATCAAGAGAGGCATGGATTATGACGCCTAAGATACACCCGAACTCCCGCGATATATACAAGACGTTACGATGCCTTGAGTACAATTTTATGTCGCTTAGCTTAATATGGCGTTAGCTACATTGGGGCAGATTTGGCAGGAGCCGAGAACTGTTGTCTTGACGATAACAAGTATTAACTCGACAGCGAGAGGCAATTTAACAAAGTAACTTAAAGAGCAATAGAATTTAAAATGACAAGAATTTGAAATCACATAAGATATTCAGACAGTTTAAAAGTAAAAAAAGAAAAGTACAAACAAAACGGCAACAGAATTAATAAACCTAAAAAGTAAACTTAATTCTAATAAGTTAACTTGTCCAGATAAAAAGTCGGGTGAGCTTATAACCGGAGGATAATAGGGATAAATACACATTCCCATTAAATCGCGAAATACTCGAGCTCCTAAATAAAAGCTATACGCTAGACAATACGATTATCAAAGAATATTTTTCTGCGCAAGGACGAGGGTGTGTACTGTGTAGTGGAGTAGGGGGTGGCGAGGGAGGCGGTTTGTAATGAGGCCGTCTAGACGCTCGCGCTGTACGGTATTACAATGCTATATTGTATTTGTGTTTGTATCCTAACCCGGTATCCACCTCGTGGCATGCAAATGATTAATGAACTGCAAAATTAACACAACGTGTCCGAGATTCATGACAGCCAATTTGCATTATAAATATAAAACACACGTTGGTAATTTCAAATATCTTCACATAATTACCAACTTCAATTTACAAACTAAATTATATAAATATTATAACAAATTGTTAGAAATAACCAATACCTGAGGTGGTGCAAGTTCAATCCCCTTTCGTGGAAACGAATTGTTTTCATTACATCGTTTGTTATGTTCCGCAATTTAACACGTAATCCTAATATTAAACATAAATGTTAAGGCAGTTAAAGATAATATCTCCCTATCTTCGCTATATACGGAATAGTTCGTAAAAAAATGCTGTTTATAAATTTTTTTTGTGTGATTTAAAAAACACTCTTTGAACCGTTCACAATATCAACAAATATACTACTTATATTATATTCTTTGAACTATATTTAATTTATACAATATCTATTAAGAGAAACACGATCTATTAAGAGATTAAGCGAGCGCATGATGTTCTTTTGCATATTCCTAATACACTAAAAGCGGCGAGCAATTTATTTAAATGAGTATTAAAATGAATAAATATAAAGTGCACCAGAGTATGCGGAAACCTCGGAATATATCTGAGTGGCCTTGTCAAGGTGATACTCGAAACAGGTATTACTTGAAACGAGAAACTGAAAGGTAAAAAATAAAGAGCTCGTTGATAATGACACTAAATACTTATGATATAGTTGAAAATAGTAAATAACCAGTAGCTCTATATGAAGGGATATTGTTTTTTATAAAGATTTTTTCAAGAATAATATATTAGAGGAAAATGTATAACAAATATTAAGTAAAAAATATTAAGAATTTAATAAAACTTTCTATAGATTCGAGGCCATCGTGGTGCAGTGGCATATATTGGATGCGATGGTTGTGGATTCAATAACTGCATTATATAAATACATTTAATCTCGCACATCACTACCGGGCAGCAGAAAGATCGAATATGTGCAAGTAACGAAACGAAAACTTGGCTTTTAAATTATTTTGTCTACAGAACTTGTCAAAACTACATAACACACACACAAATAAATTGCATACGTTTGTTGTAAAGAACTAAATCCGATTAAACGTAGCTTTAGAACTGGAGTCGACTTCGATAAGCGTCACTGTCCACTTCAGGCCATTCAACGTCCATCCTATTTCAAATATCAAATAAAATATTACTGTATTTGTGTTGCCAATTTTTACATCAGAACACTAATTATAATATATAATTTTTGTGTTGCCATATGAATTAAATCCATTATTTAATTTCGAAGAGTGGCAATCAAAGCTTTTACTATCATTTTGTAGGCAAATGCCATCCCACTGAACCACGATGAACTTACTTTTTAATATTAATTTCCTAACCTTACAGGATTCAGTTAGCTCATGTATCTGTAATATGTTTTTTATTTCGTTTAAAGTATTTACATTATGTAATATAAAACAAAGTGCATAATTCATAATATTGTACGAAGTCAACAGCTCTAATGACTTTATAATTACCTCCTCACTTGCGAAAGAAAACAACTATCCAAGTATGGCATGTTAATTCTAAAATAATCGCTATATTAAGTAAACAATAATAACAGATATTCCTATCAACATTCAGCATTACTTTTAAATCATCAAAGGGCACAGAGTGTCTCTCGACTGACTGACTACTCCTGGTATAAATAAAAATACCCATAAACATTAACATTGTTAATATAGTAGTACAAGAAAAGCGAATAATTATATTTAAATTATATAACCGTACACAAAAATATCTTAAGTAAGGATAAATCTTCAAATACTTTTTCTTTTTATCCAATTATAAATAGTATTACTTTAATTTTTAAATAAAAAAAATTAATGTAAATATTTAAACTAGACGCACATTTCTGACATCAAAATTGAATTGAATTGAGAAATATATATATATATATATATATATATATATATATATATATATATATATATATATATATATATATATATATATATATATATATATATATATATATATATATATATATATATATATATATATATATATATTTAGTATATCTTATCGTAAAACATGTATATTCAAGTCATACAAAGTAATTAAGGATTCGTTTCGTGAACATTTCGCATCCATTCGGATGCTCATTAGGCAGTTAGGCAAGAAGACGCTGAGATTCTGTAAACAGCGCGAGCGTGTGGCAACTCGCGGCGGAACCGGTTGCACTAAATAAACAATTTAAATGCAACTAGAACATCTATTTGATTAAATAATTCACAGTGGCTTTCGCTTTGTGTTGTGAACTTGACACTTAAACTTTGCGTAATAAATATGATATTTATGTATACACAGGTAGCGCTACTTTAAATACATATACAAAAAAATTATATATGATTTTTGTACTTTTTAAAATACTTTTATATCGTATTTAAAAGCAAATTTTTATAGACAGATAAAATATTTTGGTTACGCTAACTTTTTTTATTTAAACACCTAGTGGCAAAAATTCAATACATTCCTTTCAAGAAGCGTTCAACAAAAGACACTCAGGAGAGATATAAAGTTTAAAAAGTAAAGCAACAGGCAGTGTTCGGCGGGCACCGCTATCGGATTCACTTTGAGGAGACATTGAGGTTTAATTACAGCCGTATGTGTCTGAACGCTTCGACGCATCTCAAATTGGGTCGCGCGTATACGCGAACCGCTTGAGAACATTCTTATATCTTTTACCCCTTGTTATTTATATTTAAAGCACTGTAAATATTGTTAGAGGCTATTAATTTCAACCACATTTAAAATTTTCAGAGACGAGAGCGGATAAAGGAAATCCTGTATACGGTTTGTTAAACGTCCCAGTGACGTCACAACAATGCTCGCGACGATCGAAATAGACTTCACACAACGTAAACACAACGGAGTCGGGCGAAACACTCTCGTTATCATCGGAGTAAATATTAGACAAGTAAATCATTTGGCAACAATTTCCTAGCGATCCGACGGAATGTAAGCGTAATTACCGACGTCGAAGCGTAAACAACCGCGGCCTCGAACCCGCTTGGAGTTTGTTCGACTGTAACCATTTAGATTTTAGTATACGCAGTGAGTTAATACGGCAGCGAGGTGTACGTGTCTCTATCGGGGATCTCATTAAACTAAATGAGCAGGAGCTATCGAACTAGCATCTCGACTCCGAGTGAGCGCGCTGTGAGGACAGACATAAAATCACATGCTTCATTCTCACTGCGACTGATCACGCGATCTGCGACGACTGTCGGACGACGTACCATTCTCAGAATTTGCCCGAAACTCACTTAGTGAAAGAGCATTATAGTAAGTAACGGATACCAAGATCGCATGATTGTTATAAATATTATGATTATCAACGTTACAGTGGCTTTCATTACCATCACGAAAACTATCTTTGACTGTAAATTACACATACATACCTAAATGCTGCGGTACATAAAACATGTGGTAATATTGACGTTCTGTATGATATCACACTTAAAGTTTCTTCTTTGATTTTAATTTCAACATTTTAAAACTGAATTTTGGAGTAATTTTATATACTGAACAAAATATCATGACTCAAATGAAAAAGCTTTAAATTATTAAAAATGAAAGACCAACCAACTAAAATATCCAAATATGGAACTACAAAGAACTAATTAAAAATGATATTGCATTTGCTTTGTAAGCAAGTAGAGTCTAACATTTTGCTGCACTATCAGCCTATTTTGTACGAGTAGAATTTGCGGATGTTGTTGCCAAATCTAGAATCCGGTTTTACGAAATCCAGCGCTGGCTAGACAATCTATTTGAATTAATAAGCTTTTATTTGTCCTAAAAAAACAATTTAGCATATACTGTAAAACTGATAACTTTGATATTTTTTGTCATCGTATATGAGATATTCTAACTGTATCTGCCTTACAGGTAAAGCAGTTATACTATTATTTTACGTCACGTTACGTCTACGTTTACTTTACGTTTACGTTTGACATTTATATAAGATATTGATATTAATCATAATTATTATTACAACTTTACATTCCATAATTTTTTTCCATACAATATTCATTCACAAATCCATACAAATATAAAAAAACAGAGTATTCTCCACTCACTCTAAATGGCGCCGGAAACAGCGAGGAGGCGTCAGGCTCGGCGGCATGCGCGTTCGACATCTGGTGCGCTCGCGCTTGCCGTTCACGTTCTCGGTCACGCTCGCGGTCACGCGTGTCGCGCGGCTCGGCGCGGGGCTCGCGGGCGTCGCGCGACTCTCGGCCCGCCCACGCGCCGCCCGCGCCTCCGCCCCCGCCCCGGTCCCACTTGTCGTACCTGGAGAAAATTGGGAATATATTGTTATTATCTTAGAATAAAAGTAAATTATTTATTATATAATCTAATTATTTTTCTACCTTCATCAAGAGAAGTGTACAGAAAGTATAGCATTAGCCTTTAAGACTTTTTGCAAACTTTGCAACATATTAAGTGTTACGGAATAGGCTTTTTTTTAGTCAAATCCATAAACATCGTTTGGACAGCGAAAATGTTGTATAAAACGTCAAAAACTAGTAGTAAATTATAAGAAATAAATAGTTGCCATCTAATTCATACAGAATTGCCCGTCACGTTGGCTCTGTTATTCAGGCGAGTGCTATACGCGATTATCCCTCACCTGCAACCGACAGTTTACCTAAACTTGAGTATTTACAGTTAATTAAAGTATTTAAAATTTAGAAAGGACACTGTGTAAGAAAAGGAAGTCGTTTCTAAGTTGTAATAGATCAAAATTATATTTTATTAGCAAGATGTTAATATATATCATAGAATGTTTAGATAAGCTAAAATAACGAAAATTGAATAGTTACATTTAAACATTCACTGTTTGCCTTACGTTTTACATAAATTTACTTTAACAGAGTGTAAGGTATATTAAGTCCAGTGTGCTAATGAGAGGATTGTTTGACTTTGTATCACGAACCGATTCGACTTCCTTTTACTGGGTGGTCTTGGAAACTATCATAACCTATCCTAACTATTGCTCGTTGACCGTATACGATATGCGGTACAGTCACGTAATGCCAACGGCATAGTCGAAAAAGTAGGTCCGACTAAAATTATTTGAAAATATCTATCACAAGTATGGCTTGAGGACTTGTCGTACTTAACACTAAAAATATTTATACTACTTCATAATATTACAATTAAGATATTAGTAAAAAGAAAACAATGGAGTGTTTTAACACTACTGGAGCCTGTACATAGGAGAAAAAAAATATTACTGTTTGCTTACATACAAACTTTTTTATAAGAAATGTCTTTAATATATTGCAACATACAGCCTCTAACAAATTACTATTGAAATAGTCATTATAACACGAATTTCGAGCACCTAACACCAACATAGTTTAATCTTGCTCTGACATCTCTATAGGTTAATGGATTAGCCGGATTCCGCAATAATTCCTCCCATAGAGCGGACCGTACACTGCATAGGTACTTGCATTGCCATATCAATCGTATTACACTATTATCCTATTTCATACAACGATGTGGAGAAATTGTGCAGGGCAAAATTGAAATTGAATTACTCGAAATCTCTAGAACATCAGTAAACCTTACTTCTAGTGCTTGTACGCTGAAATAGCCGAGAAAATTTAATTTGGAGGTCACAAATATTACAATTTTAGATTAAGGATTATTATATATATATATATATATATATATATATATATATATATATATATATATATATATATATATATATATATATATATATATATATATATATATATATATATATATATATATATATATATATATATATATATATATATATATATATATATATATATATATATATATATATATATATATATATATATATATATATATAAAGTTGATAATCATAATATTTATTTGATAATATTACAATTTTACATTAAGGATTATTTATATATATATATATATATATATATATATATATATATATATATATATATATATATATATATATATATATATATATATATATATATATATATATATATATATATATATATATATATATATATATATATATATATATATATATATATATATATATATATATATATAATATATATATATATATATATATATATATATATATATATATATATATATATATATATATATATATATATATATATATATATATATATATATATATATATATATATACTTAGTCTTGCCATAAATATTGTTATAAAGAAAAGCACGATTTTTTTTTTATACGTAACATTTATTCCTTTCATAGTGAGTTAGTTTAATACATCAATATATAACTATTAAAAATATACAATGTTTATTCGAAGTGGTCCCCATTGGCTGCAATACAGTCTTTTAAACTTTGAGGCCAGTTATCAATAGCAGCACGAACTCTTTCTAGAGGAAAATTCTTCACTGCCAACCGAATGGATCGTTTTAGGGACTCCAAATTATCATGGCGTTTAGAGCAAGCCTTACTCTCTAAAACTGACCATAAATCATAATCCAATGGATTTAGGTCAGGATTTGACGACGGCCAGTTTTCAGTGCTAATAAAGTCCGGAACGTTAGTTTTCAACCAAGATTGGGTGGATCGAGCTCTATGACCCGGTGCCGAGTCTTGTTGAAAGCACCATTCTTTGTTATTGAACATGGTGTTAGTTAAAGACTTAACTACCGTCTCAAGAATGGTATTTTGATAAACTTGTGCCGACGTTTTAATACCTTTTTCACAAAAATATGGCTCAGTCACCCCTTCATAGCTAACACCCCACCAAACCATCACTGAAGTGGGATAATGCCCACGTTGTACTCTGTTTACTAATTGCGAAGCTTCTTTAGAGCTTCCAGCATAAATACGGTCATTTTGTTTATTAAAATACTGCTCAATTGTAAAAATTTTCTCATCCGTAAACAAAATTTTTTTGTGACCTCCCTTTGCGTACCGCTTAAGTAGTTGTTTGGATTTTACCACCCTATTCTTCTTTAAATTATCAGTTAAGAAGTGACCAGTACGTCTCTTATAGGCTGCAAGTCCTAAGTCATCTTTTAATATACGCGACATGGTTCTAGGAGCTATCTTCATCTCCCGAGATAAAATCTTTTGCTTACGGACAGGATTTCTTCGAATTCTTTCCATAACTGCTTTAATCACCTTTTTCACACGAACGGTACGTGGACGGCCAGATCTTTTTCTGTCACAAACAGAGGAGGTATCATTGTACCTATCAATAGCCCGGTAAACAAACATTTGACTAATACCAAGCGGGTGGAGGGTTTTAAAAATTGCACTTTTCTCCATACCTACTTTATGTAAGGCAATCACAGCGATTCGGTTCTCTTTATCACCCCACTCCATTTTAATATAACAAAATATTTAACAATATAATGGCGCGAAAATAAGAAAACACATCAAGCAATCATATAAAAATGACAGATTCCAAATTCAAACGTAATATTTTCTTTTTTTTGAATAGTAACAGTATTTATGGCCAGACTAAGTATATATATATATATATATATATATATATATATATATATATATATATATATATATATATATATATATATATATATATATATATATATATATATATATATATATATATATATATATATATATATATATATATATATATATATATATACACATACATACATACATACATACATATATACGTAATAATACATAATAATGTTGACCGCGTGTAATAACCACAGATTTTGGTAGACCGCGGTTATCGGACGACACAAGTATTTCAGCTGGCACCACTGTGCACTGTTACTGTGTATAGTTAGATCATTAGCGTTTTACGAATATAAATTAAGTATCATTTGTAATTATGACCTTAAGTATGATTTAAATTAACATCTTTTTCTAATTAAAGAATTTTTATGATAAAATTTTTAGTAAGATGTATTATTTAAAAAAAATAAAAAGTTTTTTTACTAAAATATACATACTAAAATATGAATATGCATACCAGACATAATTTAAAACAATTATATGACAAGAATATATTTCTGCTTATGAGAAAACGCTTTAAGTAGGAAACAACGTGACCTCTGGCCTAGCAATTACTATCACAAACCAAATGATAAGTAATAGTTATATTATTAGCTAATTAGCTATTACTTATAGATTTGTTATTAAGATACTAGCTACAGCTAGTTTTTTTTATATATTTAAATTATTAATATACTAAATATAGTACAAGTACAATATTTCATCTATATAAGATAAGATAATATATTATTTAAATAGCAACGACGTGATGCAATGCTTTTAAATGTACACAGGATATGCAAATCAAACGTATCGATTATCGCCTTATTTACGCCCATACAGAGATGGCACCGTTTAGTTACGCTATCTCGTGCTATTTGAGTAATGAGCACAGTACTCATCCTTTCACCGGCTATACTAGCTGTTTGCCACGGGTATGGTATGTTATTTTTATTTTTATATTAACTTCACGCTTTTTCCCGTATATCGCAGAATAAATGCTAAGGTAGACTAGTGTAAGACACTTTGTAGTGTACAGAGTGTCTTCTTCGCTTTCTCTTCTTCAGACAGCATAGTTGAATAAATACATTACTTATTGTTAAACTTGAACCCATAACCGTCTTCTATATAATAAGATACTGTTCCTCACGGACGATGGCCTCTCCAGACGTGATGTTAATATAATATTTTATTAAATTTTGCACTAGGTTATGCTTTAAGCTGCGCCTCGACCCTGTTGTCTCAATAGAAATAACTAAGGGTTAAGAAGTATCACACATGGGTTAGATCATAACATTAGATAGAGACAAGTATAAGAAGTATATTTTGTAAAGAATAAATAATATATAATTTAATGATTTTACATAATTAGTTTCCCACTTAACCGACTAAACAGTAGGCTAACATAAATATACTTCCATAAAATAGAATAACATATAAACGCTTACGTTAATGTTAAAATATATAAAATATCTACTATATCTTTTCACATACATATAAAAACAACGAAAAATATTCCGAAAATGCAATATTCAAATATCGCTCAAACATGTCGATGCATTCATGCTGTCCAAATTCTAAAATAAAATATTTTTTCATATAAAATAAATATACTGGAATTATACGACAAAACCAATTTGTGTATTAGTAAAGCAGATTAAGCTGGATGCGCGGTGTACCTGTGTTTAATTAACTTTGCCGTCCTTGTTTCAAATGCCTGTTTGAGTAACGCATTTGGAACAATTTGTTAAGTGTAATCTATGTTATTAAGTCTCGTTTAATATTTTATGCAAATATATGAGTTTCTACGCGTCTCTTATGTATAATATATGTAAGAAGTAAGGTATATTATTATTAAAATAAACATCTACGTACAAAAATAACTATTTCTACAGGATATATTGAAAAATTGCAATGAACCATCATATTCCACTAACATATGAAATGACTATTTAAAAGCGGTTAAAACAATAAAAGTTTAAGATAGTATTAGCAAAAACCGATAACTCTATTGAATTGCGGTAATAAAGATGAGTTGTATTTGCTGGAAGCGCGCCAGGAGGAAGGGTTAGGACGTGCAACATAACATAAAATTATTTGCAATGTTCGATGATCACACCACTATGAATATAATGCTTCATAAATTGTCAGTAAACATGATTCAAAATATAAAAATTACAAATTTATGTGCAAGTTTAATTTAATTTAAAAAACAGTGCAGATTTTAATTTAATTTACAATCAGAGAAAAACAGTACACACGGAGAAAAAATTCAAAACACTCCGCTCTCTTAATTTTAGACACTGCCTGAGTGGCAGTTCTCAACAACAGTTTACATTTCCATGTAAATTAAAATAATTCATCTCACCGAATCATAACGTGTTGTATATGATTCAAATTAAAATTTACTTAAATGCATGATGAAATTTCTTAATATATTACGTTACACTGTATCGCTCTACGTATAACCTTTTAAAAATGATAATTGTTAAACTGTGTTTAAATATCAATATATGTTGAATATATCAATTTGTATTTATATAATTGTATAAACATATATATTAAGTATTACACGTACACAAATATCTCTGGATTGCACAAAAAAGAGTATATCATTTATATAAGATACGCTTTTTCTCACATTAAATGTACAGTTAGTAAGTGCATGAAACATTATTATATATGACGTCCAGTGCATCGAGATAGCGCATCGCACAGTACATCTACGCCAGGTGTAATTTCTAAGAATGCCCGTTGCGCACAAATTATAACATTCGTTCTCGCATAAGTTTTGCGTTATCAAGTAATTTGCGATTTGCAAGGAAATATAATTACTGAGACACGAGACGGTATGCATGCAGCGGTATATAGGATTCTTTGCAAACCAAACAAACAAACTTTTCTTTAAACAATATATCATATTTAGTATCTTTATATTTGAAGTCAATAATTTGTATTCATATAATTACAATTTATATAAGTAATATATAGTTTAACATATTTTTAGTATGCCTTTGTATATAATTTCTAAACACTCGCATTTTACTTATAGAAAAATATTTAATACGATAAAATGTAATATATTTCATAATAACATATAATATGTTACCATAGTATACAGTTACATATGAAACATAAATAGAACTTTACTTGCAAAGTAGATGGAATAAAATTTATAGTCATAGTTCTTACTATGTAAAGATAGGATGTTTCGAAAGGTGAATGTAATGTGGATTCAATCAAGTTCCTTATCTCTTTTGTACGAGTTTTCGTGTATCGCGTAACTAACTTTTACTTTTTTATTATGTAGCTATACTTATTGTTGTATTGCAGTTATAAAAGGTCATCATAAGTCATATACGTGAATAGAAAACTAATAATAGAAAGGCGTCAGTGGGATCATAATCTGTGGAATTCAACCGTAAATATACGTTATACAAAATTAGTAAGTAGAAATAGTTTTATTAAGGTTTTCTGTATTTTTCATATCAATCTAGAAAACAAAATTAAAATGGCAAAGATGAGGTCCTATTAGTCGTAATATGTATTTTTTAGGTTTCGTTATACTAATTATTTTGTGGGGTCATTAAATGTGCCCATGGAAAGCAAAGAATGGACTAAAGAGTCTGAATGTTAGCGTGCTTCAAATACTGTGTAGTGAGAATCAACGAAATATTTTATATATTAAGGTCAACAACAACGCTTTGACGTTTTGTAGCCACAATGACGGAACGTGGTCAGTCGATTTATATTGATGAATATGCCTAACATAAATAACCATAGATGGTCGACATGTCCCCCATACTTTTAATAAAGAAAAAAGCAGTAATAAAATAAAATTTACAGTATAATATAATTTTTATTTTAACCCCAAATTAAAACAAAACAATGTAATAAATACGTAGTTATAGAGCACCGAGCCCAACTAAGTAAACTAATTAGTTCGACTAAACCGGTCCAGAATTGTGACACTATCAATTGCAAGTTTATAACAAAGGCGTACAATGGTCGAGATTCCTTGATAAGATCATACATTTTAATATCTCTAAAGCAACATAACTATCCAACTAACTTTAACTGTCTCCTTAATGGCTACAAGTAGAAAATTCCGACACTTTATTTAAACTAAGTCTTAAAGTAACTGTTTATACAATGAATAGTTTTGGACAAATAAATTTCTTAATGTTTATCACTTGTTTTAAAATTCAAATGTTTTTCTGGTTTTATGGCTTTAAATATTGTTTTAGTCTACTATACAAAGAAGGTATTATAAATTGTGTCATCTATTTGTTTAATAAATACTCTACTAACATAACATTTATTAAATTAAATTTACAATTACCATCATCAAATTTTGAGCATTGAAAATTCAAATTAGCAGTACTAACTCGAACTACATTTGCAGTACAGTAACTAGTGAGTACAGAGTACAGACAAGTAGACCAAAGAATAGTAATGTCGTATTGAGCGTACGTAATGCGGGACTTAAGTCCACATTCTGCGTTGTCAGCGTTGCCTTACACAGTCGCAAACTAGGGTTTTAACAGAATGAAGAAGTACTTGCACTAATGCATTGCACGGGCTTCTGCATTCATTTTATCAAGATCATATTCATAGGCAGTTTAGTTAACGCATAAATGAATTGCTTATATCAAAATCATCAATGTAAGTGCTGTATGAACGACCAATCGGTATTGTCGACTATGTCCTATCGGCCGCCATTATAGGACTAACTATCGAGTGATTGATAACCGCCCCGCTTTGTGAAATTTATCGTGTTTGTATATAGCTTTATCGCAATCAATTTTAACAGAACGCATTATATTTAAAATATCACGCGCCCGTCCGTTGTGGCGGATCGGTAATTAATTATAACGTAGACAAAATAAAACAGTAGTTTCATATTAATTGGAACGTTCGAATTAATTTTTTATTCGAAATGCTTGTTATCTGCACCTGTCAATTACTTGTAATTTTTTTAATTAATTTATAATATAATATTTAATGTATAACATTCATAATTATTCGCACAGCGCATGTAAAAAAGGTTGTAATTAATGTAAATTGAAAATATAAGGAATTTCTATTAAAGGTTAACGTAGTTTTGTTTAATTTTATAGCAAAATTAAACTTTGATATAGTGAAGTCTTAAAATGAATTAAAGCGATGTCAAGGCGAGCTCGTCACGCTATGTCCCTGTTTCCGCCTTATCTGGCCATGAATTTTAATTACCGTTCAATCAAATAAATGAAACTAATATCATAATAATTTTGACACTATTTCTAGTGATCAAACTGATTCTATACTAGTTTTTGACATTGAAACAAAGAATTTAAAAATATACTAGCTCAACTAATTACTTAAAATAAATATACTTATTTGAGACTTGCATCCAACAGCGGTTGAATTTTACTGATATAGGGAATAATAAAGATACCTATTACACAATTGGTAGTCACAAAAAAACTTTAACATTTATTCTACTAATCAATACTTAAGAAACAGTATATTTGAGTTAGAAATACAACTTTATATAAAAGACTCGATACATTTAACAATCGAAAAGGGACAACAAAAAACGATGACGATTTAGTCGTTATCTTTTTACTTGACAGTAACTACCTGATTACTCATGAACGTACACCAAGAAGACATTTAAGGGAAAACTCTAAAGAAGTCGGGACCAATAAAATAGTAGTTTCACTGGATGTTGGATATTGAGTAATTAAGATAAATTTATTCTTCGAGTTAACTATAAATAAATCAAATTAAAGTTAAATAAATAAATCAAATTATTTCCATTAAAAACATAATAGGTAGCTCTTAGTCTTAGCATCTTGTAAGTCAGGCAATACTGGCGCACTAGGAAAAGGCTTGAATACAAGCGCGATGGTTGTGTGCAGTAAATGTATATTACTCTTTTTCTCACAATTTAAATATGTCTACGCACTCTAACACAACCCTTTACGTTCACGGAACACCATTTCACATTAATTACATTTCATTTATAAAAATATAATTGCCCTTATCCTAAAGCGATTGAAAGTACATTTTTAATTTCAACAAAAAATGTCAACGAGTGTCAAATAAAAAATATGAGTAGCGTACATAAAACTATGCTAAATTTCGAATACTAAGTTATTTTTCCGTACATAATAACAGGAAAATAGAGCATTAAAATAATTAACTTCGTAAAATAACTTAGTCTAGATAAAAAAATGGCATACATTATACGGAAACCACTTTTACTCTGTAGTTTTTCATTAACGCGCGTGGTATTAAAAACTTTAAAATGGGGACACAACTGTTGTCTCCCGCACTTTTCACTGTTCGTACTCCGTATCTATCAGTGTTTCACACAATGTCTTTATATTTTGTTACGCGACGCAAAGAGCACAAAGGGTTGTAATATTTTATTATTTTCTTGATTAACATTGCATTTTCGTTTATTTTGTATAAAACTCAAAGAAGTTATACACTTATTTAAAACTCTTGAAATTATGACATTTGAATAGGTAGGTATATAGTACATAGTTTTAACTTGATAATATTTTTCCTTTAGCCTCGCGATTTATTCGAGAATACAGGTCGTCTCGAAGATACACCTTTGCCACTATGGCCACTAATTGTGGTTTGTTAATTAAATATTCAACATATAAGTTTTAGTAGGTATGGTTGTTTACTAAAAATAAAAGTTAAAGCAATGATTAAGTTATTATGGTTACATTTTTTTGTTCAATATTCATGATTAACTCCTTATAAGCAATTTTCTGGAGAGCTTTTTATATAAAAATTAATAATAATAACAATCATTGCGTATCCCACGAGAAAAAGCTACGTATTTGTCTATATTAATAAGTACCAGCCCAGATATCCAATCTCCAGTAAGACTAACAACATCACATACTAAAAAGGTGAATAACAACATATTATATTCTTTATCAGTCCCCTCGCGTACTAAAGTCACCCTCTTCAGGTCATCGACCGTAATTCAAGAGCCTACAGGGCATCCCATAATACGCTCCCTTTGAAATAAATAAAAACACCAATACGCCACTATAACTGTTTCACATTTGAAAGTAGTTAAGTGACAAGTACATATTATATTATTAAAAAGATTTGCATAGTATTGTACAAGTATATACAGATTATAAAATATAATTATTAAATTGAGAAAAAGTATATTTTTTTTACAAATACTAAAAGCATAAAAGTGATACTTAAAGAAAAAATAAAAATTTGGACGCAGCGGGATATGATCCCGCGCTTCTCGCAAACCGTGCTCTGACCACTAAGCCACGTGTTCTTTAATTTGCTTTTGTTTTCCTTAAGTATTTTTTCTATACTCAAAATATTAAAGTGTTCTCAATAAAATGTGTTATCAATAAAAAATTATAATATAAATATTTTTATTTTTATTAATCCAATTATTCGCATTCAAGTGACCGTTTTGAGCAAAATAGAAAATTATAAGATTACGTGCTTTTTATCTGTCGATATAGCATAATCATTTACGAACACGACGAGCCACAGGCAGCTGAACGGTCGTTCACTCCTATTTTTCCGAGGACATTAATTTTATCGTTCCGATAATGATCCCAATGTCACTAGATAACGCAACATAGGCAAGTGAGGTAGCACAGTTCGCGAATCACCAATATTTTACTTACTGTATAAACCAATTCAAATAGTTACATATGTAAATACATAAAATAAAATGGCAGCGAAATAAAGTATTTTGTTGATTGTTAACGTTTGTATTTATTGTTAAAGAATTTCGTGGCACACATTCGAGCTCGATGATCACATCACAAATAAATTTGTATGGGACCACCTCGGGCGCATACAAATAAAACAAAAAAACTTTATCGTTGCTTCTCTAAATCGAATAATCCTTAAACAATATGGACCTCGTATTAAAATGTTATGTTATCCATTAAATAATCTACTATAAAATGGAATATATCTAACATAGATTTAGAATGAGAATGAAATAAAAATCAAGGTACATGGGTGACAATGTCGGTGCGGGGGAACATCGTAGGTCAACGTCCTTGCTGAGCCTTCGGTAGCTTAAACAAATAACTGTCGTTCAAAGGAGCAAAGACATTTAAATAACTTAATTGGAATTTAATAAGGTCTTCACATATTTAGATATTTTTTATAAATGTTGACACTCTATCAGTATCAAAACATTATATCGACGCGACGGTATGTAGCACAATTAAGATGGAAGCCAAAGTGGTAGACGTAAATGTGGCTGCGCGAAGAATAATAAGTAATAAAGATAATGCATCGCATCTCGAAATGGAAAAAAAAGGACAGAAACAGGCTAGAGAACGGTTAGAAGTTTTAAACAACACCGCATTACTCCAGACTTGGTGTTTTAACCTTGCTTGTTTAATTAGCGTGCCCGTCTGTCTGCTCATCTAAAACACTCATTTATCTAACAACAACTGTTCGAGGATCTACTGTAATTATCTTATTCAATTAACTAAGTGACCGACAATTTGTTGTCGAGGCGCTATTTTGAATGTTTTATTTCCTGAAAGTGGGCCAAAAAAATTAAGCAATTTGTTATTTAAGAATCATTTTTTCAACATGTTCTAGGGTTACAGAGCAAAAACCGAGTGACCAGTCTCTCTATTGCTTCGTGTTAATTTAAATTAATCTTTAATCACTAGCTCTAGCGTGGTAATTAATTCAAGAAAGTTATTAATAAATTTATAACAACAAGCACTACTATCCCCTTAAGGAAATTAAACAACAAACTTTCTTTACTCTCCATCCTTTAAATACTTTAATAAATAGTATTCATGAAACAAATATTAACTCAAAACTAGAACAAAGAGCAATTATAAAATGTACATTGTAATTTAACATCTTTTTCTTTGAATTATGATCTTAGTACAATTCTAACGCCACTACTGGTAAGTTTTTTGTTTCGTAATGGGACATCTCCACTGCCACGAGTAAAGTACATCAGCCCTATGTCTCTAAGAACACAGGTGAATATCGCGAGTTCGATGCTCGCTTGAGTTGCCCGGATGAATTAATTCCACTCGCTTTATAATCAGTTTAGCGACGTAATTGGTTAAATTGCACGTTTTGTTTGGTCATTGCCGTGTATGGACGGACGCAATATCTTTCAATAGCTTCTATTTTATATTAAATATATACACTCAGTAATAGTGTGAATATTTGCTAAAATATGTTATTAAATTTGTATATTGCACAGAAAATTGATATAGATTTGAGGCACATTGTTCACTTTTATGAATAAATATATGAAGATATATTAATATATAGATAGGTTCTTACAAGTTTTATCACGTACAGTTTGAACTTATAATTTTATTATTATAGGTACCAATATATTTTATGTAATATATATTTTTTTTTTCATTTCATACAGCCAAATTTCCAATACGAAGTACCTAATTTTAATGTATATTCAGAAAACACAATTTAAATGTTTCAATACTAACAGTTACGGCAAAAAAAAAACGAAGCCAAAGTTGCACAAATATAATTTACTCATATTTTATGCATGCAAACTGTCTTTTAATTGAAATATATCTTCATAATCGATAAACGTCTACTATTAACCTACCAGCGAAATAATAACTTAGCAAGTTTAAAGTAGAGGAGTGGGTATATTAGAAGAAAATATACCTAGAAAGTAAAACGATTTAAATAAAATTTATAGTATAAAACGTTTGAAATTCATACTTATGTAAAACTCTGCCCCTTTAAGCTTTTAACTTATTACATATTTTATTTAGTCCTATGTTTATACTTTATACTGCATACGGTGCACAAAATGTTAGTTTGGTTTATTTTCATTCCTTTTGACAAGGCAGCTATGACTGGCAACGTACTTAAATAAAAAGAATAACGGTCGCAATTACTAGAGCTCCTTGAAATTGTAAAATCTTGGCTCAAAACGATCGCTTTTGTGCGTTCTTTTCCCAAACGTTGTTTTTATTTATGCGTTTGTCTTATTAACAATCGGTACCTGAGGACGTGACGTGGTAAAACTATCGTTCATAGACAATTTGATTTTTATAAACTTAATTTTATTTAATACAAATTTCTTTAAAAAAGTGAGTTATTTTAATTACTATTTTAGCTTAGACACAATACTCCTATTTACATTTTTTAAAAATATATTCTTTTTGACCTAACTTTACTGTAGTCTTGAGTTATCGTAAGCAAATGTACTATAACCAAGTTTTTGCTTAACTCTTTTCACCACCAAAAAGGCTGCATATATGAAAATATACCTATGGTATTAAATAATAAAACGTAATTCAAATTCACGGTCAGAATTTACTTAGAAATACAAACTGGCAAGTAGAATTAACCTCTATTCTCCACTGTCTGGCGGACGTCACGAACTGAACACTATTTACCTAGTATCGAATAACTATGCGGCGGCAAGACGGTTGACTCTAGGTAGCGACTCAGCTTATTGGATTACGTTAAAGCCAAAACACGTACAAAAATCTATTCATTCATTTATATATATATATATATATATATATATATATATATATATATATATATATATATATATATATATATATATATATATATATATATATATATATATATATATATATATATATATATATATATATATATATATATATATATATATATATATATATGTATTATATAATGTTTATTTATTTTGATAATAAAACAAATAACTAAATGGTGTTTGAAGACAACCAAAGAAAAAACACTTCTCAATGAGACAAAGGTATAAATTACATATTAAAAAAAAAACCTATTATATTATAATCTAATTTAAATTAAAAAACAACCAAACCAACAATTATACATTACTTTCATGGGATCTTAAAATATCTTTATTGTAGGTAGCCCATAGCCAGAATTGAAAAGAAACATACATGAATCAGAATAAGTCACGATTCCAAGTTCCATTTACACAGCATCGGACAACACTGCGGTGACGAGATTGGACTGCAGATCTACATCTTATTCCAATAGTTTCAAAGAGAACACGTATAAACCACTAGCGGCACGTATTACTTACTAATATTACAACGCCTATCTCGAAACTGTGGGTGATAAAGAAATAAAATGTCTCCTTAACAGAATGTGATGTAAAAAGTTATATTAATATGGCATTCAGGTTGTACGAGATAATAAATATTGGTCGTGCCTTTTTCGGGTTTACGTTGAGACTGTATGAAATATTAGTTCTTACTTCAGCTTACTTTATCGTTAGGTTAACTTGTACAGTACAGTGCAACGGTTACTAATTCTAAACACTTGCTTTTATTTGCAACATGTTATTGTATATATCTAAACAAGTGTTATTAAGTTCGCAAAACGTAATGCTTGTGAAGTCAACAGTGTATACTACGGTGTAACAAGAAATAAATTATGCAACAGCATGAGCAAAATGTAAATAAAAAATAAATTACTAGTTTAATGAACATTTATTATTAAACTTGATAAACTAAAATAAAACTGCAAAAAAAACTGTGTAGAGTTCAATTTAAATTTAGTATAATGTTTCGGTTATTTCAAAACTAGACATATTACATACAAGGAAGTGAATAAAATGCTTTAAACTTCAATATATTCTGTGAAATGTGAAAGAATAGCAAAATGCCACTCTAAATCTTAAGTAATATACAGTAGAAGCTATATCTTTATCATTAAGGTAATACGAACCAAAATGCTTTGTACTATGATACAAGTCGACATTGTTGACAAAGGAACGGCGTCATGCATTATGCCGACTAAATCATTAATAGCTGTTAAGTAAATTATTATGTAAACTCACATTGTTTGGTGTTAACACCGGATTTGTGTTCTCATTTTATATTGCATTTACTGAAAAAAATTACAAGAACTACAACTGCAATATTTTTTTGAACAAATAATGACTGTATTACAATTAAACAACTAATATGTATATTTTTCCGGTCATTAAGTGTAGTCTAGAATGAAAGCTATATTTGCTTACATATTTATTATAATTTCACATATTGTATAGTTAAATGGAAATAAAAGTAAGAGTAGTATACGACAAATGACATTTTCGAAGTTTTAATCTTTAAATGAATGAATGTGATGAAGTCTTTTCACGTGATGTAATAATTCTTTAACCTTTCTCAATAAATGGATTATCCAATCTAAAAATTTTTTTTTTATGTTGATTACCTTTTTTTAAAACTGAACTCTTCCAATTAAAAAAACTACCCCCCAAAATTTCATACTATTACCAAAAATTACTGGAAAAATAACATCAATCACTTTATACCTATTAGATATATTTAAAACCACTTTTAAGCCATTACACGTGACATTTAACGCAAAAGCACAGGAAAAGAGAGGCAAAGCGTAAAAATACAACTTTCTTTGATCATACGAAAGGGCTCTTCCGTAATTGATTTCGTTATTTTATTACACGATTACAACGCACTAAGTCGAGTTCAGCGTTTATGTGCCATAAAATATAAACGCAGATATTGTTTCTCATCTCCTACATTGTACAAAGATTATTAAAAATACATTTCATATAGGTATAGTAAACACTGTTTATGTAGTATATATGTATGTATATGAAGTGTTTTAATGAGAAAACGTAAGTGCATGATAAACATATTTATTTATTACGTACTTACTATATGAATAGTTAATAAATAGTTTCACAGATAAATAATACATTCTGTCGTAGCTCTAATAGAATATGTGACATACACGTACATGTCATATTAAATTTAAAAAGCTACAATCTAAAATATAATGAAAATATAAAAAAAAATGCGTTTCATATTGATTAATCAGCCTACAAAGTCTTTAAAGGTTTGAGGTATGCCTGCCTCAAACCTTTAAAAAGAAAGGACAAAAAAGTAATAAAGAATCAGGTAATTGTTTCTCAAAGTAGCTAAAAGAATTCAAACTTAAAATAAAATATTACATTATATATATGATAGATGTAATGAATAGTAAAACATAGAAAAAGCAATCTTACCCGACGCCTCCGTTCAGGGCGGTGGCCACGCTAGGTCTCTCATAGCACATATGCATACCAGCAATCCCTTTAACTTTATTACCACTGAGCGAAATCTTGAACGAGTTTCAGTACACAATCACAAAACAATGTTGAACTGGGCGCACTTTAGTTTATGCTATCACTTGTTCAACCTACACCACGTACGAACATTTTCCTCGGGACGGATCGTTCGCGTTCATCAACCGAGACAAAACCCTAGATGGTTTCTGTGAAACAAATTTTCCATTAGACGCGGCACTCTAAATCGATGTAAACCAATCAGTTAACGGTTAATATTCATATCATGGCTTCGCTTTATCGCTGGAAACGAATTAAAGTCATATTGATTTCGCTCATACATTTTCTACAACAAAACCCCGCTCATGTATCCTATTAAAGTTGCCAAAACTTCGGAATTAGGTCGAAGTTAATTTACAATTTGAACCTTAAATGATTTAATTCAAATTATAAAAGTTGGGGAAACATGACTTATTTTAAATTCAACGTTTCCCGTCTCAGAAGTTAACTTTATGAACGCATATTTAATCTGTAAGGAGGCTACGGATCGTAAATAGCTAAAGTAATAAAAATCAAGTAAGCACATTTGTTCGGAACGTATCGCTATAGTTACCGAATATTTCAGCTGGATCCGACAAGATTGATGATCACTATCACACAAAATAACACCTTTTTGCACGCATGCCCGTATATCGAGTTCAAATTTTCGATGAAAATGGCACTTTAAATATTTTAATCGGTAGAATGACTTGATTAAATTGTTTATGTATTCCAATATCAATTTCAATGTTATTATTTATAATAATACAAAATACACGTGATATTTTAGCTAAATATATACGCAGTTGATATTCAAGACGTTGTTTTAAGCACGTTGCGATATTCAAAAACAAATTGCGATCTTAATTGAAAGTACAATGATTACTAAATTTTCCGGGCGACTAATGATTAATTGCTTTACGCGGCTACTTTTTGTCTTATTTGTATTTAGCGAACACGCGGTAAATAGAATGTGCTGTTTTCGTAGGGGTCATGACGAGCTATTACGCGGATCTTTTTGCGGGTGATTGATTGGTGTTGGTCGAAACGCATTTTGTGGTAGTGATATACCTACCTAATGTATGTCTTGATTTTTTTACTAGACATTTTTTTATCATAGAACAGAATAACGTTGTTAGCGTTAAATGCAAGAAACGGACATTTCAGAATTTTTATTATTTTTTATTTTTTTGGCAAGGTGTAAATTACTTTGACAAATTATCTGGCAAAAGACAAGTTTTTGTGAAAAAATGTATGTGAATATAAATTAAAAATAAGTATTCTTCAATTGTTTTATTTACAAATGTGAACCTTTGATTATATTTGATACTTTTGCTTTAAACGAAATGACAAAATGGAATTTGGATTTTTTCTTTCTTTTAGAATGACTATATCATAGCTTATATAGATAACCCTACAAGGAGGAATAGCCTAGTGTTAAGCAACAGAACTCAACGCCACGCTCTTGTACAGCTAGTAAGATAAGTTAGGTTTTCCCCGATTACGAATCGAATCCATTACCGTCGCGTTTACAGACACTGTGCCTTTGTGTCATAATAATTTAAATCTTATAAAAATATCTATGTATATAAAACTATAAATTTTATAAAAATCTTACAACTTTTACAAATATACAAATAAAAGATTTATTTATAATCTATTTCAATTTAATAGTAAAAGTTATAAATAATAATTAATTCTACGCGCGCTTACTCTTTCTTTGAAATGCATAATATACTGTTATTTACGTACTATCACTTGTATTTTATTATTTATAAAGCCATTTAATCATTCATTATATAATTTTTTGCCTAGTCTTTAAGTCAGAAAACAATGGGAAGCATAATGTATTTCTTTTAGTGTTTACCTGGCAAAAAACCATTGAGGAAGTCGCCACTAGAAATCCGTAATAGTTGCTAAGTAAAGACCATATTAGCAAACAATAACATAATAATGTGCACATTAAAATTATACATTGTGCCATGAAGAAGTCAAAACAGTCAATATGCAAAAAAGTTAATAATTAAAATGTCAGCCAAGGTTTTCACAATTCTACGTGCATACGAGGAAACCTCTATTAGAGCCAAATCTTGCCCGTGCCACATTTCAAATACATTAACCCACTTTAAAACCGAGGTCGGTCTAATCACCTTGTCACTACATTTGATGATACAATTTTACATATTCGTAACTTTTGATCACAAATCAACAGTTTTAAAAAATATTGCATTTCTCCGTACAGCCCTATATTCCAGAGTTTCAAGATTTTTATTTTCTAAGAACTACTAACGTATATAAGAAGATAAGCTTTTCCATAGAAAAGCTGAGTCATTGTTTAACTTTCTGTTTTAAATTGAATTGAATATTATACGTAATATTCCATTTCAGTACTAAACAAGCATTAAACAGTATTGCGAGGAACAAGAAAATAATATTCCAAAGTTATATTTATAACTTTACAACCTTTTGAATAAATTACGTAATCTTCATTTCATGCGCGCTTCTTTGTTCTAAAAACAATTTATGGCGACTCTACTCCTTCAGCTTGTTATCTTTTAGTGTTCACAATTTTGTAATGAGATGGTATTATAGTAATTTTGTAATCAGTATCTCATATCATAAAAGTCCAATAAAGACGGCATAATATAAATCAGTGTGTTATTTATTCCCAGCGTTTCTTGTTCAACAGTTGGTTATCTTTTTTATACAATATAATATTTATATTTATATACTGTTGTATTTATCATAATAATAAATTATATTTCATATTTAAAAATG
Source organism: Dione vanillae (assembly GCA_037178615.1). Lineage (NCBI taxonomy): Eukaryota > Metazoa > Arthropoda > Insecta > Lepidoptera > Nymphalidae > Dione > Dione vanillae. The sequence continues at coordinate 279,488 of JAZFAU010000285.1, read as the reverse complement.
ATCTGTGGAAGGAATGTGTTGATCAAGTAATAATATATGTACGTAGTTCAAACAATCAAGTATTCATTAGTAAATCATGAATTGGCATAACCATAACCTATCACTAATAGGCATTTTATAAATAAAATGAAAAGTTTTGATAAAAATATATAAAACACGTCCACATAATCAAATCAAACTAAAAAAATGATCAAAACAAATGTTATAGTAATAATAGCTATAAAAAAATATTATAATAGTTCCAGCGATCGAGCGTCACGCATGATTCGTGTCGAGTTGGGCGCATCCTTACAAAAAAACACTATTCCATATCCAACACTGCAATCCAAGAGTTTCGAGTCACAGATTTCACTGTGCCGATCGCATTCCGTCTCACGTCACGTTGTACGAATACCCGCCAAAAGTGGTAGAACAGAGTCACAGCGAGACGTCCACAGTGTAAGCGGCTGTGTGCGCGACTGGCCGCTGGTGGCGCGGGGCGAGGCGCGCAGGTTATCGTCGGCAACACACTACACAGATAATGATGTCAAAAGTGGATCGGACTAATGCTCTATTATGTTGTAAACGTTCCAAATCCGATGTGGCGACCGTTTAGCGCCTTACATATCTTAAAATGTGCTAAACTACTTGATAATCGATTCATTTATTGTGAGTAGGCATATTTTTCATAATTAAATATAGTAAATAACATTTGTTGTTGAGGCGTATTTATAAATTACATTAAACAGATCAATGTATTTAAAGTAATCAGTAAAACAATAAAATATGTACTAATTTAAGATTGTAACTCGGCGCGTCTGAATTGTTTAACAAAGACGAAGGTATCACTCCTTGAAATGAGCCGGGCGCCGCATTTGGAGACCGACAGTAAATTTGATGTCCCATGACTATTTACGACAAACAAAAATTAACCTTAACACAAAATCGCACGAGTTGGAATTCGATCGGTGTTTTGTGAACAATTCTTTCTGGGTAAGATCGAAAATTGTTGATATCGAGGGGACGCCAAGTTTCAAATGTGCACCGTATCGCGCCTGTTTTGAAGTCGCTTAAGCAGTTGCTCGCTTTCAGGCGAACGCCACGTACAGTATTCTTGAATATTATTAGAAGAGGCAAACTAAGTTTCGACCCTATCTTGCGCGGCGTAAGACTTCTTTCTCTCGGCCGACGCGTACTTCCATTTAGCAAGACATTGCGCGGGTCTCTATATTTTGGTCAGATTAAGGAACATTCTCAGTTTGATGAATGTATCAGTACGCTGAGGTTTTTGCGGTGAGTTTTGTGAAGTGGCCGTAACTGGGGGAGGTGGAAAAATATGTTTTTTTCGCTTATTTAGTCACACCATAAGCATCATTAGACCCCATCAGGCGGCGTGAATAACGCGTCAAATATGCAATCTGAGAATCCGTCAGTTGTAACTGACATCAAAGCGTTTAATTCCTGGCACTTACGCCGTAGTTACTCATGTTTATTACTCTAAATTGTGTACGAAACTCGGCACTAAAATAAACTCTGACATCAATTAGCATACGCGCGAAGTACGGTAAACTGTAGCTATGAATTAGTCTTGTTAAGTAATTATACATTTAATGGTGGAAACTAACATTTCTTTTGCTTAAACGCTACAAGTAATTCCAGCTTAACTTTAATTAAATATTATCTATGTTACCAAAAATATGCAACGTCTTGGCCTTGTAAGGAACTCCTTTTATTGGCTATTAAATGAATTCCACATACAACTAATACGCGGTGACCCAAATTTCATGACAAGTGGAGCGGTCGCCGGCGCGGAAATAGGCGGCTGATCCCGGGGGAGTAGCAAGGGGAAATTTAGGACCGACAGGGGAAACCACGGACACTTTCTACTAGCTCTGCATTACATTACTGTTTATATTCGTTACTTAACATGATATATATGAATATGATATACACATAATGCATTTTGTTGCAAACTTTTACTGACAATCAATATTTATATACACATTTGTGTATATTAGACTAAGGACATAATAGAAACCACTTAATCAAAGAACATAATTACATATTCAATATAACACAAGCAAGGTATTAGCATTGAACTTCATATACCTACACAATATCAAGAACAAGGTTAACTTCTCGTATCAGTGTTTCTCCACGAAATAATTTTCAAATAGCTAAGTTAAAAAAAAAAATAAGAAATCTTTCAGCAAAAACTAAAAAATATGCAATTTTAGGTACTTTTTTTTTAGTTTCACTTCTTTCACGATTTATCCCGCACAGGGTAGGCAGAGAGAACTGCAGGAACCATATGAAACTAGTGTTAAGACACTCCGTTGCTTACTCCCTGCTTTCTCCGTCCCCGCTTTCAGCCTTTTTTGATGCATTGCGTGTTGAGTGGCGGAACTCAACCCCGCGCTTTGCCGTAGTTTGCCAGAGCGAAGAAAATGGAAATAGAAAAATCCATCTTCCCCAACTGGGGATCGAACCCAGAAACCGTCGCGTTACAGGCAGACGTTGCGCCTCTGCGGTCCTCAATGACTTTTTTAAATTTAATTACTAATTTATTTAATAAAATCTAAGCATTAATACTATACAGTTCACATTCCCCTACATGTCCCGCTGAATCTATTGTTGGTGGTGCCTTTATTCCACCCTTCTGTAGGCAGGTGCAAGTGGCATTTCGGTAACATTTACGATATTTCTCACGGGATTTACTTATTCTGCATTTATTAATAATTATTTAAATTTTAAGTTAAATACATATGTTAACTAGCCATTTTTATTATTTGTATTTATTTCAACAAGGTTGTTATATATCATATATTTTTTCTTTTAATGTTTTTTATATATTTTTTATATAGGTATGTAAATATCACTTTTTTAAAAATATTTGTAACATATTAAATTATAAATAAAAAAAAATATATATATAATTTCTTTTTCTCCGTTATTATATCATATTTCCCAGAACACAAACGAAATAAAAAGAAAAAAAAACGTCAATTGTACAATCAAATAATAGCAAAACTCTTCAAAACAATGTCTTGAACGATTTAAATTATTTAAGTAAAGATTGAGACGATTAGATAGAACAACAGTAGGACCTAGTAATGTTGCCCACAAATCACAATTATTTAAATTCAGTTTGCAAATAACGTCATGGCAACGACCGCTTACAGCACGCTCGCTGTGTACGCACGTAAACAACGCGATATAAAACAACGATGTGAGGAACAAAGTGATTTTAATACTTTTGAACGGTTTTTTTTCTTTATAATATTTTTATTTTTCTATTAAATTAAAATGTTTTTACAATTAACGCTTAAAATTAAATAATTATATATATTTGTACATGATAATATTTATATATAATAATGTATTATTTTTATGGAGGTTAAAAAGCAATTATCGTTCTCATTAAGTAGCAATTTTAAAATTATATTATAATAATGTAACTAAATTTCATATTACCAACTTATATCAAAGTAATTTCATCCTTATGTACTTGTTGGTATACAACACTATGCAAAATCCGCATCATTAAAAATTCAATAAACATGAGAGGACAGCATGAATCCAATTTTTCCATTGTCTTCAAAGAATATGAATCATCAAGTGTTCTATCAATAAGTGATTGTTCAAATATATGCACAAGTAGGTATGTGCTAAATTCTAGGTAGCTTTGATACCTATTAAATATATATCCATATATGTAATATTTAATTTCGTACTTTTTTAATAATTATTAGTAAAAGAATCTTGCAAAAGTCATCTTATCTCAAATGAGTATCAACTCACTACTAGAATAATCTGATTAAACCAACATTATGCATAAGTAATGAAAACATGCACTATATAATATTGGAAGCTAAAAATGACATGAGAACACAATAGATTTTTTAACTGCAGACTAAAAATATACAAAGCGTAGTGCATTTTCATTGCATAGCGTATGCATTTACGTATGACGTATCGTATTGGATAGGCGGATAGGTAAAAAGGGGCCGAGACGGTGGCGAAACCTTGTTGCAATAAACATAAAGCTTGTAATGCTAAAATATATACTTTTGTGGACTGGCTGTACAACAGACAAAGACATTTGAAACAGGGCTGCGTTCGAGAATGGAAAATATAAAGTAAAAACGATTGGTATAAGGGTGATTCCGCATAAACTATTGACGATTTATGATCTTATCGACAATGTCATGAGTTAATCAAGTATACATATGTACTGACTAGACTAAAGTGGATCACATATACCCAGAACAAAATAATATAACCAAAAATAAAGAAATTATATATAATATTAGAAGCATCGATTGAATATTAAACATCTTACCTAATCATTTGATAGATAAAACACTAGTTTAAACGGAATCAAATAAATCACAGACTCGGACTTTTATTGATTAAGTTAGATTTTTATTAAATTATTTTTTTCTCTAAAAGTTAAAAATATGCCGAAAATATTGCCATAATAAAATACAATGAGTTTGCTCACAATATATTCTCTTTTTATTAAATATGTTTGGATATCCTTTTACACGATATGAGCAAACGACAACGATCAAATCATTAAATGTTGACGATATTTCTTCTGAAACGCTCGATGATATCATGAAGTCGTAATTTCTACAATATGGCCACGATATACATGAGGTTCATTACCATGATACATTACGTTACAAAACGTTAATTTTTATTAATGAAAATATTACCATTTATAGCCACCCGATATTTTATAAAAAATATATATTTGAATATACATATAAAATATGAGATACGTCTCGTTTTAATGATTTAACTTGCACAAGAATCATAGGAATATTACATATACATACGTACGTAAAGTGTAGAGCACGAAACAATAAAAAAGGAACCCTAAAATCTCCACCACTGCAGCCAGACGGAAAAATACGACGTCGTTCGGATACGATTGTTTCTCTATTCGGAACGCGAAATGCAAAGTATGAAATAATTATGGCGGCGAGAGCGACCCACCCCCCTCTGCTGCAGGAGTGTGCCCTCAGAATGTGGCAAAAAGGGACTTGTTGCTTTATCACTGTCATATTTTAGCTGTAAAAGTTCATTTAATAAATGATGTTAACATTTTTGCACATTTACTTCTTTCGTAATTTTTTTCGCATTGATACTTTTTTGTGTAAATAGACGACCCTGAACACTGAATAATTTAGCATGATATTTTTAAATGACGCGAAAATTCTACCAAGTTGTATTGTAAAATGTTGTCTCTTTCAAATATTTTAAAAGCGCTTAAATAAATATTACAGTATTTGTTAAAGGAATAACAATTGATTAAATGTCATAATGAACTATATTTCAGTGTGAAATCAAAGTTTTTATATAAAATTTATGTTTTTTATATTAAATATATTAATATACATATTTTCATTTTACACAATGGCGCTTCATTTCATTGCTCTAAACTTTATGTTGCGTAATAGAGTTTTAAGAAAAAATTAAACTGGAAAATAAAACGCAAGTAAGTAATTTTAAACAAAAATTTTAAAAATACAATAATCGATTTTAAAGATAATTTTTTAATCTATATTTGTTAAATAAATAATCGACAAAAGATACAATATCGATTTAGCTAGACATCCCTAATGCTGTCGCTCGAGGGCACACGTCTCTACTACGATGACAGACACAGGACGCAATAACAGTAATTCATGTCGCGCTGATGATATTATTTGTTTTATTTTGATAGAATAGAGTATAAATTATTTTGTATTGTTTAGAGAGAAAAGAGAACCAAGTAATAATCTTATTTAAAATAATTATATTTTTATATTAAATCTTTATGATATTTATGTAAAATACTCTACATAAGGTGGTTGTGGATTCAATTCCCATTTGGGTAACGAAATTTTCGTATTAACATTTGAGTTGACTTACGTTTTCACAATTCTATATACTGAAGTAGAAAAATAAAAAAAATGTATTTAGTGTAGTGCCTAGTATCAATTCACTCTAAATAGTATCAATTCAGCTCACATAAGCACATGTTTTACATATGTACCTACTGGAATAGTACACAAATCTACCTGTTGAATATTTGGTTTTGATACATAATACATACATATGCTCGTGTTTAGTCTCAAGTAGCTTTCAGTTTATATGTTCTGAGGTAAAAATAAACAAGAAAAGCTTTCGAGACATTATAGAAACCTTTTGTGAAGTTAACATTCCGTTCAACAGTTTCCATTGATTTAAGAACAATGAGTGCTAGATACTGATCACGATCACTACGCTTTGTCCTAACTCGATGAAGCAAACATTTGTATGGCAAATATTACTAATGTGTATCCACTGCCGGGAAAACGTGGCAGCAGTAATTCGAAAATGGCTAGATAGAGGCTTTTAAAGTAAATAAACGCATAAGAATATTACATATATTCTAATATATATATTTTTATATTTTTTATAACTCTATATATATATATAAATATATTTATATATTGTAACACATAATGTTTATTATATTTTTTGTGAAATCATTGTTATTTTCTCGTAAATGTACTACACATATAGCATTTGGCTAATTTTACCGGTAACAAATCTTAATGCGGCGAGATTCACAATATAATACTGCACATTCACAAGTATTTGAGCATTTTCAACGGGCAATATTTTATCTTGCAGTCAGAAAAGTAGCTCGTCTCAAGACGGTTCCGTTTCTATACATAATAAACTATATGCATTTGCAGTATATAGGTCAACTGCATGTTGGTAGTAGGCAAATCGCGAATATATTAGACTTTCTCCCGGCTCGTGTTTACAATATTCGAGAATAATAGCCGCCCGCTGAACATTTCAATGACGGAGTAATGAGGGAATTTTTGATTAACACCCCTCATTAGGGAACGAATTTACAATAAGGAAATGGACGACGGCAAATGAAAGCTGTGCAGCTACATACACTTATAGTACATATTGCATTTATTAAATATAGCGCTTCAACGTACAATATAACTTTTAAAGACAAAAAGTGTTTCATATTTTTGGTATGAGTTATCTGTGTCAACAGTGGAACTGTTGTTTTTGATTTGAATGGCTTTGATTATTCAACAATACGTATTTTAACTTGTATTTTATAGGACAATGTGATATAATTTAATAGCATTTAATTGCAATTATTACATTGAAGTCAATATTCTACTGCAGTAAAAATGAACGGGTGTAGCATCAATTTATCTAGAACACCTAAAGCAGCTACGGTAACCACTCGAGGCCTTCACCCACAAATTTAAAAACTTTTGGCAGATATTAACGAAGTACGATCAATCATCCCAGACCTTGTAGTCGCATCATTTTAATTTACTTATCTACATTTCACGAATCAATATTTAAATTCGAGCGCTTTGTAAAAGTTTAATTGGGATTCGGGTTTTACTTTATTAATTATTTGTAATATTTCATTTAAAAGAAGAAAAATATTAAATAAATCCGTGACCAAAATGTCTATTGTAGTTTTTCCTATACATTACAACACAGTAATTTATACAAATTTGAATTGATTAACAGCTAGTAACAAATGACTTAATTCTTGCCTATGATCTTATTTCGATTTCTGTAGTATAATATGAGTAGTAATATTGTTCACAAGCACCAAACATTAAAAAATTTAGTAAAAAAATTAAATAAACAAAAATTCGGCAACAATGAAAGCAGTGTAATTCACTTTGCAAAAGTAACTTTTAGTTCTCGCATTATTTTCCCACGGGACAGTAAAATTTCGGACAGCCAGGTGAAAAGTAATAAGACTGAATCACGTTGCATACTCTACATATTTGTCCTTATCGAGTAAAAATAAACAGAGGCATGAGATAAAATCCGACGTAGTATTTAATTAGCTACGGCCGGACGATCAAAGGCTCTCGTGTATTTTGAGTTTAACAAGCTATCAATGCCAAGGTCCGCACACCTTGGTGACGCATTACGCGATTACATAAATATTTTTTGTCTAAGCGTTTCTTATAAAGTTATACTATAAGAGTTTGGTTTTAGATTTTATCTCATATAAAGGAGGACCGGACAAAACGGTCCTTGATACCAATAAGGATGTGACATATATCATTAGAAAGGTTTTATAACATACTATAATAGTTACTATTGGAGTTCATTTCAAATCGCTGTGTGAAAAAAGTTATGGCGATATGAAAAGCTTAATTTCATAGACGATTTTGAGCAATAAAAGTACATTATTTCTAATTCTATGGCATTGAAGTGCTAGTTAAGACGTGTTTAAGCATGTTATGGCTCTTGTACACACTGGGCCACATAAGGCCACTCTAGCATTCACATATTGGGTCCCTACCTTGGCTAGATTTATCATATTTTTGTGATGTCTTACATGATTTCACTAGTGCTTTCTTCATCAATGCTTTCTTCATTACCTTTGTAACATGTTGCTAAGAGCTGCCGATAATTGTAAACTTCAAAGTAGCGGGTGCTATAAGCGATGAAACAATGCATTTTTGGACCGATTGTACTAACCAACAATTTGATTTGATGCTCCAAGAAACGTCTAGTTTAAATTATGCATGTAAACGCCCACCATTAGCACTTGGCATGTATTTGATAAAATACGAACGGGTGAAAGCAATTTAAGCCTAGCAATTCAATTTTACATGTTCTTCTGACACTTCGTTCAGGAAGTGCCAGAAGAATAATAAAAAAAGTAAGGGGCTGCCTCCAAAATGATTTTGTTCCTCTATACTTTGGTTTTGACCATATCACTAGATGTGAAAATGTGAAAATGGTTCTTGGACCAGCTACCATACATTTTTGCCGGTACTCCTTTCCATTGCTGAAAATTTACATAGTGATATGCCTCAATGCGTTAAACACTATTATCTTAAAAGAGAAGTTATCCTATATTGACATTTATAAATATAAAAGTAAAAATTCTAATATTGTTAACGTTTTTAATATATAAAAGCAACACCGACGGAGCTGAACTTAGTATAAAAACATGTAAAAAAACAATTTCGTTGATGTATTACTCAGGGATTGTGAGAATTATATTTCTAATCTATTTTTTTTTTCATTAAAATAAAAACTACTAAATTTTAAACAAACATACATACATAGCCAACTATATAGGAATAATATACGAAAACAGTTTGTCTGTACCACAGTCAGCAGGAAGAGCAATCTATAAATAGGAGTCCCATTAAAATGAGACATACGACAATGGAATCGTGATTGGCTGGAAGTTTCACAATAAATTACTATAGCGAGTGGCTTCATTGTTCGCCTGCACTGTTGATAATGTTATTAATAATTTCACCAATAATATAGGTCAGGTTAATACGGAGCGTGATGCATACAAAACGTGTAAAGTATGCGAGCTAATATTTACGCAATACAACGAAGACACGCATGACATCATGAAATACCATATAAATGATGCATATAAATAAACGATTCAGTGAAAGCTCTTCTATATGGATCGAATAAAACAATGTAATACATTACATTATAATCATAATAGTGTAACTATATAAAAGCTTGTGTGATCAATTGTTTTAGAAACTTTCTATATCAAATAGAAATATAATTGAAAAGGGGTTGGTGAATTTTAAATTGTATTCAATAAATGCTTTTATAACACGAGAAGTCATATATATGTTGTAGACAATAGGCATAACTAATACAATATCGGACTTAGTATATTGAAATTGTATAAACACATAAAAGTATTCAGAACTGAAATATCCGCCAAAACAAGAGAGCGTGTATTTACTAGCTTTCTATACAACGTTGATTGCCTTGACGGCGTGACACGTGCAAACTATTGAACTGTTTTCGTTTCGGTCACATTAACATATTATATATATATATATATATATATATATATATATATATATATATATATATATATATATATATATATATATATATATATATATATATATATATATATATATATATATATATATATATATATATATAAATTAAAATAATGTTAATAGATTGTTATTTTATATAAACAAGACGGCTTCCCTTAACTTAGCTTCAATTTCTGATATGGTGTATACCTATAATATATACATAATATACAAAAGGTATCGAGGACGTAAGCTCAGAGTTCATAACTCGATTAATGAAAAGCAAAAATAGACTTTCTATTTCTGTCTCTCAACTTGGTAACGGTATAGTTTATTTTTATTTCTGTAAGTAGCTTGTAAATTTGTTATTTCTTTTTTTACATAGAAAATAAATTCAAACAAGTATTAAGTAAAACCTTACATATTTGAGCAAAGTTGATTTAAAAAATAATCATACGAAAAATTAATTACTTATTCCCTTAGCCTTCAAGTATATGTTTAGTTGTTAGAAAAAATAAAATAACATTGATTTTCATTGTAAAGTAAAAATAAATGTGACAGCAAGTGAGGCAGTAATGTAATGCTTATTTTACGACACTATACAAGTGATTAAACGAAACACTTTATGTCCTATAAGTTATAAATTTATAAGTAAATTATAGATTTATAAAACATATACAATCTAATTTAGCAATACAAATTATGAAAAGACATTTAAAACACATACAAAAGAACCAGATTTATATAAAATAGATTATTGAACCTCAAATGGTCTAAATTTTGAATAAAGCAAATAATCCACGGCTAGCGGCAAAGAATTGCTCAACAAAATTGAACTGGTTGCTTAAGTCATTACCATTGATCACGAAGAAACGTAATCGGTAAATGGAACGATCTCGTTCAAGTGCCATAATTGTGTAAAAAGTGTCCAATTGTAGAAAACACTAAATATAATTTTACGACCAAATTAAAGAATTAAAGTAGTACAAAAATTCATTGTTACGTTACTTTCAGAGTTAGACCTGAACATATGAATACATGTAAAAAAAGCCAGAAATCGGACTGGCGAGTCGCCTTGATTGATTAGATGCACCTTTTTGTGCCGGAGGCCTTTTAGAATCTGGGCGAGGATTCTGTGCCATTCTATTGTTTGTCCGTTTTAACGTCGCTGCGGACGACTACAATGGCACGTCGTTCACTGAAAACTGGAAAGTAATAAATAGCTCGTAATCGTAAACAGACGACGGCTCCTCATAAATTCTTGGACTGTGGAGCAGAGGCGACAACTTATGGATAATGTGGACTCTCCCTGTACCTTAGCAACAAAGTAATCTAATGTCTTGTTTCATTTCATGTGCGCGTTAGACGAATAGAAACTCGCTCTTGTGTGTAGACTTTACTTGGCGTAAATTGCTTTTTATGGGTTTACTTAGCGTTATATATTGACTTGACATTTTTCGTTAAGATCCTTTTGGGTTATGTACATACATACTTAACTATTATATAAAATAGTATGAAGAAGTAATATCTAATAGTACAATATATACAAAAAGTAGTTTATTACAAATCAGATTAGTGTTACATGTACATACGATAATTAACTAAATAAAGATGGCAAATTAAACCTGAATAAGAAGAATGGAGTGGTATAAATAAATTAATTTACACGGCCGATGTTTACGTCCGCGGTTCACGGCCGTTATGTGTGAAGATTGCGCAACATACGCCTGTCTCTTTCTATCGCATACATTTTTCTAGTGGATCACATATCGTTCTCTTTCTCCGGGTGATATATAATCTAAGAGCTTTTACATTGCTACTTGTAAATGAGCATCGCATGTAGGTATCAGTGTATTAATACGATACTATAAAATAATTATTGGTTTGGTCCGCTGTTTCATTTCAGTTCATTTAAGATTTAAACAAACGAGTATTGATGTTTATCTGCTGATAAAAATAGACTACTACATTTATTTTCTACGCCACAATCTCATTGAGTACAGAAATGTAAGTTCTTAAAAATGTTCCCATCGTTCGTTACGTTTTACAAATCAAATCAAATATTATGGTGAACTAACAATGATAAAATCTATAAATTCTCCCACATAATATAATTACACAGTTTAAAGATAAAATATAAGTCACTGTGTTTTTCACTTTTTGTTTTAATAATACACAAACGTATTATTGAAACAAAAAGTGAAAAACATGTAACCCAAATTTGCCTTGTCATGATTTTATTTTAAATTTAGTCTAGTTCAATTAACACACAACACATTATTTTAGTAAATTTCACTTAATTTATTTAATTTTTTTATTCAGTCCATATAAAAACGAAATACTGCGACAAATAAATGAAAACATATCCAACATGTTCACCTTCCCTCACATTCAATAGAACAGTGAGTGCTAAGCTGAAAAAAAACGACATCGCGACGCAATGGTAATTAAAATAGAAATTAGAAAATAACGTACTTTCACGTAATTGATGGTAGTGCGAGTGGATAGGCGAAACTAATTATGCAGAGTGCAACACACTCGGATACACTATATGTATTATACCTATGTATGTATATGTATATATGTAGGTATTATGTGAACGCTCGTCTTCCGTACGTACTACACTACCTAACTGGGTAAAGTCGTTAACTTGGCATTTGCAACTCGGGATTTCCTAAAGGAGATTTTGCGAGGCGAGAAACTTAAATATTTTATTCTGAAATAGTACATGTTATAAATATAAAATAAGTTTTAGATGATCGGTATAAATGTACAACTGACATGACAACTCACCGGCTCGACTCCAGCATCATTTTGTGTGGCCTGAAAAAGAAAAACGAAAGTAAGTATACATAAAATTATACAAAAATAAAGTCGCAATTAAAAAATAACACAATAACTTAAAAATTAACAAGCTCGTGGTTTAAAATAAAATTAAACTTTCATAATTTTCGGTCAGTAAAAACTGTTATCCCTATATTGCATCATCGAGAGTACACCAAAGAGCAAATATTTCATACGTATAAACTATTACAAACTTGTTTTATAAGCATAACAGCTACAGCAGTTGAAGTCAGTTTATATCTGCGCCACGCTAGCATTAAATTAAATAATAAAACATATTAAGCAAGGAAAAACAACTAAATTTGTTGATAATATTTATAAAAAAAAATGTCATTGAAGTGGATAACTTAACAATGCAAGGCCACTACCGGAGCGGAATGAAATCAGAAATGTAAATCCGATATTAAACAGAAAACTAAATGGAATCGGATTGGATAGACACGAAAGCAATCACGATAATCTTGGGCAAGTTATGGATCCACCGTTGGGTATTAATCGATCTCCCGAAGGACCTGTGGCGTGTTATTTTGCGGCCTCTGGGGATATTTATATATATATATATATATATATATATATATATCTATATATATATATATATATATATATATATATATATATATATATATATATATATATATATATATATATATATATATATATATATATATATATATATATATATATATATATATATATATACCTATATACATATACATCAGAATATACATGCCTATAAAGAGAAAATTTACTACATAAATTATAATGTCTTCCTTATCCCATTGCAATAATTGGTCTATAAATTGTTATCACCGTCAAGGTTGCCGAGGTCATCTCAAATTTGTTTCCATGGCCATTCGTTTATCACTTATCAACACTGTTATCAATTCAAGTTTTACAATTGGCTTTTGCTTTGATAAAGAATCAATATGAATATGTTTGAATTCCTCTTATCAGTCAGGTTATAAGAGCTATAACCTAGAAACAATTGAATAATAAGAATTATTAATTAAGTACCTACTAGCGTGTTTGTATTAAGTAATATCGAAAACTTGTCATACTGGCGCCATTGGCAGATGCCTGAGTGAACACAACTAATGCGTTTAAAGGTTCCCAGCGGTAAACAGACAAAATGTAGAGATTCTAGCAATCATGAAGTTGAATGGCAAATTAAAAATGAAGTAGATGATTGATCATTAGGTTCTCAATAGCTGTGCTGCAGCATGTACGGGAAAAAAGTTGGTAATATTGTTACGTGGTTACATATACTTAATGGGTTTATATAATAGCCGATCTTAATAACAATTTGATACATATAGTTAGTAGAATTAAAAAGAAGGGAAAGGAAATTTTGCTGGTCAAACGTTGCTTTCAATCTAACATTCAATAAAAAAAGAAGCTTCTCACCAATATTCAAACAACAGCGGTTTTTGGCCTTTATCACTCATAGACAAGGTAAAAGAAAAGTTTTTATGTCTTTATTAATATTTATATTTCAGGCATTACAGTAATTGGGCTTAGCCTTGAGCAAAATACTAGCTTAAAATAATTTATTCCCTCAAAAGTTTATTAATATCACATTGACCCAGTAATTTTCCGTATCTGTTGTACAAATATGCAATATTCTCTACGTGACGTAGTCTAATAAGCACCGTGTTCGTGATCAATATTAAACATTAGGCAAATGTAAACATACTATTAATGTCCATCAAAATTTCAATACAATTTGAATAGCTAAATTTTCATCATAATTTACCAAAAATATTAAAGTATAATTTTCTAATTATGAATAACAGTTAACATTTTTGCTCATTTAGCTTAACTACTACTAATATAACGATAATGACTGATGCTTATTATTATTATAGTAATCAGTTTAAAGCAGGAAACAGATAAATATACAGATAATTAAAATAAGCGACTACTTTTATCAATATTTTTAGCCAATTATGAAAAAAGTAACAAATTCTCTTTTAATATGTGAAATTATAAATAAATCAAATTAGAATGAATATATAATAATAGCCAACACCAAATTGATTCTGCAATTCACGCGACTCGCGAGTCACATCCAACTAACTGCCTATCTATCAACGATAAGATAAAGGTTATCTGTCCAATTCGTTGTCACTACAATTCGCTTAATAAATCAGACGAAAAACTCAGCGATGCCACACGTTGAACTAGCTCTACCATCTTTTATTTCGGAGCAGGTAAATTTGCGATCCGACCCAAATGAAACTTCTGACATGAACAGATTTAAAGCTTAAAGTATTTCAACAAAGAGTTTAAATTGTATCCGATATAGAACATGTCATTTATCAAACGAATACCGTTCATATAACAGTGGCTGAGGATACAATTTACCTCGAATATTAAGGTATTATTTCAAATGTAGCGGCTATAGAGCTCAGTCATTAAAGGAATAAAAGTGGACAAAGGAAATGAAGCATCACTACATTATCAACTAAATACTGCCTTTAGTAACGTGCCGGCGTATCTTTAACTAAATTTATTAGAGTTCAACTTACTTGCATTCAATTATGTAAAACGCAATCGTACCAAATACATTATTAAGTATTATTAGGCATTCGATTGCCTAGATAGACAAGGTGCCACGTTAATGTCACTTAACTGCTAAATGAACCAAAACTTGTATGGGTTACCACTAAACTCTATGAAACCAATTTTAAAGAAGCTTTTTTTACTTTACGCTGTATATCACACATAGTAGGGTAGGTAGAGGGAACCGTTGGCTCAAGAAACCTAACCAGATTTCCGCCTATTGAGACATTGTGTTTTAAGTGGTGGAACTCAACGCCGCACTTGCCTATTTGCTAGAGAGAAGATCGTACACACAAATCGGCGAATTCACGTGTAGAGGCTTTGTATATATTTGAACTTTTAGTTGGCTTGCTATATATTTTAATTGATACATTAAAAAATAGTGTACCAATGACAAATCATCATCATCATCAGCCTTACATTATTAACTGGTCAACTTCCCATATTAAAGTAATAAACACACACACACACACACACACACACACATACATACATGAATAATTAATTGATGTGTCACGCCACGATCACTGTTCATATTTTAATAAGGGCACTTACATAAGTGCTTATTTAATGATAATTTCAATTGAATCGTATTATTTATATATCTTTTAAATTTGATTACTTACCAATTGGACTAAGTAGAATGTATATAATGATTGTTGTATTAAAGCTATATGTCTATCTTAGAAAGAAGATGGCGACGGATAGTTTTATAAACTAAACATGTTTTCGGTAGCAGAATCCAGTGTCATCGTACATAAATACATCATTATAATAACGTGACAGACAGACCAAGTGTATACCTACACAAAAAGAGATTACATAATTGTAGTACTTATTGATTAATCTAAATCGATATCCATATATACTTAACTTATTATGCTTAGGGAATTAATGCTAAGGCGCTAAAAATAATAAAAGATTTAGAATGGTAAAACTCAAAGAATGCCTTAGTTTTGTATGGAATTTAAAACGCGGTCGCTAGAAATATTTGCTCTAAAGAAAGAATTGTTCCTCTCCTCCTTTATTCTGGAACATCTCAAGATACTTGTTATAATGAAAGTGACGAATATTTTTAATGCACAAAAGTAAAATAAGTTTACAGCTGCTTCGCTACGCTGTTATTTTATAAGATGCTGATCTTTATTTCTGAAGTTAGATATTTTTCAATTTTACTTAAGATCTCATACAGTGGTTATATTAATAATACGATAAATGATCAATTTTGAAAAGATATAAATTATAATTTTTATTAAAACTCTTTTAAAATGTTTTTTTTTATTTAAAATTTCTAAACCTTAGTTTACTATCTACCCAATTTATGGATTGGATTTTTGGGTCGTACATTCACATACATTTATCGGGTTATAATTAGATATAGATTATATTAAAAATAGGTCATCAATTATTTTTTTTGAGTCACTACCCAACATTCAACAAGCATATTAGAGACCGGCTCGAATTTCGATAATTTGGATTCTATAAAAATATATTAAGTATATCTATATAAATTATTTCGGGCGGATGATCTAAAACGTATTATTAAAAAATTACAAAGGATTGATATGAGGTCATCTTCAAAGTAAACTTGTTTTCGGCCAATTAGTTCTTCGAACAAAAAATGGAAAGGTTTCTTAATACATTAAGGTATATTCTAAGGTATTTACTTGAAATAATTTTCAAAGTATCATTTGATTTCCAACTGAAAGCTGCCATCCCACATAAAGGCTGGCAGAGAGAATCGAGTGTTCTCTCTGTTCTCCACTTTCCGTCTCAATTTTAGATGACACGTGTTGTGACAGAGCATGCGGCGGTTGTGAACTGAGGATGCTCCATTGAATATTGAACCGACAACCAACACATTTACAGTCGGACCTTATCACACCTACTAGTGTTTGCTGTTAAAAATGATTCTATTGTTATTTTATTTGAATTGCTTTTATTTTGAATTCTGCAATTGAATTATCACACAACTGTTGCTTGTTTTTAGATGCAATGATTTGGGCATATGAAATTTGCAATTTAGAAAGATATATCAGTATTTTAAAGTCCTATTTTATGGAATGGTAAAATAATGAAATAACTGAACGGGAACGTGAAAACAGTATGAACATACTATATTAGTCAGAGGGAACTGTAGGATCCATAGCAACCTAGTGTTAAGATAAGTTGCGTAATCGCTGCTTTTTCCGTCCTTACTTTTCGCCTTTTCGAAGCATTGCGTGTTGAGTGGTGGAACTCAGTGCCACCCGTTGCCTAGTTTCCAGAGCAAAAAAAAATGGAAATAGTAAAAACCATCTTTACCGAGTGGGAATTGAACCCACAAACCGTTGCGTTTAGAAGTAGACATTACGCCTCTGCGCCACGACGGTCCTCTATGCGGAATACTACGGAATGCTCTAGGGTGGTAAAGATTATAAAAATCACGCTAACAGAGTTGTTACTGTTCAATAAATAAAGAAAATATGAAATGACATAGGTATATGAAACAAGCAAACTGTACCGGAACACAAACAATAACACGAAACAAAACTTATGCCACACTAAGATTGTAACTATATATTTCAAGGTAATATTTAACTGTAATTAAGAGTCATATAGTAGGTACCTCTCATCCTCTCAGCATAATTAGCATACATAAAAAGAGGCCTTACTAAAGAGGCTTAGAGTGAAAACGTCCAATAAAATAATATAACTAAACGTAAGAGGTTTACTTTTAAGACGTAGTTAATGAAAGCATTGCTTGGTTTCGTAGATAATACATCAGCTCATTAGCGAACGTAGTTCAGCTAAAGAGGCCAAGTGGTGCTAGAGAAATCATTTTTGAAACCACCACCCTAGTAACCTTAGTTGAAGAACCTAATTTTATCATGGTATTTATAAACAAATTGTTTCAATTGTTATGTATAAACAAAATCTTTAAATAACTTAAATGTTTCTTATAAATAATACTACAGTAGAAAAAATATTATAAATATTGTTCATGTTGAAAAATATTTGTGAAAGTAATAAAAAATAATTTATTTTGTTAATTAAAGTTAAACAGGAGCATAGGAGAGGAATTTACGACAAACACGAACCGGTTTTAAACTCTAGTACCATTTTACAAACAACGTTTCCTTTTTAAATCTAGTGAGAAAATCAACACTATTTAAACCAGTCGGCACTTAAAGTGAAGCAAATCAAGACAAATAAATGAGTACTTCAGCAATTCTCGTTTTTTACCTTTACATTCGAATATCAAGCTTTTAATCGAGTACTTAACGAGCTTTCACATACACAAAGTTATTTCACTTAAATGATAGTCTCAAGCACCGTATAAATACTGTTATTTTGGTGTTACTAACAGAGCTGCAGTAAATAGTCCTTTGTAAAGTTTACGCAAACTGAGGCAGTTCGCATTAAGATTAGCGTACGAATTTATTGAATAACCGTCGGGGCAACGTTGAGTAATAATAAGTTACGTAAATCACGGGTACTGTAACTAACACCTGTCAAACGCAGTGATCACAGTGAATTCGTTTTAACACAGTGACGCTAGTAGAAATTTCATTACTTGTTTTGGCCAAACAATGCAAAGATACATTGAAAATATTTTTAATATTTTTTACCTTAACCATATAAGAATAATATATGCGTAATATCCACTAAAGATCGACGGTTAATTCACCGAGTTATGATATAATATTAAATCAATTACAATTTTATAACGTTGAACTTGCAACTACTTTTATGCATACATTTTATTGTTCAAGTTGCACTTTCACGGGAGATACTTCAGAGGTTTTACTGCTCTGAGATCTCTCGGTCGTCTTATTAAAACTTTTCAGTGTGTTTGTCTTTTGTATAAAATGGATGGAACTATATAATAATAAAAAATATACGCTATTAAAGCTTTTAATTAAATACCAGCCATTATATATATATATATATATATATATATATATATATATATATATATATATATATATATATATATATATATATATATATATATATATATATATATATATATGTTAACAAAGAAACTACATTGATGTCAACAAACACGACGCAACTTCGATAAGTCAAATCGCGAGGGACAAACAAAAATTATTTCGATTTATGGCTTCTTTGTTCTGTCCTGAGTCGAGTTTTAGAAGTAAATAACTAGACGTTGAGGTATACCAATAAGTTTGTTCTTTAAAATATTACTTAACATAGTATTCTAGTATTTAACAACCACGTAGTTGTAGTAAGGTAAGTTAGGCGCTACAAGTTCCATTTTCTATTGAACTTCGAAAGGGAATCCAAGCCATTGTAGCAATAATTAATAAATAAACCCACCTTTTAAAAACGCCTTGATTACCTACACTTAAAGTAAA
The DNA here is from genome assembly GCA_037178615.1 of Dione vanillae. Lineage (NCBI taxonomy): Eukaryota > Metazoa > Arthropoda > Insecta > Lepidoptera > Nymphalidae > Dione > Dione vanillae. Next base: position 259,879 of record JAZFAU010000285.1, on the reverse strand, counting down.
CCATTCCTGAGAAGAAAATAATTTAACATATTTTTTATCGAAAAGGTAGACACAATTTTATATAGATATATTCTAAGATTTACAATTATATACTATTAAAAGAAATAAAAATATATGTATACAGTTGTGGGTACAATTTGTAATGGATGTAATAAAAGGCATTAGGTGTATTATAATAAAACATATACTGCTATATACGTATATGAGGTTAGATAAAAGATATTTTAAATATACAGGAAAAATTATTAAATAAATATGCTTTGAAATATTTCTTAATTAAATAAATCTTAAAACTCACTCCTAGCTTTTAACTAGAATACAAAAATATAAAAATTAAAATCACGTCGGTAACAATATTGTTATTTTTTAAATCCATTTATCATATCCACTTCAAACATATCACATGCACAGCAACGTCGAGTGAATTACTAATAACTTCTTTCATATTTACAAATATTTGCTTTTATTCTCGACTTTATACGCCCTTGCCTGTAGAACTTTTGCTATGAATGCTTAAGTAACTGTTGAAAGAGCTTTTTGTTCTTAAATGTGAAAGCTCAATATCTTGGCTACTAATATTTTTTTATAAAAACCAGGTTAAGAGACGCACAGGATGTTCGCTTCATATGAGACATTAGATTCGCAGTAATATTACTGACATATTTTATGTAGCGTATATATATTAAAGAACCTTTACATACTAATTAATACGCATTTTTAAACATTATAAATTAATATTTTATTACTTATTTTACAAGAATCAAGAAAGAGAGAACAGTAATAACTTTAACAGTACCTTCTAAATATATACTGTCAGTCGTATAATGAATAATAGATATTTATTGAGAACAATGTAAGCTGTAACAAATGTAAATATATTTAAAAGAAGAGTAAAAGACATGTAAAGTTACAAAACTCGTCAAATTAGACATTCAGTTCAAAATATTTCATATATTTGTTATAATATAATATATAAAAAAAATAAAAAAAAAGTTAATTAAAATATTGTTTAAATCAACATTCGAAGCTATGTTGCTATAGTCAAATCAAGACATCACGCGTAACTACTAAATAGACTAAATCATTTACAAGTCTAAAACATATATAGTATCGGCAGTACGGACGTGTACAACTGTATTGTATGTAATGTACAGACGTAGTATAGTATAATATAGTATAACATAGTACATATATTATGTATCGCACCGGTGTGACGGGACTGGTTATCAGCTGTAGCGACCTTGCCAACCATTGCGTATGCTTTCCACTTTGCATGTCAAGGGGAAACTACAAACAGGAATACTTATTATAGAAATCAGGATATTATAAAATTATGTCATTATTACGATGCGTTTATAAATCATTTTAAATCTAAATATAAAATTAATGTAAATTTATTTGTTTATTTACCTTTTTGGACATGGAGTACATTTTGCCGTATAGGCCAAAAGAAATAAGCCATTTAATTTCCGACCAAATATTGTGGATATCGCTGAAGGCACACCATAACCCGGTGCAGTTGCGACGCCTTTAAATACAAGCGATGCATCGTGGCATAGTGTTTAACTATAAACGCTATGGTAATGGGTTTGATTCCTAGTAAGGGAAATGATTTTATTTACATTTTTTCAATTACCTAACCTTGGTAGACAAATTGCGGCGTTGTGTTCCGTCACTTAACTCACTATATCTTAACAGTTCGATTGCAATAACAAGTGACTCTTAAAATAAACCAGATGTATCTAAAGTTATCTATATTACGAAAATCTCTTTACCTACCAAACATATCATAAAGTAAAACATTATCATTTTGCGCAATTATATGTAAATGTCTCTATCTCCAATAAAAAATAAAATTGCATTATTGCAACATAAAAGAAAGAAATAATTGTGATGGTAAACAAATGTTACCTACTTTTTCTCGTCACGTGTTCAGTAGTTGATAAAAAAGAACAATAGCGTTTACCGGGAGTGGTTATCAGTGGTTACACGACCTTGTTAGCTTTCATTGCACTTTGAATATTGCTTAACGTTTTACACGTTAAGATATACTTTCGTGATTACAAAACGTTTTAACAAAGGTTTTGTTATTATAGGGTACGCCAGACTTTGCAAACTTATTTGATTGACATTTTATTGAGAAACATTTAAATATAAACGGGCAAAATTGCTTGTTAAACCTATATTGTTAAGTTATTTGTATACTATTTAAAAAAAACATATAAAAACTTTGAACGCAGCGGGTCCAAATTCATTTCCATCCTCAGTGTGGATTAGCACTTTAATAAATCATAAAATAATTTGTATAATCCCAGTAAAAATAGATTTTTTATTTTAATAATACGAGAAGTTACAGCCTCAAATCTTTTCACTATAATAAGTACTAGGTAGATCAATCGTTCAAGATTGTATATATGGTAAATATTTTACGCCGTTAATCTCACGAAGAAAAATAAATATATAGTAATATATGTACTATGAATAATAATTAACCCAGATACCGAAAATATTATAAATCTTCGAAAAAAAGCTTTAATCAAATTTAATTTCAAGCTTACAATATAAATTAGTCTTTTATTTGAGCAGTAATTCATCTGGACAATACAATTTCAGTAGTATTAAACTATAATATAGCACTAAAAATGGGACATGGCTATAATTTTTCGTTGCGTTCCACTTACTTCTTTTAGTGTCTGCTTTGTCTTAATTTCCTTGCAGAAAAAATACTTTTACCTTATTAAACAGACTTCCCTGTTGTATATTATTTTTAATAACATTTAAAATAATAAATTTATAAGGTAGACAACTTGCAATAACAAAATAAATTCGCGTTGCTAAATGTTTTAATAAGTATTAAGGGCATTCATTCCACATGTGATCATTTAACTAGTAAATAAAGTACAACATAAGTAAAGCACAATAGAGAAAATGTGTCAAGGTGTGGGATTCAATCAAAATTCGATATTGCAGCATTACGAAAGGACACACATACACATATACATACACACATACAAATATATACACACACATACAAATATATACACATACTACATACGAGTTACGCACACATACTCAAACACACCACGAAGGTAAGTGACTTATTAATATTCACATAATTCTGAATTCAATAGCGTAACTACACTTCATGAATAAAAATACACAACTCGATTTTATCGTCGGCTTCTCCTCGACACGTGATGAACGCTGTAGTGATTTGCTCTTAAATGTATTTTGGAGTAATTGAGATGTTAATGGTGAATCTTTTATACGTATCACCGAACGGTTACGTAAATATAAATTGTTTTGTTAGTTAAAAGCTAAAATGTTAACGTAAGTAAATGTTAAATTCAACAGTAGTGTAGACAAAATATAATACTGTACTAAATACTTTTTATACCTAGATGTTTTCATTTTCTATATAATTACTAATCTTTAATTTTTCTGATATTTGTTTGTAAAGTATCATCATAGTAGGTAGCAGGTTCAATAACTCAGGAAAATTTCTAGCATAATGAACAATATTAATATATTAATTCTGTGCAATTATATATCTATATTTAAACTATATAGTTTAAATGTGAATATACGAGTTACAAAAATACTTTTACTACAATTAGACACTAAGAGCAATTTACAATGACCATGATCGCCACTTGCCACGTTTGAATCGCAATATCAATACCTACATAGATTACGAGACCAATAACACAATATTTTTTCTTCACTTACTAAAAGAACAAATACTATATTTTTGCTCATTTAAAACATACGAAATATTAAAAAATATAACAAAATAAAAGTTTCACAGTTTCGTTGTCCACATTTTATCTCCTTTATGCATGGGATATGTTTCTTTTATTGCCACTAGAGGTGATTGAGTTATGAAGCAACTATAAGAATTATAAGATATTAAGAAAAATCATTTTTAACAAATACTATTGTCAAAATTAAACTTTAAAAAATCCTATATTTAATATTTAATAACTTATATCGTTACTTGTCAAATGTAATGAGATAGCAGTAACCAATAATTCCATTCAGTATAATATTTTTAATTTGTTCATGTACTTATAAAATATTTCCAATTTCTCGTTTCGCAGGTACATGGCGCCAAATAAGCGACTCTGAGTAACAGAATGGAAGACAACGTGAATAATAGCTCTTAATTATATACCAGTAATACCAGTGAGCACGATTATTTCAAAAAATAAATGATAAAGACGCTATATATAAAGAATAATATTTTGCTTTTCTAGTAAACCATAAGCGAAACCAATTAGGCAAAAATATTCACCTACTTTCATCGTATCAGACTATGACCTTTCAAAACGCTGCACGATACTCTAAAACAATGAAAAGCAAACTTGTCGGAGTTGTGTTAAAATATTCATGAGCAAATAAATTTTATTTAGTTTTTGTTATATTTTATTTAATAAATTCTAAACACTTATACTCGTATTATATCTATTTTTATTATTATTAAATATAAGAACTATGTAACAAAAAAGAGCACAGATTTCGTTCTTTGAAAAATTTCGCTTTTCTATGGAATCATGCAAGAATAACCTTTTTTTGTTTGCTATAGGTAATTAACAATCCACGAGTAATTTTTTTTTTTGCCACATATACTTATTTAATAATTAATATATTCATTTTAATATTTAATTTGCCTTAGTCTCAAAAGTCAATAATTAATTTGTAAGACGAATTTCTCATTTTACTTTACTAGGTATATACTGTAATGTGATGTCCAACTTACACACAAATATTATTTAAATACTATATGAATATACTATATGAATGTCACCAATTACATACATATTATTAAAAAAGATTAATTACAAACGAACTAATGAACTAAAATAAAAATAAACTGTAGTGCAAAGGCAACTTACTATATAGTATAGTTATTTATAACAAAATAAATGTTTTATTACAATTATTATAATCAGAGTCAGATTCGATAATATATAAATATATAGCTTCGAAATGTTGTTATAAACAAAAGTTTTTAGACTGTTGATAGAGAATATTACGAGTCAATTAGTGATACCAAGTATGACCTACATCCTAACCTCAGTATTTATTGGCAAAGTACTGTATTGGTCTAAACTATAGTCTCTATAACTATGTATTAGATAAGTTGTATAAACGACAAGTTGTGTATACGTACAAATTATTTAAGAATTTAGAATTTACTACTTTTCTCTAATTAGAGAGAAAATGTGGTCTTAGGTAACAATAAAATGATTTTTATTTTAAAAACTTAATTAAAACAAATGGTATTATTGTAATTTGTTAATAAATTTAAAACGTGTGTATTATTCTCCTTTGTATTTTGTAAAGTCATTAAAGGATATCTTATTCTTAATTAGAAAAGTAATAAATATAATACGTAATAAATAAGAATATTAAATTTGAAAACTACATTTTACTTCTGATATCGTACAAAAAGTTTTTTCCCCAAAGTATCTGTGTGAACACATAAATACATTCATTACTTCAGTGGACCAACTCAACACGAGTTGCATACAACAGATCTCAGTGGAAATTCCAATCAAAATGTAAATTTAAACCACCACTAGTTTACATTTATTTACTGTTTGTCGTTGGAAACTGGGCTACAGCCCGTCTGCTTTACCTGCTGACCGTATCATTATGAGGCAACTGTCAACTTCCAAATATGTTAGGAAACACTAACATTGTAGCCACTTTTTGACAACTCATATTAAATATATGTTAATATAGTTATATACTTTCACATATAAGAATGTATATATATTTGTTTTATAAATTTTTAACATTTTAATAAATAAGAGAAAATTATATATTTAAATAATTAATATGTTAGATAAATAAACAAGTCTTACTATATATTAAACAAGACAACGTACGAAATAAGTAAAATATCTTTTTTTTAGCTTCACGCTTTATCCCGCGCATGGCAGGGTAGGCAGAGGGAACTGCAGGAACCATACAAATCTAGTGTCAAGACACTTCGTTGCTTTAGTCCATGCTTTCTCCGTCCCCGCTTTCCGCCTTTTACGAGGCATTGCGTATTAAGTGGCGGAACTCAACGCCGCGCTTTGCCTAATTGCCAGAGCAAAGAAAATGGAAATAGAAAAATCCATCTTCTCCGAGTGGGAATCGAACCCAGAAACCGTCGCGTTTACAGACAGACGCATACGCGTCTGCGCCACGACGGTCCTCAAACTTAAACAACCATTTAATTAAAATACAAAAAAAAAAACTATTAAAATTATAATACAATGCGATAACAATATTATACGCCATGAAGAGTTCGCGGAATAAACGTATTCAACACAATTAAGCTGAACACCTTTAAAACGAGTAATATAATTTTATTTAAAAAAATAAATATATTGTTACACTAAGTGTTACGTTAATAAAATGCTATATATCATTTTAATTGCCTCTGACTTCGTTTGCTAGAACACGAGCAGGTCATAGAAATAATTTTACGTAAAAATATTAAGTACGTAAAACGGTCTTAATAAGAGTTGCAAAGGATTTATAAAACATCTTTATACTATATTTTAGATAAATTAACTTTGCACTATGAGCTTTGCAGGATGCTCTACGCGAAAGTTTTTATTCGGATTTTACCCTATGGAAATTTTCGAAAGTTATTCAAAATATATCAAAACTAGCGATCCGATTGAGGCTTTGTCCCCTTGTACTTATGCGATTGTTTATGAAGTAAATTAAAATAACACACCTTTCGAAATTTTATTGTGTACAAACGAATACCTGAACTGGACGTCGTACGCCAAATTTCAACTTTCTAGGTCGCCTGGAAGTGGGTTAAGTTTTCCATCTAAGCGTCGTCAGTCAGTTAGTGATAAATAGCGATTTGTTAAAGTCGTTGCGCCATTAGGCTTTTACTTATAATCTTATGTACTCCAGTAAAATTTTTGCATAACGAAATTTAACTTTCACAAATGTATCCACCATCCACGTCTGCTTCACCACCAGTTTCTGAACTGAATGATAAACAGAGAAATGTAATGATATAAACAGTGTCTGTTTAAGAACTAATTGATACAGATCTTTCTCTTGCCTCGGATATCCGCAGGTACTGTTACGTCTTGGCACTTAAACGTACCTACATACATATTTACAAAAAGTATAACTGAACAAATCATTTATTAACTTAAATAACATGTATATGTATCAATTCAGCGTGATTCTCGTAATACATAACAATAAACACAAGTTTTATTTATCCTACCTCTGTAGATATAGGGGAGTTTTGGAGCGGAACAGTTAAGTGCTTCGGTCGCCGAGGTCTACGCTTCCATTGTACCGTCACAAAAGAAACCTAGGCAAAGGATTTCTTTTATAATAAACTGGGGTAAATACTATAAACAGCACTTGATAACAAACTTTGAAATTTTTAAATCACTTTGAAAACGCCACTGACCTAAATATCTAATTAACTTAACAAACAAAATTCCATTTTACAATCAACAGCTTGTAAAGAGCTGAACAAGGGGATATTTTTTTGTTTTTACTCCAAACGAAACTCAAACTTGAGGCCAGTGTGTCTCGATTTCCAATTTACCCATAGGCTAATTAGTTTGTAGACCGCTCTTGTTGTATGTATTTAAAACAGTACATAGAATCATATCGTGAAAATAATGACTAAGCTTGCTTTATAAAATTCCAAGCTGTGTCTATTTTACTACCTTCTGTATAGTCTCTTTGTTAATGTATAAATAAACATCTGCTACTTATTTTTATTGTTAATATTAATTTAGACCATTGCTTTCTATAATATAACATTTTGACGTGCACCAGTAACCAACATTGTCTGAAGAGACGAACGAACGCGGACATTTAAACAACCTCGTAATTTACATATTACCGAGTGAAACTGCATATAAAGTTTAAGAAGAAGAATTTGCATTTGCATTCAATGACAATTTTCCTGCCAATTGACAAAGTGAATGTTCTACACATAAAGGTCATTTATAAAATATATATTATATTTTATATGTATACAATGTAAATAAATAAAATAAATTACAATAAAAATAAATGTATTTCAAATTTAACTTTTAATATCCCATGTTTATGTGAATATTTTAATATTAGTTTTAAGTATTTACAAAGTTAACGATTGCCAATGTTACTTCCAATTAATGAAAATGAAATATATTGAATAGAACTATTATTATCTGAACTATTATTATACAAGAACCAAGTGGCCACTGTTAGGGTAGAAAACGAGGATACAGATGAAATTGAGATTCGACGGGGCGTTCGACAAGCTTGCATTTTGTCTCCACTGCTATTCAACTTATATTCAGAAGCTATAGTATCAGAAGCTTTAGAAGGCCTTGCAGCTGGTGTAAAGATTAATGGAAAGACCATCAATAATCTTCGCTATGCCGACGATACAGTTTTGATAGCGTCAACAGAAAAAGACCTGCAAGAAATAGTTGACAAAGTGAACAATAGCAGTGAGAAAGCTGGATTATCAATTAACATCAGCAAGACAAAACTAATGGTAGTTTCCAGAAACCCTGACTTAAATCCAACAATACAAGTAGCCGGCAAAAATCTAGAGCGGACTCGTCAGTACAAATATCTTGGAGCTTGGGTAAATGAAACATGGGAATCAGACCAAGATATTAAGACCCGGATAGAAATGGCCCGAGCTTCATTCACTAACATGAGGAAAGTTCTGTGCTGTCGACGAATTCACATCAAGCTCCGAGTAAGAATCCTCCTATGCTACATCTGGCCTGTTGTATTGTACGGCTGCGAAGCATGGACTCTAAAGGAAGATACCCGGAGACGTCTCGAGGCATTCGAGATGTGGTGTTATCGTCGCATGCTTCGCATCAGTTGGACGCAAAAAGTCAGGAACGAGATTGTTCTCCAGCGCGTCTTCATGACCCGACAGCTATTACAAACCATCAAGAAGCGGAAAGTTGAATACCTCGGTCATGTGCTTAGGCACGATAGGTATAATCTGCTGCAAGTCATCATGATGGGCAAGGTGGAAGGAAAGAGGCGCGCTGGACGCCGGAAAAAGTCGTGGCTCAAAAACATCAGGGAGTGGACAGGCATCACCTCTGTCGAACAACTGTTCCGATTGGCCATGGACAGGGAGAGTTTCAGGGAACTAACGGCCAACCTTCAGTAGTGAAGAGGCACTGCAAGAAGAAGATTATTATCTGTGTTGTATACATGTAATTTTTCCTTGTATTTATTAATTTTCTGCAAATTACGGGTAAAGTGAACCAAAATCTATCAATTTCCCACCCATATTAGAGAGTGTGTGTTGGGTAGGTAATGTTCCTCAGTGATGCATACTCCGTTAGAATAAATTACAACATTGTGCAATTTTTTAAGCTTCACCTATTATCCCGCACAAAGCAGGGCAAGCAGAAGCAACCGCAGGAACCGCAGGAACCACAGGAACTTAGTGTTAAGACACTCAGTTTTCCTTGCAAGGGGAATCCTTGCTTCGAGGCATCATGCGTGGAGTAGCGGAAAGCCGCTAGAGTGCCAGAACGCCGCTAATTGCCCGAGTGAAGGAAATGGAAAAATTATCAATACTCCCGAGTGAGAATCGAACCCATTAAACATGTAATTTAACTGTTATTATAAAAAATTCAATTTATTATTTATTTACGAATTAGGCCGGGAGAGTATTCTAATTTTTTTCTTTGTTCTAATACAGGCAACAAGTAGACATAAAGTATCTACATATACATTACATACAATAGTAATATAAAATTGAAATAGTATACACTATACGTTATTGCGAAGTCGGCAGTACTCTATTATTATCTATCAATAACTTCAATACATTTATATGAAATAATCGTCCTGAACGAGGTTAAGGTGTAGTGAAACACGCGGCGGCAATTACGCCTCGCGTTCTAGTATGTAGCTGGCCGCTTAAAGAAAACGTAACAGTCAACCGAAATTGGATTGTTATACATTTACTATAAGTATATTTCATTATTATATATTTTAGATGACGATGACTAAAATAGGTAAATCTAATTCATACTTGAAATTATATCCTACACTTACCCTAACCTACCCTACGCTACCTACCCTATGATACCTTATAGTAAGCATTATTAACTCAATTATTTTTAATAAAACTAATTATTTTAGAAGGGCTTTTGTTAAATACAATTATGTTAGTTTGAATTTAATCGAAATATTATATCAAAAACGAGGCATAAAGGCGTAGTAGCGAGACAAAAACCAGTAATAAAATGCGTCTCATTTAACTAAAAAACGAAAATAAGCAATAAAGCCAGTCACTATTCACTACAGTTTTAATATAAAATGAACTTTAAACAAGGAGCACGACATGATAGTATTAATTAAAATACTACTTCGCTTTAACTTTTATATAACATCAGTATTGGATATTTAATTGTATGCAATTAATAGACGTTATGATAGTTAATTTACATAATAAGGGTTTATCATATTTTTTTAATTATTATATAATAACGTACATTTTATTTATGTTATGAAATAAGATAACTGTGTTTAGGTAGTTTAATGTAATAAGCAAATTTAACATATATAATAATTTATCGTTTCAATGGAACAAAACACAACTGGGTTAGTTTGTATGAATGATTTATTTTATTAAACATATTTACATATTAAATTATCAACACTTTCGAAAATATCGAACGTTCAAGAATAGGGCACCGAACTGGCAGCCGTCCAACATCACCTACAGCAGTCATTAATGGAGCCGACTATTTTATTTCAAGATACGGAATTGCGATACATAATATTTTGTTTTAAAATACCAAAAAATGTCCGATGAAATATTGAACATTTTATGTAAAAATATTAAATCGATATAACAGAAGACAACGTTGCCGCAGAACCAATATACTGTAAGGTGTATTGCTAGTCGTAAAATTTTGTGTACCATGTTATAAATTACTGGATCACACACAATATTTGACATAAAGTTTCAAGCTTTCACACGTTTTTTCCCTATATTAATATAACGTGGTAGGTAGAAAAACAGGTGTCAAGACACTCTGTTCTCCGTTTTCTGAACCTAAACCATGACAGGCAAAGGGTTTACAATCAGACACTACCCCGATACTCCACGGTAATAACATCATGTATAAATAAGAAAGGAAACTAATAATTACATATAACATATTGTAAAATTATTTCGGCAGCTTGAATCCAGGTGAACAACGCAAGTTTTTATTACACGATGTTATTTTGCATACTCAAATGAAAAATGGTCATATTACAAAACTATATACATAACAAATATAAATAGTCTGCAGTTGTACAAATAAAGGCTACATTATCGAGCGTTATCCTTATCTAAGCAATCGGCATATATAATAGTGGCACCAATTGTTCTTATGTAAACAGTATCGTTAACAGACAATAGTTATACAGTCTTTTATCGCAAAACTCAATCATCCACGATGATTTTTATAATAGGTCAACTGATTAAGCATATAATTCAGAATAATTAACCATAAATATTTTTCAGAAATATTTTTTTACTTAAGGAAGATGCTCTATACGATCTAATCTCTGTAGGATCTACTTCTCTCTATAGAATCACTTCGCTATTTTTTTGACTATTTATCCTTATATCAAGACCATATTATTTCTTAAGAAAGTGAGGAAGTATCCAGTTGAAATTAACATAGTTCGTCGTAAAAAATAACCATCTAAATTAACATAATAAAAGGACCGTCGTGGCGCAGAGGCGTAACGACTACCTGTAAACGCGATGGTTTGTGGGTTCTATTCCCACTGGATTTTTCTATATACATTTTTTTCGCTCTGGAAACTAGGCTAAGCGCGGCGTTGAGTTCCGCCACTCAACACGCAATGCCTCGAAAAAGGCGGAAGACGGGGACGGAGAAGGCAGGAACAAAGCAACGGAGCGTCTTAACACTAGGTTCATATGGTTTTTGCTGTTCCCTCTGCCTACCCTGCCATGAGCGGGATAAAGCGTGAAGCTAAAAAAAATTTACAAACTATGCGTACTTTCGTTGACCTACAATTGTAAGACTGCTACAGAACCCATAGTGCGTCAGTTCTTTGGGCACCTGAATGATATTTTTTAAATATTTTTATACAGACTCGTAAAATCTCGAGCTGTGTATGTCGTATCCAGAGAACGAAACATTATTCACTTCTAATCCCTTTTTCAGACACTTTTACCCTGTGGAACAATATTTAATTATTACACCGTAGGTAGGATTCCCTCTCTTTAGGACTCATTTGACTTTGGCCTGCAAGCAACGGCCTGCATTTGGGCGAAATGCGTTAAACGAAGTGTTTTAACCTATATGTGAAATAAACAGAATTCAATGTCCCATATTGTCTTACCAGAGAAAAGAACCAATTATTTTCTTCAAGTGAGATCGATCCGACAACTATCGCGTTCAAATGGTGTCCATTGCGCCACGATAAGCTTCTGGATAATATAATAATGAATATTTATAAACGTATATTATCAGCGAGTAGGAATAGTCTATTATACTGCTGGTATATAATTTTTTATATTATTTACGTTGGTTTATTAAGAATTAGATATAATATTAATATTATAAGCTTTTAAACTTTGTTTAATTCATTTACGAACCAAGTAAAAAATAACATCACGTGCTGTTAAGAAAAAATATAATTAAATCATTTACCATAATTTGAGGCTAAATGACTTAACGTGGTATTTTAATCGTAGCATAAATCTTAATAATTTTAATATTTTTCCATTATATCGAAGATAATTTCAGTTTAAACACTAGAATAATGAGGACTAAAGACAATTATCTTAAAAGAGAAGACAAATGATAAATGATTGTACAGAAAAAACACTAAAACGCAATCCACTGACAGACAAATAATTTGATTACTTATCTAAGCTACAATCGAGACCAGTCGTTGCACAGCGGCACCGTCGTAAGTAGAATGCAAGTTCCATTGCCAGCAAGGGGATAAAGATAAAGCTCAGTGTTGATTTTTGACACTGTGTTTCTGAAACTGGACGGAAGCGATGAACGGCGTGTCCTAACATTAGATTTCCTACACTTATCCATTTTATTTTGACAGTAGCGTGAAGCTTAATACATAATATACACTCTCTTATTAAAAAATTAAATATAGCTGGTATTTAAATTTCAAACACATGAGATTTGAATTAACGTTGAATTACTAATTAAATTCAATTAAAACATAGTAAGAAGTATATAAATATATTTGCTAAATTATTTCTATTAAAGATTACTACTACCTAACAAGGACTCGTTCTTTCTGGCAAGAATGTCAAACTTTCTCTTCAAGTTTCGTGCTATAAGTATATACTGTCATCTGATTCGTACAGGTTTCCTAGTTTTAAAAATGAGTAGTATAGGATATAAACATACAGGTAAGTGTAATATAATAAAATATTATTTAAATATATATCTAGAAAAGTACATATTATATAAAATAATTAGTGATAAATACAACGACAGTTCCACTATTTACCACAGGGAAGGTTGTCGGCGACGATATTTCGAGATAAGCCACTTCGCTGAACGCTCCTGTTAGGTTCCCACGCCGCTAGCGTGGGGAGTGGTTGGAGTTTGAGCGTTAGTTTCTATTACTTAACCAGATTTTATTGTGACTATTAATTATAATAATAATAATAAATATTTACAAATTAGAACATTTGCCAAAATTTTTTTAACCTTTATTTTGATATTTTTATGTTTTTAAAGTGTTAATCAACACTGAGGATAAATCAGTGGCCAGAGCACTTGCATACTACGCAAGAGGGCGCGGGGTTAAATCGTGCTGCGTTCAAATTTGTAATGTTTTCTTTAAGTTTTTTTTTTTCCTGGCAATAATATTTAAATACTGTTTTATAACATACTTTAGAAACAATATTATATATGATGTTTGTTACATATAAAAAAATCGACTTCATTTATTTTTAATGATATGAAGTTTAATATATTGATATAATATTCTTCAAAATGATACAACATTAGTCCGCTACAACAACATGCAAACGCTAGTCACACTCACACACACGTCCACACGTCGCCGAGCCATTTCGTGTTATAATATAAAACTAACCCTTGTACGTATTAAATTCACAGATCTTGAATTTAAATTGTTTGTACAAGCTCATAGTAAAAGTTCATTTGCGTAACCCCGTCGGAACTGCTTGCCGTGGAATTTCACTGTAATATACATTGTAAATATTTATAGGGGTCAAGGGCCTGTGAACATTGAAACTGGACTGTTGCTACGGTATTCATACTAGAATAATAAAAATTAATAAGTATTTAAAAAGAAAAAAAAATTCATTTAATTAATATTTCCTTATAAGCGATGACAAATATTTTTTTTCCATCATTGTAAATATATAAACATAAGTAAAATTTAAATGTCTATATATATATATATATATGGCGATCTTTTAAGCGACATTGAAACACAAACAACGTTGTATAGTACCTATATCATTTTGTTTATTCGGGTTAATCTCTGGAAGTTTAGTCAATTACTATGAAACTTTCAGTGGAAAATAGACGAGAATGTAAAGCAACATATAAACTTTATATAAGAATTTTCGCGAAATCAAGGGAAATAGCGTGCGAATACCCGCCCAAAGCATAGCATATAGCATGACATATAGTATTTTAGTCTAGTAACTGAGCAGGTACATTACAGTATAATTTATATTTACATTAAAAAAGTAATAATTATTATATATTATTCACATATGTATTGTACATATAAATGTTTCATACACATAGTAAGTTAATCCTATAAAGCTTTATATATTATTTAAAAGCATTAGAAACATATATTTTCCTATTAATATATTACTATGAAACGTCCTTCAACTAGGTGACCACCGTCGGAAGCGAGGAGGTCAAGAAAATGACGTGACGATGATATTCGTATCTATTATATACCTACATACCTGTTAAAGCTAGTGACCCTTGTTTTTGTTGTTAAATTTAATTACCTCCGGCCAGGAAGCGATTGAACTGCACTATTTATTTTTTAGTTTAATGAATTGCATTACTTTATCATAGATTAGCCCATAAGTTATTTTGATGCGTAAGCTATATTACTGCCAAGTTTCATCCAAAGTAGTTTTTACGTGAAAGTGGAACAAACATCCTCACATACTTTTACATTTATATTAGTAGGATTTTAAAATATTTCTTTTTTATAAATCACCATAAATATATAACTTTTGCATAATATCAATTACTAATAATTACTTTAAAAAAATGTCATACATTATTCCTTCAAAGCCCGCCTCAAAGTCACCAAACAAAAAACAAACTTATTCAATTTAAATAACCTCAACACCTGCAAAAAAAGCAAAATGTTCCATTTCAAAATACCAGGAGAGCATACTACGTGAGGAGCAAGAACACTGAACACACTGGAATTATAGCGGTCTTCGACCCGGGAACGAAACGCCTTGACCCGCGAACTCCTGCCAACCTCCTAACGCCCGCTATTATCCTGGTACTCCGACTCGATTCCCCAAAACGTACGATGACCCCTTTGCATTCGGTTAAGCACCTAAACGTTCATTATAAATGCGAGATAGTCACATAATCTATAGAATACATGTTTTTTATTTATAGTGTCAATAATTAATATTAATCAGTTTATGGCAATTTATTAATAAAAATATTATTTAATAATTTTTTTAATAAAAAAAGAAAAAAGTGAGTTTTATTGTCACTAAACTTTAAAGGTTTAAAAAAAAGATAAAGATAATAAAATTAATATTAAAAAAATCAATATACATTAACTGTGTTGAACCGTACAGCGCGTCACTCGAACCCGACCTGTCAGACGTCACTAGCCGACACACAAGTGAATGACCCAACAACCTTGGAATATATATGTTCAGACTTTAGAGCACCCAAATTCTCTATACAATCTTCTTAGTCTACATATAAAATTACTCTAAACGCTTTATAAATAACAGGTTTACAATGAAATGTCTAAATAACACGTGATTATTGTTAGTTACATTTTTGTATTTTTTAAGCTGCAACTTTGTTGTTATATACTTTTTTTTCATACTTAGTTAGATATTTTTGTGTAGACTTTGAAGTGATAAGAAAGAGATGTTAAACTCACGTATTAATTAATATAATAATTATTTAGTAATTAGTGGTAGCCTCATGCATGTTTTAGAATGAAATTATGTATATTATCTCTACGTAGAATATAATAAATAGATATAAAATCATTAAAGCAGCTTCAATGTTTAACATAATCTTACCACGGAAGGCGGAGAGAAATTAGTATAGAGAAATTCTCCATTTTCCGAATTCGAAGCATTGCAATGTGTGTTTAATATATTTTTTATATAAAACGTGTACTATTTTATAAGTAAGCTTTACATTAAAATATATTAGTTAGCGGAAACCAATGTCACGTTTAGTCAGTATTAAAGCATGACTTACATAAACAGTAAAGACACACGCGCCTGCTTAGATTCTAGATCATGATGTGAACTTAATGTTAACCTCTGCGTAGAGGAGACAATGTTCGTTGAACCCGTTCCCCAGTGTTATAATGTCTCTGTCTATGGTCATCAGAAAATAATAAATCGATGTCTTAAAATATATAAACATGAAATATTACTATACTTTACAAAATTATAATAATTTCAAATGCATATTTTAGTATATTTTAAAAAATATTATATATGTTTACGATATATAAGTTATAACCAAACTATCGAAACCATATTCGTATATAACAAAGAAAATTCAACTACAAACAATTGTACAAACACTTGTATTAAGTTAAACAAACCTGTGAAAGTTATAAAGACACATTTACAACTCAATTACGCTCCACACACATGGTTATCGATGCATACATTTAATTTTTACTACACTAGATTACAATTAAGCTGGAGAACATCTGATTAACGTTAGCTCATTGTACATTCAGATCACACGGTACATTACCGAAGTAATCGATTAACTGCGTGAGCCTCGTACGGTTTAGATACAGGCGTGTATTTATGAATATTTTCAAACGTGCTGTGTCGATTATGTAAATTTTATAATTATCTATTCAGGCAAGTAGACAATTGCCTGCCTTAGTTTTATTGCCGACTTACATTTAATTAGACGCAATTTAGTGAAGCGACAGTAATTGTTTAGGAGTTATTGTTACAAGTTGAAATGTTTCTTAATATCGTAAACTCGATATATTGTGAACTATTCCTAATGACGAAATGACAAAAAAAATTATTTCAAAGAATATACAACACAAAATTAAAGGTACCGTTTGAATATAAGCTTGTAGTGCGTCATCGCTCACGTAGCTAAGTTGTCCACGTTGCGATAACGGTACGTCGAGCCGGATGGAACATCCGGTTACCTCAGCCGGCTCAGTGAGCAAACAACGTCTCTCGATACTATTGCTGTAGGATCATCTCCCTTTAAAATTTTTATATTTTTATTATTAAGACTTTTATATGAAAATAATAAAGAATATAAAGAAACATTGTAATTTTACAATATGATCGGGTTTTTAGCGGGTTCAAGTTGGAAAACGTTCTTGCATACTAATATTTTCGAAATTTCGATGTGCTAGACTACCTACTTAAACATTTGTTACCTAATATTGTTTAACATTTGCATGTATTATGTTTTACGTTTTTTTCAATAAAAATATATTTAGTTATTTGCAACGACCTACCTACCTATTACCTATTATACCTACCTATACGTTCTTCGAATTTCGGTCGCAACGGAAATTAACCAGCGATTCTTAAGCCGGTAATACACCTACGAGTCCCAGTAAAAAAAGAAACAATTTCTATACATTCCAATCTTTGTCTATATTAAATCCAGAAAAAAAGATAAAAAAATTAATTTATTAAAACAATACATCAATGTATGTTAATAATAATAACTACTATCGTATGATTATATTATTACAGCTTAAACTTAGCATAATGTCTTGCAATCACCGCAAAATTGCCATTAACTTGTTATTTTAAACGAACCAGATCGATGATGCCAAGAAAAGTTGCAAGAGTTGTCACAATAAATATTTATTTCTGGTTGTATTGGCGTAGCATGAAGTGTATGTTACGGGTTATATCCGATCTCCACGATTTATGAAGCGATTCGAACAAATGTTTACGTCGTGTGCTCTTAAATAACGTACACCTAGTTCGTTTATGGTGAAGAATTATGTTTTTAATATATTTCAATTTTACAAAATAGAAAATATTACTAGCTTGACTATGAATAGTAATGTTATGTTTATAAATAAATTATTTTTTTTTAGCTTCACGCTTTATCCCGCACATGGCAGGGTAGGCAAAGGGAACTGCAGGGACCGTGGGAACCTAGTGCTAAGACACTCCGTTGTTTAGTCTTTCTCCGTCGCCGGATTGAAGAAAATGTCCGTTTGCCAGATTGAAGAAAATGGAAATAGAAAAATCCATCTTCTCCGACTGGGGATCGAACCCAGAAACCGTCGCGTTACAGGCAGACGTTGCGCCTCTGCGCCACGACAGTACTTCAACAATAAATAAAAAATAATTTATAAATTCACTGTCAGTATAAGAACAAAATTATATATGTGTCTGTTTTCTAATTGAATATCATAAAACCAGTTCAACAGTCATAATATTAGTATAATAGTTTAACTCCATATATTAACAGTTGAGACTCAAGAGAATATTCATAATTAAATGACAGTATTGACGTAACAATACTGTCCAAACTCCACTTTATTTCTACATAAAATATATATTTCATACAATTAAATACTTTACCATTCTAATATAATTTGTATCAGTATATCATAGTTCCCACGCTCGAATACTCGCTACTTCCCATCAGGAGACCTTCAATACACCATTAGTACGACAAGACGCTATTGATAAGGAAAGGGTTGCATCTTCGGTAATATATGAACTGGTTCTATCTGTAGAATATCACTTGAATAAATCAAATGGAATGTGATTTTGAGATGTACTAATGATGCTTCAGCTAAAGTGAAATGAGTGAAATAAGCTTAAAGTAAAACGCAAGCTAAGATCATGTATACTTAGACGTATTAAGTAAGTAATGTATTTTAGACAGAATTTCAACATATTATTTTAGTATATGTTTTTTTAGGTTTCCATGTATAATATATACTATATTAAAACATTTCTAACTAATTGTACTCAAACAGCTTTTTGATATCTTTAATTGTTATTACATTTTTGTATTCTTATCCCTACATTCTACAATTTTATCTAAATTTGTGAAAGATAATAGTCATTGGAGCAGCAGGTGTCGGCGTTCGATACTAAATTGTGTACCGTAAATCCTGAGCGACGCGAAGCCCGAGGGTCGCTTGTCTCAATAATTAAAAGTAAAGAAGTTTAAGGCTAGACGCTATTACGTTATATAAACTGACCTAGCTTGATCACTGTCTTAATTATGATAAACAAAAGCATTTAATTGATTTAAAAATATTTGTTAAAAACCAAGAATATACTAAATATCGTTAGAACATTCATTAGAGTACTAAAGTCATTACTTAAATAAATACTACATGCTAATTGATTAGCAGGAAAGTAATTAAATACAAAGTAACATACATATAGCAAGACGTTACTTAACTCTTACCTACATTTCAATAATTATACATTTAAAATAAACGAAATTATGTTTAATTAAAGAATTGTGAAAACGCTACAAATAACGAACGATAGTAAGGTCAACATTTTTCATTTTAGTGGGAGACCTCGACGTTTTAAAGCATTTTTAGTAAATGTCAACATCCAATTAAGTCGATACCTTTTATGGTGCACGTGTGCCTTATACAATGCATGCTTTAGCATATAGATTGTATAATATTGATCACCTTCACTTCATTTCTTAATTTAAGAAATTTTACTTATTCCTTTTCGTTCAACACCGCAGAACTTTCTACCTCTATTTCAAATATGTTATATAATCCATACATTTGAATAAAGTATGCAAATTGCATATTAACTAATTAAATTTCCATTAAGCGAGTGAAAATATTTAAATATGTTTATATTAATAATCAAATCTTATGTGGATTTTAATATCTACATATGAACAACAAATAAACCGTGTATACTTAACTGATGCCTGACTAATAAACTTAGTTTGAGTACTAAGTTTATTAGTCAGTCAGTCTAATGTCAATATATTAATTAAAAACGAAACGCATAGCTTACACATATTTGTCTCAGCACAAACTATTAAGTAAGAATCGAATATCTACCTATTACAACATCTACCGTCAGTTATTGTTATCGAGACGGGGTCAAGTTTCAACATCTGCCGATACCGAAGACTTGCCACAAGTAATCACCATAGTCATTATCGCGTATACAATAAAGGTCATAGGTATGCTTGTCCGACCGTACCTACGTCCTACGTGACTCAGCCATGCTGTATGGCTGTTTCGTTACAGCTTACGGCAATTTATGCGATAAATCGAGTTTCCCATATTTGTAAATTCATTTATAGAAATCAATATAATATTTATATGATTCATATTACAAACTAAAAACGCGATGTATTACCGTAAAATATTTAATAATTATTTCTCGAGAACGTTCTGATAATAAAATAAAGTTTAAAGTAGAACAAATAAGTGTAAGATTCATAAGAAAATCCATTTGGCATGTACAAGTGAAGTCAATACATATTATCGCTTCATCCTCACATTCCCGGCTAGCGAGGCCTATTAGCGTAAAACAAACAATAAAGGAAAAGTGGGGGACGGACCACCCGCTAGGTAATGACTGGATTACCGACTACAGCTGCACGACGCATACGATAGAGTTACTAACTCACGTTTACTTTTTCTTGGACAATATTTGTGTAATGGATAATATTTTGATCAAACAAAGACTTATTATATATGTCCCTTTAAAAATTGAACGGAAATGATTGTATTTTAAAGTAACAATTATTAAATTACTCTATCATATATATTTACTTGTATTAAATAAATTATCGCTAATATGGCCTAAAGATATTTCTATTAGCAGCAAATCCTTTTTTATTTATCCTTGTTCCTTCTATGATCTGGTTATCCTATTTGTAAACGAGGCTGTCATATCAGATAAAACGAGTTTCGCAGCAATAATCCGCCTTTCGCATATTTATAAATTTTTAATCCTTCAAAATATTTATTCGTTTTTATATGGTTATGGTATGTTCTTATATTTGTGTAAGATCTAAAAATACATTCTATGCTACTGCCATGTAACATTATACATAAAATTGATATGAATTAAAAATTATATGAAAATAATAATTATTATTGACCTATTAGGTTTTTTTTTTTTCAAATTTTATTCATAATTTTAGTCCACAGCAAGTATATATTATTATATACTTAATTAAAAATAAAATTTCCTACATTTGTCTACAGTATTTTACGTCTTCCGGTGATAATTATGAGGGCTGAGTCGTCAAAACCGTCTCGTTCTATTCATAGATGACTTTTTAAGAATCATTTACGTAATAAATTAGAGCAATTGTCACCAACAGGGGGTCGCTTCAACCGAAATAGAATAACTGTCATAGACTATGACAGTATGCGTGTGTTTACTTACGCCCTAATTCAACGCACGTCACGAGCCACCGTCCCCGTACTTGTTTCCCTCTGTTCGCACTGATTAGATTTATCTATCAACGTATTTCCGTAACGAATGTACTTGGAATGCTCACCAACACGTGTTAGGATTAATTCTAAATGTCATCTGTCATATGTAAATGTACTCCAATTTGGATATTAAACGGAGCCTGAATAAATAATTAAATGTTCACCTACCTGTATATTATTATTTATTTAATATACAAATATTTGATTGCTACTTACCTATTTACAATTAATGTACGAAGTATCAATATCCTCTCTTATAATGTATGAAAGTTTTACTATTTTCTGTACTTAAGTTCTATACATGGGCTTAAGTATATATTATAGATATAGTTTGTACTATACTATTTGTTCGTTATTTTTTCATTGCATATAAAATGAATGAATCTGTCAGAGTTGCATACACACATACCTATATTAGTGCAACTAATTTGACAGCAACACGTAAGCACAAACGCAAGTTAGAAATTCGAACAAAGTTAAATTCAACAAACTATCGTAGATTATTTTCCAAACAATAAATTCAGTTGCGCATGAAACTCTACATAATGCATGGGCCTAGCAGTTAACGGAGTTTGCAATCTGCAACCCGCCGCTCGCGTCGCTCCTCCCGGCGACTAATTTCCGACTGAGCGCAGTTCCTTAATTGTTACATTTCTCATCTAATATTCCGTGTTATATTTCGATATATGTTCTTACACTTCAAATTTTATAGACAACTCAAAGTAAATAATTGTGAAAGAACAGTAATATAAGCCAACTTATTTTATTAGCTTAATGCTTGATGTTTACAAGGAACTACTAACTTATTATATTTTGGTTATTAATTTCTTATGTATTTTAAAACTTGGTTTAAATATTAACAACACTAATTTAAATCACGAACTATTTATATCATTAAGAAACTCATAGAGTAAATATTATTCTAGAAAAATATTTGAAAACAACGCTATTATACACGTGTTATTTTAATAAGTCATGAAGTTTTAACAGCTTCATTAGAGACAAAGTTGTTGGGACGCCGCAATTATGTTTAAACTTTTGGGTTGCTTAAGGCTCTGGTCAACACTTGGAATAAGTTTCATAATCTATATAGCTCGCCCTCACTAATATGAACTCATTATATTCTTATCCCTATAGAAGTTGTAAATTGTTGATATTACCTCTTTATAGCTATCGATATGTTTTTATAATAAATATTTAGGGATGTATGGATGTTTGTTTGCCCTCCGAGAACACTTTGTCAATGTTATTGAAGGAAGGTCACGTTAAAATATAAAAACCCCAAGAGGTATGTATGCAAGGTTAGTTAATAGAATATAACTCTTATCTCCAGCAACTAGAGGTTGCTTAAAAAGTTATATCTAACTTGAACTGGACAAAGAGATTATAATTATACTTAAAAAATAAAGAATTATAATTCAAAACATAAACACTTAACGAAATTAAATTTGAACCTACAAATTAATTAAAATACCATACAAAATTACACACGAATGAACTACACTTATAGCAGAGTTTATAAAAGAAGCAACCAGCAGTCAGGACATGTCGCCCTGAGATTAAACTGCAAAGTCACTATTGATAAACAGAACACAAAGATAATTGCGCTAACAAACATCGGCCGCTCGCTGCCCAGTGCTCATAGTTTCAATCAACGTTTGGGAGACATTTGTGTTCTATGTAACGTATATTCTACAAAGAGACTTAGTTGTTTATTTATATCAATCCATTAATTTTGCCACTTGTTTACAAAATATTGAATTTATGATTAATTCAAATTCTCAATTTACCTACTTAGTGACCTCAGTTTTAATCGTTTATAACGTAAACTAAGAAATGATTAAAGTTAGCATTGGGTACATACACATTATTTAATATTCGCTTACATTTAAGATTATTATGGATAGACATGATGCTATCAAATATTCTGTTCGTATTTTTCTATATTACCTACATAAGTCATACCATTCAAAATTGGCGGAAATCATCAAACTTGAAACATACCTGCAACAAAAAAAAAACATATATTTAGATGATATAGTTTAATAATATAATTATAAAGTAGCAAACATTCGTAATCAACAAAGTAATATATAAGAAAAATAACAAAAATATATAATGTGAGATGACCTTTCATAAAACATCTCGAATAATAAATTACGTACAAAAAATATTTAAAATTATTTGTTTATTATAACAGTATTTATTACCGGTCTATCACTAACCAATGTTTTTGATACAAAGTGCAATAATTTAGCATGAGAGCTGTCGCTTATCGTAATTTCGTCTTCGTACCACGCTGCGATACGTTCCTTTCCATCGGCCTTGCCTCTATGACCTTTTTGTTTCATTCGCAATACTAGCTAGTAGCTACTGCAATGAACTGTTACTATTACTCATCATATATTCCGCTATCCATGGAATATAACGATTTGTACCATAGACTATGGTTATAGAAGCTTTTCATTATAACATTAAATTAAAATATAAATTATAGAATTACTGTTTTCTTTGAACTGGTTTTCCTTTTTTTGAATTTAACTATAACTATAGTCTTCGTATTTTAAATCAACAAATATTTTATAAATATTACCTTAACAACACATTTTTATAGATTTTATGCTAAATATACAAAAACTTGTCTAAATCAGCTAAAATATTCTTAAAATAAAGTAACAAAAAAATATTATATTCTTAAAAAAAAATGCAAAAAAAAAATAAAAAATCTATTTACCAAATATATTAATCTATTTACACAAACACATATATTCTAATTACAATTCTTGCACATATGATTATCTCGGTAGTCGGTAGTCGGTACGTACTACGTACGCGTACACAGTCTCGGTACGGTAGCACTCCCATGGCGCCGTGGGCGTGCTAGCATAACCTTTGCGTTTAAACGTTAATGTATAAATTGAGCCACTACTTAATTGGCATTACCCTCACTCGTGTCGACTTCACTTACACCATACTAATGAGTTTTAATCGATGTTCCGAAGCTAAGCTATTAATTAAAATTATTAATTTGTTCAAAATGTAACGAATATCTTTGATTGTTATTCGATTAACTTGTTATGTTAATATTTTATTAAAGCCATATTGAAATTAAAGTTTAAAAAAGAGTTAAAAATATTTTAAATAAACAATTATTTTAAGGAACGAAAGAAAGTGTATAATCATCTGTTATACTAACGCCCATGATAAAGAAAACTTAAATAAAACCAAATAAAAACAACTTATCACCTTCCAGAACCCTATTCTATCTAAATGTCTTAAACGTGCTAGTTTGAGTCATAAACATATCCCAAAAATGTGTAGGCTTCGCCCTCTAATGCCTGTTATCTCTAACACTCATCTATTTATTAAAGGACCTTTACAGTTGAACAACGTTGTATACAGAGTTTTTAACTTGTGAAGATTTCACCTTTAAAGAGCACCAATAGTATCTACTCCCACGTGCGCGGGGGTGGAGATGCTTCATAACCTTATATTACGTATTCATATACCAATCTATCAGCAAGTGCTGTCATAGCTGATTTTATAGTAGCTAATAAGCAATTTATTATTACCGATTAACGTGAATATTTTACTGAGGTAAATTTTATATTTAAATTTGATATTAGTAAAGACATTTATAAAAAATTAAAGGTTTTTTATTTACAGAGAAATAAACTACTAGGGCAGATTGCGAAGTTATATCTTCCATGAAATTATTTAAAACAAAAACTATTCAATTGGATTCACAGAGTGCATAATTCAAACAAACTAAAATAAATAAATGAATAAAAATCTGCTTAACGCACACCTTGCCCAAAAATATTTAATTTAAGCAAATGCAAATGCACACTATTAGTTGATTACAGGAACGCTCTCAATAACCGCAGCCGTACAAAAAATACACCCGGCGTACATTTGAAGCGGTCTGAACAAAAAGCTAAAGTAAACACGTCGGGCATTAATTGTGATATCCGAACCAGTGTTTCGGGGAAATCCCAATTCATGGCTGTATAGTCTACAGTGTATACATATAAAATCCTCTTTGTGTAAAATAATAAAATGTCACTGAGCTATGAAATTAATATTTATAGTAATTTATTTGGTATTAAAATTATAATTTAAAATTATAAAATGATTAAAATTATATTTTTAGAGAACATATAATTTTACGAACCCATTCCTCTTATAAAGTGTCTAAGAGTTCTGACCACTAAGTACCTAATAGGTTTTTCTAACATTTCCAAATTTTTATACTATCAATTTTTGTACTTATCGTTTTTGAGTATTTTTTTATAAATTTTCGTTATTCAAAAACCATTTATAATCAACACCTAGACGTGATCACGATTCTTATTTTTATCCATTTAGGTATTTTATCAATGAAATGAAATTTACCAAATTATGTTATGACATTCTATTTTTACTTAAAAGTCTTCCTTGTTTTCTGATAGATAAGTACAAAATATACATAACAAATCTATAGGAATAAAACTGAAGGGTTTGCTAGGAAGTCAGTTTATAATATAAAAATCCTAATGCATTCGAAATGCTCTAGAACCTCGAACCCGGGTGTTGAATAAGAATGAGGTTAAATTGGATCAGGAATACACATGTACCTATATGTAGATTCATATGCCACGTCAGGTCAGATGGAGTGTATGTGCTGGTATTCCTTTTATGGGGAAAAACAATGGTATTTTTACCATCGTGTACCCATGGATAGATATCCTATACGTAGTACTTTCCATCATTTTAAAGACATTGCAGGTTTGTTAGAGTAATTCAAGGCCGAGTGGCCGAGACGATAAGATAACATTCTTCGATATATATATATATATATATATATATATATATATATATATATATATATATATATATATATATATATATATATATATATATATATATATATATATATATATATATATATATATATATATATATATATATATATATATATATATATATATATATATATATATATATATATATATATATATATATATATATAATATATATATATATATATATATATATATATATATATATATATATATATATATATATATATATATATATATATATATATATATATATATATATATATATATATATATATATATATAGTTCAATTATCGTTTAAAACACTTATGTGTTACTATGATACAATTGTAATTTTCTTAGTGAATATTAATCAAGCGATATAAATAGAAACAACTCGTTATAGTACCAAGTAAGCATGTTGTATAGTACATGTAATAAAAAAATAAACATATTACACAGATAAATAAACTTATCAATATAAAATAAATTTAAAAAATATTTCTAATTTCTTAATACATTTCGTAATACACGTTTTAATTTATGATAACTGAAACACGCGTTTAATAAAACCATACTATTAAATTAGCGTAGGACACAATGTCAAAAACCACACTTTCATTTTACTTGAAATAATGGGAATCTGCTTACCTTTGTAATTCACGATGATTAATTATTATTATTTATAGCAGTGTTGAAAGACGGAAGCTAGTGACAAGACATTTCTTGTAGAGCTTAGTGTCTTGTCACTAACTTCCGCTTTTGTTAAAAAATGTTTCCCCCAAGTGTGCCACGATGACGTCATACATAAAATGTATTTAATATGTTTTTTACATATATAGGTACAACTATCCAAAAATAATAGTCATTAAAAACAATTCACAACATATTTTAAATTTTAAATTACATTAAAAAAGTCATTAAGCCCCTAAAGATAATGATAAAAATCCATATTATGAAATTGATAACATGAATAAAAACGAGCGTTAAGTAGCGCGTATCATATTGTTTAATGAAGGGTCAGTGTTTATGTTTGATAGAATGTAATGTAGATTACAAACACATTGTGAGAGCGTTACTTTATCACGATATTTTATATGTACTTTTTATATTTATTAGTGGAATATAATATGTATTGTTAAGTTACTCCGTGCTGTGATTTTTGCTTATTGTTAGTAATTTATTTTCACAGGCTCTTTCTCTCGCAAAGGCGTAGCGTCTGCCTGTAAAAACGCGACGATTTGTAGGTTCGATTCTCACTCGGGGAAGATGGATTTTTTATATACAATTTCTTTGTTCTGGCAACTAGGTTAACTAAACGCGCAATGCCTCCAAACAGCGGAAAGCGGAAAACAGAGTGTCTGAACACTAGCTTCCTACGGTTCCTGCAGTTCCCTCTGTCTACTCTGCTATGTATGGGATAAGGCGTGAAGACTTAAAAACAAATAAGCGCTTCACACATTAAAGTAATCAAAGGTTAATTAATAGTTAATTAATAGTATAACCAATACGAGATTCAATGCAATGCTATGTTATATTAACTATGCGATATATTCATATATGTATAGTGTACGGCCGATAGAATTCTGATTAAATTGTTTTGGTTGACTTACCCATATAGCAGATAATCGTTAAGCCCGAAGCTATAAGGGGTCAACAATGGGGATCAGTGTTTACATTTATTGATGGGATATAGATAAGTGTAGAATGTTATCCTACATTGTGTGTGTTGAGGCGGTTGTGTTTGTTTATGAACTAATTCTATGAATACTATTCATTCCTGATAAGTTGCCGATAAACGTATGTAGGTATATTTAATAAAACAAATTCCTTTAAAATTGAAAATTATAACATAATATTTAAATTTGATATTCGATATATATTTTATAAAACTTAAATAAATTTCCGATGTACATTGAAAATTGTTATTTTATCGAAATCTATTTTAAATTATGTAAATATTCATAACAGTGATTTACGAGGAGACTTGTGTAACAGTTAATCCAATTGGATTACAAATATTTTGCATTAAAATAAATAGTTAAAACGCGACGTGTAACAAGTAGAATGATTGTTATTGGGCTATTTAAAGATTACCTCGGGCCTGTTTACGTTAAATATTCTAATAATTTTTCGTTATTATAGCCACATATTTGCTTGAGAACAGCAGTCCTTGCAGTAAAATAAAGCACAATTAGAAGGCATTCTTTAAATTATGAAACTAGAATATTGCGTACTAAAACGTCCGTCTGCGAATCCAGCGGAGGCAAAAAAATAATCACTACCGATTTCGAAGTATGGCAGAAATTTGCCCCGACACGAACGCCCAAGTGAGCGGGCCCCTTTATTTGACAGCAAATTAATAATCTACGCGGAAACCGAAAAGCCTCAATGCGGCCCTGCAACAATGCAAACTCGACTTTATAATGTGCACCGTTAAGTCTCGTATAAGCAAAACAATAAAACAAATGTGTTCGCGCAAGTTTAATCCTTACGGCAGGGAACATTAAAGCGCAAATCGAGCTCTGGAACGAAGCTAATAGGATGTAATTTATCCGGGTTAAAACGCAACGTTGCCGCTTTGGATTTTGTGTGACAGAGACAGTCGTAGTGAAGGTGTAGGTGCGAGGGGGACGGACATGTTTTAAGTGTTTCGTATCGTGTTCATTAGTCGGCAGAGGCGCGGGGGGCGGGCGGGAAGGTGGAGGGGCGGCGGGCAGCTCGCGTACGTCGCCGTCGTGGGAGCGAGGCGCGATCGCAAACGTCGTAAGCGGCATTTCTCATTAATTTTCAGGAAGATGTGAAATTCTCATTGCTGTTGGTAAATAGCCGTCGCCTTGTTACACGCTTTTCTATCAGGCGTCAGTTCGACGTTATTGCGTTGGGAATTACGTTCGTTTCCGTGTCGTCACGAACGGTGGCGCTAACGTAACTAATTGTTTTATTATTCTTATCGTATAACATGTCTGATAAAAATGTTTTGACTTGTGCGCTCCGTGTCCTCATTTGAGCAATAATAGAAGTTGTATAATCATTACTTAATAGCTTACTCAAACTATTACCACTTACACTACTTTATATAGCAATATAAATAAATAAAATGACCTTAGTAAAATATAAATTAAACAAAATTATCTTAAGCCATATAACAGAAGCTGCAATAAACCTATATTGCACCAAGGCACTCTTCACAGTCAGTATGTAGGCTCGTGCGATAAGAAAGTATTTATAAATAAACGAACACATTCCAAGTCATTGCAAAACATAAATAAAAGATTGAAGGCCTATTACTAAATGAGAAGATATGATTATATAAATTGTGATTTATTGAATCGTTTTAACAAATAAAAAGCAAAGCGCGACGTTGAGTTCCACCTTTCAACACGCAGTGCCTAGAAAGCGGGGACGGAGAATGCTGGGACTAAGCAACGGAGTGCCTTAACACTAGGTTCGTATGGTTCCTGCGGTTCCCCGTGCCTACCCTGCCAAAGTGCGGGAATAAGCGTGAAGCTAAAACAAAATTAACAACAAAACTCGCATGACGATCATTTTAATCCTAAACTTACGATAGGATATCATATACCTTATATCTAAAATAAATATCTACCTATTTTTATGTTTTATCTGTCTACAAAATAGAAAAAAAAATTAATACTTAGGTATATACAAATACAAAATAGGTATTTAATTTATTTCAAATAAGTATTTAGTATGCTTTTATTTTGAAAATAGTATACAGTATATACGTAGGTAGGTACATATTCAAAATCCTACAAAACCAACATAGGGACAAGAGATCTAGCTTACGCATTCAATTGATGACAGGTTTCACGACTAGAGACACTGCAGACCGAGCTATAAATAATATAGTTTTAGTCATTCCAGATCGCTTTGTCCATACATTATAATTACTCAGCTGTTTCTCTATATCGCACGTTGGAAATATTCCCGTTGACGTATAAGAATGAGGATATGCGTAAGTAAAGTGCTGGAAGTAGTACTTTAGACAGTATAACTAAGTTTTTGGGTATACTTTTGAAGTGTATCTTTAAATAATAGGATAGTCTGTTAATAAATTACAGCATTTAATTTCATATAAAAAAGTTATAAAAATATATATAATTAAATATTCAAATGGACACATACACGTGCTTACATGTGAAACAAATTTACTTTGCAAAATGATGTCATTATAATATACCTTATACCTACATATATAGTAGGATTATATATATAATGCTAAAAAATAATGGAAAAGATATCAATAGTTTGTAGTAGAAAGTAATAAAAATATATTTTTATTGATTGAGTTTCGACGAAATTTTTGCCTCTAAATTCTAAATAATTTACAACATAATTGAAAATATTTCATAAACAAATTTTGCGAAACCTCTTAACGTCAGGATATTGACACTAAAATTCTGAAACACAGTTATTTAGATGAAGATATCCAAGCTACTCGCTATAGTATAGTAGGAGTAAGTTACTTGTGTATATACGTAATAGGTAAGCACTAAGCACACACATCTATAGCGGTAACATGCATGATTAATGTTCTTAGGGCATATTAGGTATTCCAATGACCTATTCACCGCGCTCAATAGCGTGCCGCTACAATGAAAAATGTGTTGACTTTCTTGCTTTAACCGGTGACGTGCTCCATTTTTAATTACCTTAAAAACTGGAAAGCTCAAGCTTATCATATTTATAAGTTATAATGAAACTCTACACAAAACTTTAAAATGTACTTTATATTTGGCGAAAAATATAACAATAAATATTGTAGTACAAATTATAGAAATAAGATTTTTTTTTTAAAAAAAAAAATATATGTGATTTTTCATACCCCAAAATTAATTGAGAAATATATACTATATACTCAGTACTAAAATATAAATTATTAAGTTTTAAGCAGAAAAAGCTGTCGTGACCAGTCACATTCGACTGCAACTTGCAAGTACATTGAACGCTGCGCGTAGATTTCCTTTGTTGTCTCCTAACTCTAATTTATAATTCGATATAATTTAAGACTGCCATTAGTGGAGCCAATACTAAATTGGGCTAATATTCACCTTTTCCACTTTCCAAGAAAGTAATATCAAACGTATTATTATTTACTACGTATTATGGATTCTTGTGAACTGGTATCGACGTATTTCCCAGATATTATAACTATAAATAGAAATAACTGAGCATGTGTCTATAAAAAGCTTATATTTAAATATATTGTATCAGTAACAATAAAACAGTAAAGAATAGTTGTTGGTTCGAATCCCATTGAAGGCAAAATTATAACTATAATGGTTAAAAACCTCATTAAGGCAGTCAAGTAGTGTTTCTTTTAATTACATTTATAGAGTACACGGAATATGTGGAAGATGAGACGGATTTTACTAAATATAGACACTAAGTGGAAGTCACTGTTTATCTAATATTAGTCTACCGTTGATAGACTTACATTACATTACGTGACATTACAGTATTAGATATAAAAAAGAACTAAAAAATGATAGACTTAAATATTTACTTATAAAAAAATGCATTTGAACGTTTTCACATAGAGTGAGCACTTAAGTTTTCTATGAAACACAGTTCACATAAAGTGTACTCGCGCAGTTCTCGGGAAGTTTTGATTAGTTGCTACTCATTTGTGACTCACAGTTAGACTTAGCTCCCGATACAAGTTTCGAAGCTCGACGTTATAACGACTTTACACCTAATTAACTCTTCGCTCAGTTTATAATATGTATTATTTTAGTGTTGTACAGATTTTAGGATAAAAGGTTTACCCAGTGATTATATTTTTCTTACATACTTTTATATTATTAACTTCATAATAATAATATAGTATTATAGATAACTTGAATGAAGATTAAATTACTGATAGTATTAAAAAAATAGAGCTAGACAACCTGGTGGACCGAGGGTTTCGTACCGTTTTGGTGATTATAGGTCAGCGGGAAGTACAGTTTAAAAAAGATAAAAACTTAAATTTTCCTACTGTCTCTCCCTAACAATTATTATGCCCCTAACAGAAAAGAGACAGTTTTTTGTCTTTTGTATAGTTGAAAAAAAAATAAATTTAAACGCTGTTTTTGGCTTGCTGGCTTGGGTATGATATGCACTAACAAAATAAGGTTAAGTTTCTGTAAATGATTGACATTTACAGAAACTTAACCTTATTTTGTTAGTTAAATAAACTAATTTAACTCACATTACAGTTTACTTACAATAAAAACACAATTCCTACTACAAATCGATATATACAAGACACATCTCAGTGGCTTTATATTTCATACTAAAATGTATTTAAATTGTAAATTGCTAAGAGTTCAGGTTTCCATACTATTTGTTTGTACTTTGTAGCAATTTCGCGCGTAACGGCGACTAACTAACTCGGTGATTGTCGGCTTATAACCAATCACAGGTGTTGCTTGCACACGTGACAGGCATAATTGAATATCATCATTTCAAATATTGTCAAATATAGTTTACATGCGAATGTGTGAATTTCCTATAACCTATTTTATTTCATTACAACTACAAAATAATGTTGAGTACGGCGAAATGCATCTAAACCAGTGTTACAAACATAAGTTTGTTATCAAGCAATATACTGTAATTGCTATTATATATAATTTGTCAAAAGATTATTATCAAAAAAAAATTTAAGCGTCATGGAACAGAGACGCAGCATCTGCCTGTAAACGCGACGGTTTGTGAGCTCGTTTCTTCGCTCTGACAAATAGATAAAGCACAGCGTTGAGTTCCGTCACTCAACTCGCAATGCCTAGAAAAAATTGCGGAAAGTGGGTATCAGTCTTAACACTAGGCTCCCACGGTTCCTGCAGTTCTCTCTGCCTACTATGTGCAGGATAAAGTATGAAACTACAATAATAATGAGTACAATACATACGTACAATATGTCATGTACATATATCAGTATTACCTAATGGTATATAATGGTAAATAATTCGTATTGTAATAACGTTCATTTAAATTTCTTGCAATATATGTTTATACTTTATTATCGTAATTTTTACATAATACATAAAAGTCTTTAAATATGTTTTAAGCTTTTAGAAGGTCAAGGTTTTGATTATTACTGATTTAGGCAAATTATTTAGCTCAATAAAGAATAGATAGATGTCGTTTTATGCAGGTTAAATTACACAAGATTTTATAGATTGATTGTTGTCGCTGTATTAATTATTATTTTTTGTCTAATAAATTAATTTCATGGAAACAAAAAAATCCATCTTCTCCGACTGGGGATCGAACCGAAAAACCGTCGCGTTACAGGTAGACGTTGCGCCTCTGCGCCACGATGGTCCTCATTTATATAATAATAAATATCAGTCCTCGCTACTGGTACTTATCCTGTAGGTTTTGATTTCGCAACAATTTTTCTAAAAATACATAAATAATGAAATAGAAACATTAACATTTTTGACTACGTTGTTTTCGAAGTTTAACTTCTTCTGCAAAACATAGTCGTGACTGATGGTCATTTCATAAGAGGACAAAGGACAAAGTGAACTTAGGAATCCGTTATTTGTCTTTTTAATTACGGATTGCTCATTATATTTGTACAAAATTGAAGAGCAATATAAAAATCTATTTAAAAAACAAAGGTCAATGAATAAAATTTAACAAAATCAAAAATAATCTCTCACATGTCCACATCTATAATGAGGGTCTCCATTAAAGCCGTTCCACTGCCTCATACTTGTTAGGAAGCTATTTGGTTTCATCCCGAGATACGGACATAAGCCGCAAATACCTATATTTCATCGGATACGGATACATAGACCAACCGTCCGTTGGATATACTACGACGCAATATAATCTCACAGTAACTTATGATTTATAAAGCAAGCATTACAATTTGATTAAGAGGAAATGTAAATTGACTAAATGATTTCATGGAAAAATTATAAGTATTATTATAATTTACTTTCCACTAGTAAAGCTACCGGAATTCGATACTTCTTTATTTAAATGAGAATTTATTAAATTTTCGAAATACCTTATTTACACACTTTTGATATGGAACCTTTTTTTGTGCCTAAACGCTTTATCCCGCACATGGTAGGGTAAGCAGAGGGGAACTGTAGGAACCATAGCAACCTAGTGTTCCTCTTCTCTGAATGGGAATCGAATCCACAAACCGTTGTGTTTACAGGTAGACGCTACGCCTCTGCGCCACCACACAAACTTAAAATAATCATTTATGCAACCTTTAAATAACTATTTCATGTTGCAAAATTGAACATGCAAATTGAGAAAAAGAGGGCAGATGTAAATTTTCAACATCTACCCAGTCTCAATTTTCTTATAGCTCTAAAAGAAGAAGAAGAAGAAGAAGAAAGAAGTTCTAAAAGTTCTAAAAGAATATTACTTATATAAACTAACTAATATATTAACATAAATAAATTCAAAAACCAATCATGAATTTCTATAACTAAAAATTAAAAATTAAAAAATGTTAAGAATTTTGCAATTTGTTAATTTAGGACAAAATTCATAAGCACATTTTTTACATATAGATAGACAAGCGATAATATATCATCGTTAACAAAACTACAGACGCGGCGAGAAATCACAGTATTTCTCGTGTGAAAGCTAGGCGGAAGTCATAAGGCTGGTTCCTCTCAGATTCATTTACTTACAAAAAGATGATGAAAATCATTAAAGTGTTAAGAACAGATTTGATGGCATTGCGTGACAGCAGACGTCCTGGACTGGCCGTGTCAGCCACAAATACGGATACAGCAGATAAGTCGATAAGCGATACAATAACGGATGTCACGCTCGAATAGGCCGCGTCGAACCGCGCACTCAACAAGGCTGAATTTAATACCATATTGTATTTTAATAAGCTGTTTAATCGCGAGCCCGCTATAGCTAATATTTAAGTTTAATGCCGCGTATTGGAAAATTGATATACATTACCTAAATGATAATACGATTTAATTTTACTAAAATAACCGCTTGGAGCGGTTCATTTCATAAATTTTCAATAAACAAAATTATTTGTATATGTATTTAAATATTGAAACGATGGATTTCAATGAAATGTTAATCATAATTGACCAGTAGCTTTTACCTGAAACTTCGTTTCTGTGGTCAAATGGAAATTACCTACTAAGAATTGTGTATAATACAAACATAAGGTATAGTCTACTTTTAAAAGTAACACGTACCACAAACACTGTAGCTAACATTAATATTATAACTTTATACCTATTTTATACCTATAATACGGCCTCTAGCCTTTACTCAAAAATCCATAAAATTCAACTATACATATTTTCAATTTTAATAAGTAGTTCTTCGGGTAATTGCCTTGAGTCAAACAAAGTTTTCTTTTCATCTCTATAATATTAGCATAGAAGTATAAGAAATAAGTGTATAAAAGTGAATAAGAAAAAAAGTATACAAATAGATATATACATTGGTTTACCTATAAAGAATGAGTTATGGTTAAAAATGACTTTACAGCATAATTTATTTTAAATCATTTTGCAATTAAAAATAATTTATGAATACATAGGCTATTATTAACAAGAAAAATCTCATTTATTTTAACAATTTCAACAAATTTGAAACGAATCTTGAGTCAAATTACAATAAAATACGTCTGCTTGTCTCTTAAATATAAATAATAGCAACAATTTCGTGCACATATGTCATACAAGCTCAAAACATATAGTGTTGGAACACGCGACACTTGCTGGGTAAGTACAGTCGTTCTAGATGCAGACAGAACGCCATTACAGGACAATGCCCGGGAGCGATAAACTAGTCATTCATGCAGGTATGTCTACGCGCCTATAATGATGCAGTTTGTAATCCAAAGTTATTGTTGTACAAAATATTTTTACGATTACTTGTTAAATAAAATAAACATTTTTAAACATATAATATTATATTTGTACATCTTACATACCAACAAGTTATTTTATAACGATAAGTCATGCCGTCACAATATTGTATTAAGTACATAGGGAAAAATACTATGTTGAAGAAGTAAGTAAATACAAAGTTTGTAACTTTTTCCATTATGATAAGTTTATAAGTATTATATTTAACTATATACTTATTATTAAATAAATGGCGTATGGCGTATGTATGAAAAATCTAAATAAAATAAACCTAATTCCAAAGTTAGCACATATATAAAAGAAGCAACGGCTATCACACAATGGTCACGTCCACATTTCACATGCACGTTAGCCTGGTGCACACTTCCGGTTACTAGACGGCCCACGCGACGTCGCGTCTTCAGACAGTGTGGCACTAAATTAGATAAATATGTCGATATATCGACTCGTTTTGCATTTACTAAGGAGGCATTTTATTGTTATATTGTTAGAGGTAAACATTGCTCGCAAGATTTAATTTTCTACTTAAATTCTCATCTAGTATCACGAAATATTATGGAGTAAAATAATCAAGTTCTTGTGAAGGAAAATTTACTTAATAACAAGTATTGGTGGAGACTTTTAAAAATATTTATTCACATGTAACATAAGAGCATAACATATCTTTTTTATTCCATCTTAATACATATATCTTGTATGAACAATGTGTTACTGAGATTTTTCATAAAATATTTCACATTACTACTAAAAGACTATACCAGTATACCACTATAGCATTTCATTAGGGTTTGTGCTATATAAATAGATATTAAGAAACACTGTCATAATAGGGCAAATAATTTAAGGCTAGTATTTGTATTACACATGTATCTGAGCGGATACTTCCGACAGTGAAGTGCCCCACGCGGCGAACTGACGCTACATTCTAGACAATGCAACTCACAAGCATTAGAATGACAGGCTTATTTATAAGTCACCAGGGCGGCCGTGCTCTGTTAACACTAGAACTACGAAGATTTACCATATACCTATTTCAACCAACCGGTCATTTTGACCGGTTTTTTTGTTTAAGTAAACAAAATAGTAGAATTCAAGAAATAAAACTAAAAATTCATAAGATAATTTAATTTTTAAGAAAATGAAATATATTTTATTCAACTATTGTAATTACATAACATAAATAGTAGTATCATTCACTTTGTATTTAGGTTTCATTTTATGTACGACAATTTTTACATATCAAAAGTTTTTTAAAAGTACATTTGCCACAAACATAGTTATGGCAACGAGCACAGATATTTGCGGATTTATTCTCATTGCATAAACCTATTTGACATGTTTTTCGTATGTTCAAATTTTCAGGACTCTTCAAGAGGTTGTTCAAGTATTCCAGTTCCGATGAGTCTTCATGCTTTCCTGAAAGTTCTTCTGCTAATTGAAACAAAAATTTTTTTCTTGATATATTTTCTCCAGTTGTTTCGTTGTACAGAATCCATGCATTTATTGCAGCTAAGTCGAGAATATTGAAGAATATTTGCAGAGACCATCTTCGTGATCCTGACTTCACAGTATACTTCCTGGCCATT
Source organism: Dione vanillae (assembly GCA_037178615.1). NCBI lineage: Eukaryota > Metazoa > Arthropoda > Insecta > Lepidoptera > Nymphalidae > Dione > Dione vanillae. The sequence goes on along the minus strand of JAZFAU010000285.1, from coordinate 221,883 downwards.
TGATCGGCAACATCTACTCCGTATTTAGTATTGTTATAAAATTTTATAGTTTCAGGCATCTTTTTGTTATCTTTTTCAATGCTAACTGAATTATGTTTCGTACTCAGCAAGAGAACTTTTTTTGATGGCTTACTTTTATATATTGTCAAAGTGGCATTGTTTGTTCTATAAATTACAGATGAAAATCGAGGTAAACTATCTTTTTTTTGTTTCGCAAGTTCTGGCAATTCTTTTTTGTTTGCGCGAACAGTTCCAACTAAAGTAGTACCTTTCTCCAATAATTTTGAAGCTAGTGATAGGCTAGTGAAAAAATTGTCTGTCGTTACATTTCTTCCAGAATAGGTATATGGTTCAATTAATTTTAGAACAACAAATTCAGCCAAAGGAACTGACGATTCTTTTGTTGCATCCTTTCCCAAATACGGGAAGCCATTTATAATAAATTTGCTCTTGACATCACAAGCCAACCAAAATTTTACGCCGAACTTATCAGGTTTGTTCGGCATATATTGAGTGAACTTGCATCTCGCTTTAGTTGGAAATAATTGTTCATCGATTGTTATATTTTGTCCCGGGATGTAACAGTTCTGACTATTTTGAATGAAAGATTCCCAAACATATGAAATCATTGCAAATTTATCTGTTTCTAATCGCTGACTTCTTTCAGTTTTTTTATCAAATCGGATAAAACGTAAAATTTTAGTGAAGTCATCCCTTGGCATAGTTTTTGAAAAAAAGGCAGGCCCCCATTTCTGGGACCATAAATAAGATAATTTTAAGTTCTTGGCTTCATAAGCGCCACGCGCAAATAAAATGGCCAGAAAAGCATTGAATTTTTCCTCTGATAAATCCCACTCTTCACCAGTAACTCGCAAACGTTCTTGTTTTGTGCATGTAATGATATGATGTATAATTTTACGATTAATTAGTAATGAGAAAGCACTACTAACAACATTCTTTATAATGCTTCTTTTTGCATATCCTGTAGGTCCTATTTTTTGTTTGAATATGGTATGTTTTGGTTTCCTCCCTGGAGAGGATCCAGTTTTGATTTCATTCCAAATAGTTCCATCATTAGCAATTTCAGTTTGCTGATCTTCACTCTTATCGGAGTATGACGGCAATCTTACACTTTTTCTTTTACGTACCTTGAGTATGTTCTCTTCTTCACTATCGCTGTCTAAGGATACATAGACTTTCTCTTTCTCAAACTGGATCTCTAAAATATTTGTTGATTTACTGTCAACTTCGGATATATCTTCGCATATATTTGTTATATCTCCAAGAAATTTTGTTCTTTTCGAACGTGTCTCCATTTTCAGGGTAGAAATTTCTAACTGAAAACTATTATTTGCAACTATACACGGCAAGTAAGAATACTAAATTGAGACTGACTGTAGAAATTGTATTACAGATTTAGCATAACTGTATATACCATATTACATATACACAAATTTACGCATAATCTATGGAAAACGTTGAATCTTTGAATTCCGGGAATACACAACATGTATTCATGATATTTTCATGACCGATCAAAATGACCGGTTCGTATATTTAGGTATAACACATAGTTATCTCTGAAAATTAAAAGCGTAAGAACAAAATAGTCTATAATATTATAATATTATATATATATATATATATATATATATATATATATATATATATATATATATATATATATATATATATATATATATATATATATATATATATATATATATATATATATATATATATATATATATATATATATATATATATATATATATATATATAGAAGTATAAAAGTTTTTAATAGACTGCCTACGCAGAATATTCACCTGTAGACAAAATTAAAATACCTTTATTGACTTGAAAACAAATTAAGTAAAAGGTACAAATTTTAATATAAAACATATGAAAGAACGAAAGTTAAATTACGTTACTTTTTTATATTTGCCACAGATCAAAAATATGTAAAAAAATAAATTGTCATCCATTTTATGAAAGTAATAGCTTTTGTCGTAAGCAGCGTTGTCTGCTTTGAATACCGTCACGTAGCGAACGCCGATTGATCGCTAGCGCAGCGTGGGAAATTCTGTGAACACACCGTGAATGAAAGTGTACGAGACGAAAAGGAATTAGTAAATGCGAGATCAATTACTTTGTATTTAAGAGTGTATATAAGAAAACATTTTAAATTGCCTCTTTCTTTTACAAATATAAAAACTTTACAATCATTTTTTGCAAAAAATCTCGTCAAAGCCCGTGATGGGAGTCAGATTAGGGATTGGTTTAATTTAAAAATGTAACTAGAGCCGTTCGTCGAATTCATGATAAACGAAGGGAACTTGTCCAACTTTTAAATCCGATTCCACTGTGAGCTCTGCGAATGTAAAATTAGGTGGCGCTTTCATATCTTCTATATTAAATCGGCAAATTAAGTTTTAAGTATTTAAGATTGTAACATTGATAACTTATTAAAATACATTAATATAGTTGACATGCTGGATAAGATACTGTGTTTCTTCACTTAAATATATAGTATCGTCAATGTTAGTTGCGAACCCAAAGCTGGAATTTTCAAACACAGTCAGGAGGACAATCAACATAAATTTTTAAACGCAAAAAATCAGTGTCGCTCTGTTGCTAAGCGATACTTAAATAGCACCATATTAGCTAAAAGACTAATGTATAATAAGAATATAATATTTATGAATTTATGGATATATAATTCAAACATAATGTTAAGGTAGGACATATCACCTATTTTCGTCAAGTATGCTAGTGATGCCATAAATAGGTCAGGTTTTGATATAAAAAATGAATACTTAAAAATATATAAATATAGAAAGATAATATATCATCCATATAAAGTCCGGCACAATTCGCCAACTGGTAGTAAAGATGCTAATTCGGAACTTTTGGCCGTTCATTAACACGAGGCACGGCAAGGTCATCTATCACTATGATACGTGTCTAATATTTCAAAGTTCTTAGTTTTTATACATTATACAAGGAATTAACTATATTAATTGGTTCAACGCGACAGCTTAATTTGACCGATACTTGTGTTGGACAAAAATGTTATTAAAAATGATTTTGTACTTGGTTTTGTAATTAAAGTTTTTTGTAGAATAATTAATATACCAATCGCTTTAGTATAAAGCATGAATAAGTTATAAGTAATTGTATTACTATATATTTATAGACACAAAATCTAAAAAAATTAACTTAAAGTGTATATTTATACAATTAACACATACAAATTTAAACTTGGACTTATAACCTTATTATTTTATCACAGGAGGTATATAATAAATATGGCTATTTCAGTCGTAATGGCTCAGCTTGAATTGCCTTTAAAATAAATTCTAGACGTTTTTATAATGTTTTTACAAAGAGGCGTAGGTTTTTATTATTTTCTCGCGTTCTAAGCAGCTGCAGGGGCTGATTCGGAAGTTCGGCGGGTTCGTTAACACGACAAGGCAAGGTCACACATCGCCATATGCTACGTGACCCATGTTTTAGGTTCAATTGGATTTTTTTTACACCAATAAGTAATTATTTTTAGTCATTTTTAAAGGATTTTAAATATATTTAAGTATACATATTATTAAAATTTTAAACTTTTTTATATTAAAATGAGGCAAAGAGACGACAAAATAGTATATAATACGTACTTAACAAAGTAATTGTAATGAGTCTTAAAAGAATAGCATATTAGCAACAATTAATAGAATAACATTTAGTATTATTAACAAAATTTAGAAACTGCAATCGAGCAAGTCTTGACATTGCAGTAACATTGACCGATGTGTGAATCAGTATTATTTTCGTCTGGCGTTTTTGAAATATCCTACCTACTTCCGCGAGATGAGTAACATAAAGCAACGTTTTCCTGGAATAATTTTAATTGATGTTCTTACTGAATACATATTCAGGGATTTAATTAATTTACTGAAGTAGCCAACTAGTATTTTTAGTACTTTTGGGTGATACATAAAATCCACTCAACGTGCTTGTTTTCATTAATAATATATGTACATTATATAATATATATAAACTAGTTCTTCTGAAATACTGGTAAAGAAGGTATATATCTGTTGCCATTAATAGCTAGAATTATCGATAAAAAATAAAATTAATTTTAATTTATAACATACATTCTGAATGTGAAAGTATCCTTTAATTTAGTTTTTTCTCTCTTTCTGTATAAAAATAGATTCAACATATATTATACATTCTAAATCGTAACTTTCCTTGGACTTAAAAAAAAGCAATATTCTTTACTATCAATAATCAATAGAGATTTTAAAAAAATATTAAGATCAATAAGGATAGATGGCGTTGTACATAAAACTAAGTTACTCTGTATAGCTCAAACTATCAAAGTTTACCGGTGAGTCGCTAGATGTCACTATAATTATTATAAAATAAACAGTAAACAAAAAAAATCTATATGTTTCGATTTTTTCTGTATCAGTGCAATGTTGGAATAGGGTTAAGATATTTCTCACCTCCAGTGAGAATCGAACCCCGTCATATTGCATTACGCTTTTGGCTATGTGGCCTAATAATGAATCAAATTTTGAAATAATTGCAATGTCTATATTACCATCCAGATCAAACTTATATTTTATGTACATTTTTAACGCCAATTTACCTTCATAAAAATGTAACCCTTCGCCAATGGTAGCTATATGGTCGTCATTAACATAAATGAGGTGTAAAAATTGTGTGTCCACACTGACTATATAATAACACAATAAATTGCCGTCGCAGCAAAAGTTAATGCTGAGTTAATGGTGATTCCATCAAGATAACAAAGCAATTAAGAGCATTCATTGAGAGGGTATTGGCTTAATAGTTTATGCCGTGTTTACATCCACAAAACTCTTGCACATAAATAACCATAGACTGACTCGAGAAATAATTAAACTTGCATGCTTGGGGCGGACACAACTTACAATTACTAACAGCTCTGTCATATAAAATAAATGAGTCCATTTTCTTGCAGCGTCTATTATATTGACCTTTATTGGATGCAAATTACTGCACTTCGTTATGAATGATTGAATAATGATATATCAAGGCTTATCATATAAATTATTAAATATAAATTACAAAATTATGTACGAAGAAGTGAAAAATTATGCATAGATAAGTAGTGTACAACACGTGAGTCACGTACATAATGAATACAGAACAAGACTGTTTCACTCTTATCTTTAGAAAATATATTAGTTCATAGGGGGTTTTACTTAATGCTCAACTATTTCTTTTTAGCGTACAAAAATGTAGTGGAATTCGTTACTGCAACACTCGTTTTTCTTTAGACTAATAAAAAGTTCAATGAAAAATATGAATATATTTAAAGGAAATATGTTAAAATAAATAAAAGACCGCTAACAGTTAATAAGCGACACTAGGCACGCAATTGTATGTCAGTGTGATATTTATTATTTCACTAAGAGATAAGGAAAAAAACGTTGAACAACAAAACATATACAAGTATATACCTATGTACACATTATTAACTGTTGCGTGCTTTTTAGCTGTAAAGCAAACGTGTTTTCTTTTGTCATATTTCTAGTAGATAGTTAATACTTGAAATGTTTCTATAGTGTAAAACATATTACTTTACGCTATAGTACGATTATATATTTAAACATAGTTTTTTTTATAAAGCAATTTTTATAATTATTGCCCATCTAGTCGCAGTGCCACTTCAAAAAGCGCAGAGGTTGTTGGTTCAATTCCACTTGAAGACATAAATCATATGGTACAAAGAGTGAAATTAAGGTAAGAACGGGAAGTTCTTACTAATAATATTCATAAATAATAATCACTAAGTAGTTTAAAGCTCATTCCGTCGTAAAACATTTAAAAAGTAAACAATATCACTTCTAAAGCAAAACACAAAACGTGAAAACACTGGCGATAGCGTATTGTAACACACAATTATCTATTCTATCAAAACAACTGGTCGCGTGACGCGAATCACCACAAGGTCGCGCGAATACGTAATTACCTAATAAATTTTATCAAAACGTCGTCTTATCGACTTTGGACTAACTTTCGGGTATCTTGGAAACAGCTTTATTTTTTAAATTATATTTTTCAGTACAATGTTGAAATTTTCCATTAGGCGTGTACCATACAAATTTATTATATTAAATTATTTTTCTTTTCTTTGGAATAAAGTGTTAGGTTAAGTTTAGTCAAATAAAGCTACACCTAAGACATATAAGTTACTCATATGTAGATAATAAGTGAAGTACTTCTATATAGAAATATTACTATGGCTATATTGCAAAATAAATTTGAAATAAGCTCCAAGCTAACATTATGCTCTATATCGAATTAGATCACCAACAACAATTTAGAATTCTAGATGAATCACAACTACTCTGTTATTATTTAGTACGATATAGATTCCGTAAAATATTTAATAACATAGTCAAAGTGATGTCACTCATAAGATTAACATTATGTATAAATAGTTTTATTTTATATAATATTTACTTTTAGCTTCACGCTTTTTAGTAGAAACGGTGGAAACCTACACAAGTTTCAGTGGGTATTTTAGGTGTTAAGACACTTCGTTCCCCATTTTCAAGGCATTGCGTATTAAGTGGCGGAACTCAACGCTGTCTTTGCCTAGTTGCCAAAGCGAAGAAAACAGAAATGAAAGAATTAGTTCTAATCTTTAGGAATCGAATCATCAACCGTCCCGTTTACAAGCAGACGCTGCCTATTTACTTTATGTATTATTATATTTTACTGCAAGCAAATAGCAATTTATCTAACCTACTATTTGCTATTTATATCTAGTGTCAGAACATATAGTTCTCCATGTTCTCCATTTTATCATAGTTTAAGTGGTTCTCCACTTTGATTTGTTTTATCGTTACGGTATACAGACATTAACCTAATTTAACATTATTTGGCTGTCTGTGCGTTATTTATTTAACACGTACTATAAACACTGAACACAACACCACTCTAAATAATAAATAAGCAAAAAATGTCATTTATTTCTTTATAAAGTGGAAAATCTATAAAGATGACAGTTGAAGGTTAAGTCTTATACACATGTGTTTGTCGCCACTCAAGGCATGTATTATATGTACTTTGTCCGAACGACATGCAGTTTAAATTACATGTACAATTTTTTTTCTACCAATAAACCTTAGAAATATGGCTACAATAACACCATTTAATTCAATATCAAGCGTACTATACTATATTTAAAAGTATTTATTATTAAAGACCTAGTTACTACGTGTTAGAAGACTCAGGTAAATACAGGTGAAACCACACGCGGTCATTAACATAAAAGGTAGGTCACACACATCACAACAAAGAGCGGAGTAGACAGAAACTGACACATTAAGTGCGAGCAACTCTTATTCGCATAATCCCCAAGTATAAAAGTTTACAAACATATACTTATATATTACAAATAAATATTTATAATATATGTTTTTAGCTTAATGTTATATGTCACATATAGTGGAGGAAATGAAGGAGAAATAGTATTACGACACTCCGAAACCCACTCTCCTGCTTTCATTGAGTATTGACATTGAATATTGAAACACAACTCTGCATTTATTCTTGTTATCAAAATAAGAAAAAATAAAATTTACTCATTCTCCCCAAATAGGAATCAAACCCACAATATTCGTATCTACCGTAAGCTGCTGTACTACAATGGACACTATGTTAAGTAATATAATTTTACGATACAATAAAAAAACTTGAAAAAACAAAAACAAGTATATTTTAACAAGGCAGTAGACATACGACGAGATACAAAACATATGTATTTACGCTAAATGGGAGGCTAAAAATGTTATAAGTTTCCCATTATCGTGTTCGAAAGTTATATAAGGACGCGCCGTGAGGAATGTATGCCACATTCTATAGATTTTTAGGCGATTACTCATGTGGTCCATACAATTGCTGTGTCATCTAACGTTGTGAATATCATGTTCTATGGACTGATATTCTAAGTAATTGTATTTTAACTCATTTTCCTTCCTTTATTAATTAATCAAATATACAATGTATTCGTTAGAATAAAAGCGCTTAAAATTTAATATAATGTATTTATGATGCATAACAAATATAACAGCTATTTTTCTATATATTTAGCTATGTTACTTTAATAATTTCAACGTATAATATTTTTATACTAAATAAAATGTAAAGGTTAAATAACGACCTAAAAACTTAAAACATAACCTACCTGGCGTTACGTAACCCTGCAAAATGCAAATAAATCGTTTATAATAAAAAAACCGCACAGAAAAATGCAACTTTATAAATAATTTTAAAAATTATTCGGTCGTTTCACACAGACTTACGGAGATAAAAGTAAAAGGTTTTATAAAGAGATTTCTTCTCATGTACATTGCTAGCTAGTAGGCCAAGTTACGTTGGATTTTGTTCCCACAGTGCGAGTTTAATTTGTTAATATGTAAATCTGTATTTATGGCCTAGTTTCTACCTTGTTTATTTAAGAAGATTTAAACGTATGATATGTGATAGCTATTATTCTATGTCTCCACTTTGTCTTACAATATTACGTATAATTTGATTAATTTTGTTGTAATTGCAATTTTAAGTAAATTCAACGTATAATTTTTATAGAGTATTCAAGTATTATTATGTAAACATAGAAGGTTATGATATTATTTTTTCCATTTAACAATGTATGTATTTAACCATGTTTTCAGTATCTAAATTTTAAAAAAAGATTATAAAAAAGAAAGATTTCTATGACATAGCTAATAGACTAGTGTAGCAAAAACCAAGTCTTTGTAACTTTATCATTTCTTTTTGTTATTTCTGGTTTATATTACAAAAACACTCAAATATTCGTGAATTATTTCTTAATATCGAAAAGGATTTTTAGGACACATAACGCAATTCTTTGTTTTTTTTTAATAGCTTCACGCTTTCCGCCTTTTTCGAGGCATTGCGTGTTGAGTGGCGGAACTCAACGCCGCGCTTTGCCTAGTTACCATAGCGAAGAAAATAGAAATAGAAAAACCCATCTTCTCCGAGTGGGAATCGGACCCAGAAACGACGATATTCAACGCAACGCCACAACGCAATTCTTCTTTGTGTTATTTGTACAATATTACTTTAAATATGTTAAAATTTTATTTATCATTAATAAATTTGCATTAAAACAAATGATCATTAAAGTGAATGCAATAAAAAAAAACTATATAGTTTTTCAAATGTAGCATTAAGCACATGTCCTGATGTTCCACCATCTTATTTTGACCTAAATAACGGTTAAACACAAACGAACACGTGTAGTGAGGGGACCGCCCCCTGGACTAGGGCTGCCACCCTGGCATATGATATACCGTTGTATTAGACTAAGACTTCAAAGTCATTTATAGAAACGAACGCATTAAACTATTTTATTAAGGCGTAAAGTACTTATTATAACTTTATTGTTTATATAAATTGAGTTGTTTAATATACAGATATACTATACATTATATTATATTATAGATTTATAACAATAAATAAGTTGACACTAACTTAAAGATCTCTAAAAATTTAAGTATATAAGAAAAGTTGGTTTAAAAATTTGTATAATTAAAAATGGTAAATGAATGTAATAAAAAATATTTTAAACAAAAAAGTCTTGATATGTATATAATAAATAATGTGCACAATAAACTACTAAAAAAGTACTACAATAATATCACAAGTAGTTTTCTTGATTTATATCTCACAAAACAAACCGGAAGCCCTACAATAATCCCCATTAAGACCGACCCGGTGTAACTTAGATATGACTAACGCGTCATAATCTATGCAATAGCTGAACAGTTTCGTGCAACGATCAGACCATTAGCAATAAATAATAGATGACGCGTGACACGCAACACCGTACAATACAAATTAAATAGATAATCTAGTTATTGGATACATTGCAACGTTTGTCTTAATCGCTTTAAAAATTACAAATTATAGCTTTAAATGTTGTAATTGGGAAAAAGGCGGGAACATTTGTGACGTGGACTAGACTTAAAAGACTCCAAAACGCCATAGATAAAAAAACTGAACTCAACTAAACTGAAATTTCCATAAAATATTTAATTTTCTCCATAAGCGTTAAACAATAATAAATTATTATATTTTTTTATCTATTTATTGTGCCATTTCAAACATTATCTCAGCTTTATTTAGAAAAATCTTTTATTATATAGGTAAATACATTTGTTTTCTTATAAATGCCATTTATATAATTACTATAGCGTGAACTCATTTTTATAATTTTTAAAGGTTATTATATATAAAGGTAAACTGCATTTAAGTTATTAATAACTATTTGTCATAAAGAGCGAGAAGCCGAATGGTTTCTGATTATAAGGTAAGTAATGTTCCTTAGCATTTAAAGAAACAAAAAGAAAATTAAGCGACCGTTCTCTCGGCACCAAAAATAGTATTGAATATAGGTTTCAACACTAGAAATAACCGCGTCATAGCATCGTAGGTGAGAGCGAGACCGCGACCTTTCACTTTCTCTGCAGAAATATGCGAACACAATGTATTATAAATGTTATGCTTTTATTTTTACGTAAGGTGCTTAATTAAAAATATTAAAATTCATATTATAATTTTACTAGTATGAACTTATTGTAAGAGATTTATTTTTATCTTACGTCACATTCATGGCGTGACGTTAGCAGGTAATAAAAAAAAGTAAAACGAATCTATATATAAAGTGTCAATTGCCAACAAACCCGTGACAAACACATTTCAACTTCACTTTCACGACATCCTGAAACGATTTATTTTGACTCATAGCAATAAATCAATGCCGGCGGCCGATGAAAATATTTTATTTTCAACACGGTGACGATTTATAGGTAGTTAAAAGTTAACATCTTCGGTTTAACAAAGTATATTCTTAAATTAGTCAGATACTTCCAGATATATTTTATATCTTTCAATATATTTATATCTTTCAAGATAAGTAAAAACACAGTAGGTAACACCGAAAAAACATTTTTGTACATAAATCTAAGATATTTAAAAGTAACCTAAAAACTAATCAAGCTTTTAGAGACTACTGACACAACAATAAAAACATAACCACAATATAATAATAATTTAAGTAAAAAAACTAAATGTCTATCAGCTGGCAAGGAATTAAATGATGTTCTACCTAAATCGAATATATACTTTAAATTGTATATTTTTCAAAATAACCATAACAACTAAGAACATTTTTAATTTCCTAAGTAATTTCTTAGAGCGATAAACAAAAAATAAGAAAATGCGGTGCAAACGAAAGCTGTTGCTGAAATTACGGATAACTTGAAGGAAAAATCTTAGTCATTTACAAAGCTTTAACTAAAATTAAATACACTTATTTCACAGTAATTGTTTATATAATTACTAGACATATACTTTTAAAGGAAGTTAAAATATATACAGCATTAATTTTTAATATCTGAATTTTATATGGGTTAAAAAAAGAAATTGATTTATTTATATCAGTAATCGTAGATCGTGGATTCGATTTCCATTAGGGGAAGTGAAGTTGGTGGAACTTAGTGTATCGTAAAATTATGGTGGTAGGTAGAGAACGGAGTGCTTTGACACAAGGTCTGCCTTATGCGTGATAATGCGTTCAACTTAAAAAAGTTATAGCAATTATTTAAATGCATATACCACAACAGTAATTCTTTTTCAATAATCTAACACAATTATATATTTATATATTTTGTTTAAAGATAAAATACAAGTTCTCACATAAGACCGATCAACGTTGTCTCAAAAGGAATTTACTTTCTCTACGTAGTAAATAGCATTAACAAAACACAACTTATATTTCAAAGTAACCTAGTTGGAAAGGCAGTGACACCGTTTCTAATACGCTAACCTAATCGCAATGGGATGGGAACCATGTTTTTTATTACTGTCGTACTTGTATATTCAATGATTCCAATTTAAACGTGCATAATTTATTATCTACGCATCTCCAATATTCAACGGAGCCGAGAGAAACTAGTGACAAATCACTCTGAGCTTTATTTAATTTATTTATTAACTTATATTGCTACAATTACGGATATGGGTAGTGTTTGTACATAGCCTTCGTGCAATAAGTATATAGGCTTAATTTATACTAGCAGAAGCATTTACGTATATATGACACTCATTATGCAAAGCCAAATCGTACTTAACTTGTTCTCGCTTATAATTTTAAAGTTTTATAAAATATTAGATCAGTTTCCACTTAATGATATTAATGATTTTGGGTACATATCTTTACCCATATAAATATAATATTTTATATATACATCACTATACATAATATACTAAAACATTTAATAATATAAACTTAAAAAAACCGTCCATTGTGGTGTGTTATTTGTTTTTACACGTTTTTGTGTGTTGATGTTGCAGAGTAATATGTTGGTCGGAACAATACGTCCCCTCGGTAGCATTTTGGTCTATCCGTGAAACAATGAGAAGAGGAACTTGCAAGCCAACGTTTACAAAACAAGTATCGTGTTTTACTTAGCGGACTTTACAAATCCTACCTGTTAATTTGTGTTTTTAAAAAACTCAAAAAAGAAAGATACATATTCCAGTATATATAAATATTCCATTGACATTATTAAGTTTTGTAGTATAGAATTCGTAAAATGTTTACGATTATGTATCATATTACATCACTTAATATATATCTCGTTAAATCGAACCTCGATAATTCAAAAAACCCTTCCTTTCAAATATCAAAATCTCCATTCATTCGAAATCTCAGCCTTTTATTAGTCGAAATAACAAGTGAGAGCAAGCCATTTTGGTAATTTTTTTCCTCTCTAAATCGAAAAATTAGATTAATCCTCTGTATCTCAAACATAACGATGTTTTACTTATCTTTATATTTTAAATATTTCAAACTTATTACCAAAATAGTTTGAACAAAACTAAGTTAGTCAATCAAAGTTACTTACAAAATACTTATTTCACGTGATGATTTGATTCTTCAATTTTACTTTTTAGATTTCGTAGATTAAGGATCGGGAAACCACGAAATATATTATATATTAATTTATATACATATACTTAATTTAAAATATATATTTTTTGTTTGCTTGTTATAAAGGTTTAATAAAAATGTAACATTTTTATTTTATCTCTATAACTCTAAATTTTTAAGAATGAATCTCAACCTCTTTATGTCCAATAAAAATCCGCTAAAGACGAAAACTATAGAATTTAGACATAGATAGGATTATAGATGATATATACTTTAAAAACATTTAATAAAATTACTCAAATTTCTTACAGCAATAAAGCCAAGTAAAAAGCACTTAATAAGTAATAAATACTAGAATTTGTATATTTTATTATAATACTCATTGTTTTGTTGCTGTTCTTTATATATTGTTCACAAGTTACTCGTTTGCATATATAAATATTATTAATTTGTACCCAAGGTTAAACGAGATATAGTTAAATAACATATAGACAGATACTCAAGATATGTAATAAAAAAATAATATTATATTTACTTCAAAGTATTAAAAGAATCAGCCACCGCACAGTTCCTTGTCACTAGGGGACATAAACATAATATTAAGACTAATCTAATGAGGTCTAACTCTATGATTGTAATATTAGGCGACCAAGGGTTACCAAATTAGGAAAATAGGGTTAAGTAAAATATTATATTTACATTTGGAAAGCAATCTTTGCCTATATTTCATTAAAAAGTGGGAAAATTTAAATTACCCATCTAGTGTAGTAGACATTAAATAACTAATAGGTGCCGGTGGCTATTGAGGACAAAGTGCATTCAGCACTCAGTAATTTAAGCTACGGCAAAAACCTTCATTATTGCAAAGCTACCATTATGTCGAAAGGCTCGGTCGATAACACTAAGCCACATTAAAATTATCCATCATTGTAAACTAGGGGCTGAGACAAAGAGTGTTCTCACACATTATATTGGTTCACATGACCGCACACGAGTTTTCGAATGTTAATTACTTAAAAATTGCTAAGAAATGCAATTCAAACATAAATATAATTTATGATATGTTTACTCAATGTTACAAGTACGTTTTTAATGACTTTGTATATTCTTATGAATATTCTTTTGAAAAAAAGAATATTTTTTTTAGCTTCACGATTTACGAGTTGAGCGCCACAACTTAACGCCGCGTTTTGCCTAGTAGCCAGAGCGAAGAAAATGGAGATGAAAAAGTCAGACGTTATGCCTCTGCACCACGACAGTCCCCAAAAAGAAATTATTAACTCCCTTTGTAAAAATTAATAAGAATTTTAAGTTGGTTGAAGATTCCTTCAAATCAATTTAAAGACAATTTTGGTAATTGATAATTTTTAAACAGTAAAAAGAACAAAATCTATATCACAAATATTTTATTTAACACTGTTGCAGAAAGAGCATGCGTGCTATATAAATTATATATGAATGAGGCATCATACAGTGGATATTTTACGTTGAGATGAACAGTGGTTACTACGCTAGGATTGCCTGTATCGGAGCAACCACTTCCTTCCCGGATGTTCTATTCTACTTGTGAAACAACTGTTCCTACTGTTCTTTAAATAAGGATTAATAAATACATCATTTTAGATATAAAATGTCTATTTAATAACATAAAAAAGATTAAAGTCATAAAATCAGTTATAATATGTAATAAGTAATTTAATAAAAAGGAGAATGACTTAGAAATGACAAATGTTAATGTAAATTTTCGAACATTTAATTCGAAATATACTCGAAAGTATTAATATTATTTAAATATATTATTTAAATTTAAAATGTAAATAGTGTAAAAATAATTGATAGCTAATACACTGCTGCTATTTGAACTTTGAAAGGTTGTTTTGACGAACACGTAACCCGTTAAATATACTTTCATGCAACAAGTACATAAATAAACAAAATTTAATCAGTGTTTGTAAAAAAAATAAATACGAACTAAGCAAAACAATATAGGTAATATAACACATACACTGTATATGGTAAGTTATTCTCATAATACCTATTAACCAGAGGCTCAGTGTCTATACATATAATATGATTACTATAGGGTTACCTTTTATATATTACTATTAATATATAGAAAAAAATAATAATTATGTAGCAAAAATAGTCTTAAACCTTTTAATATTATTAAATATTAATAAATAACAGCGACTTGCTTTAAGCTTTTGATTTATTCCTTTGTCATCTTATAAATTACTACTATTAGGTCAATATAAAGGCAAAAGTCTTATTTTTTAGGTTCTATTGTCAGGCACTTATAAGTAAAGTATTATGAATACAGAATATTCATAATGCTGTTGTATCAATAACAAATAATGAGGGTAATCATTGTAATTAGCATTAGTACAGCCAATTGATGTAATAGATTTTGTGTTTTTTAGTATAAATCGCATGTCTTTCAGTGAAACTATTCTTCATCAACAAATTGTTCATAAATGAGCTGTTACTATGATAAATCTTTAAACGGCAGGAAACTTTTGAAAGAAAAAAAAGAATCTATTCTTTGCATTATAAAATTCTAATATTGTATTATTTGGAAACGAGCAAGCTCTTATAGTTATATATTATTAATAATAATATAACATTATATTATGAATCATCCTTAAGTACATTTAATCCTTGTTTATTAACATGATGTAATGATGAATTCAGTTTTCAGAACAATCGATAAATTGCAATTTCTATGAAATAATCGACTAGAACACAAGTGTGTTACTCCTCAGCAGGTGTACTTGTTTTGAAGATATGCAATCGAGCCATAGCAAACAAAATTGATCATTAAAATATTTTTAGTTTTAATAAATTGCTCTTAATATAAAATAATATATACTTATAATTATAGTATTTAGTATATACTTTTATATATAGTATTTAGTATATTTTACAGCATCCTGTACTTAATCGCTTGAGAGGTCAGCTACTGAAGTAACGCGGTTAATGTATTAAGATAACTACAAGCATTAAACAATTATACGTATACAAAATAATTTTACCTGTACAGAGTAAACAAATGCTATAATATATATCATTTTGTTAAAAACATCTTAAAAGGTATAACTTGAATGAAAAAAGTATTAAATTCAAATTATAATTTACTTGTTTAACCCAGATATTTTATATCTAAGAGAAAAAATTATATTTATCATATACAATAAATATATTTTTTTACTTGAGTGCTCGAGCTAACTCTGACCGGAGCTTGTGAATTGTTAATGTGAGTTAATGTGAAGTAATATAGTCATTAATTACATACATTTGGAATAAGTCGTTTCTGAGATTAGCGTGTGGAACGCGACCCTTCAGTTTTATAATATTTGTAAATTGATGTGGACTCATTGACTACTATTGTAATATTTTGTGACAGTTAAAATTAGATAAGAATAATTCAAATTGATAACAAATCATCGATTTGCGATAAATACGGTTAAGTGGCTTAAATTTACAAAAATATCTCAGATAGTAAGTCATATGTGAAGGCTACGATAAATCATAAGCCTAATTTCGCGCAATTTTTGAATGATTACATAAATATTGATTTAGTTTTATACTTATTTGATTTTTACTTGAATAATAAATCATCGAAATATTAATAATTTGCCGTAAAAATCCTTTTTGTCTAGCTTCACTCTATGAGCACGTTCTTAACGTAGACGTCGAACGTAGTAGTTCTTAAGTTCAGTCACTATGTTCTCTGCTTTCCGTATTTCGAGATATTACATACATTTGGATTGAGTGTAAGTCAACGCCGCGTCTTGTTACCCGAGCAAAGAAAATGAAAATTAATGTTTGCCTTCGTAGTTGGATTTGAATGCAGAACAGAGAACTCATGCTTGACTTTCGAATTGCATACACAAGATAAAATATTGTATGCATAATGAACAACATTTATATTATATGTAATATTTTATCAAGGGATTAAATACTCTAGAGTAGGCTCGCAGCAAACGAAACTTATTCTCCCTCTAATTTAAAAGTAGCCTAAATGTTGCTCCATAATTTCTTCTATCTTCCAATAAAAGATTGCACAACTATAGGCTCAGATATTGCAAAGCCATTAGCCCGGACAAACTTAAAGATAGACAAAACAACAAAAATGTTTCGTTTCATTGAGGGTAATGTTACACTAAGATTTCTATTTTCCCAGTTTTTATATATATATTAATTTCACATTATTTACCAATATATCACAATTTACAAAATTCCGGTACAATTCACAAATAATTATTTAAGTTAAAAAGGTAACATTGATAGGTAGGTAAGCGGAAGTAACAGCGAAAGTGAAACGTTAATTACGTTATAAATTAAAAGTTTAAGAACACGTTTCAATGTTGCCCGTCTATATATAATTTGTTTTGACAAGTGCGGTGAGGGCATGAACATCTGTACCTATATATCCAACTGTTGATCTCAAATACAAATATTCCACATCATTATGTTGGGGTTATGTATGGCTATAGGTAGCCAAAAATAGATGACATCTGAGAGCCTCTATGAAATATATTGTCAATATCTTAACGAAATAAGGTATGTTTTGTGTATCTATATGTTTTCATATAATTACTACCAACACGTGCCCTTAGTTGATCTTAAAAGAAACAACTACAATATTTCAAACTATTTTTTTTTATTAGATAACAATAATAGGAGTATATTTAATATTGTAATCTTGTATATATTTCGTAGAACAAAGAGAAAGAGAGGGAGAGAGGAAGAGAAATATTTTCTAGGACGTACTAAAATATTAAAATTTGAATTTAATTAAATTTAAAACATAACCAAGGTCAAAAGATTACTCAATAAAATAAAAACTATGTTTCAAAAAAGGTTTAAAAATACTGTGTCTTTAAGTTATTCCGAAGTACGAGATGTCGCTATGCACTGATACTAAACAAGTTACTGTGACACACGCCTATGCGTATGCTAAAAACTAAATAAATAAAATATAAATATCACACTACATTGGCCATCTCGAGTCGAGTTTCCTCACAACAAAACACTTAAGTCGAGTGTCCTTATAAACCGTGTTAAGCTTCAATAAAAATAAAACATTAGACTTACTAAACTGCACCTATAGTTTCTTAGAGTTATTTTTGTATGCACAATTCAGAAATATATAAAAAATATCGATTAGCATACCTTTTGCATGTTTATGTTATTGCATATATATATTGAAAGTTTGTATATGTAAGTGATATCTTCTGTGTGTCTGTCACTCGAACTGGTCATTGGTCAGACGTGTGCGTGGGCGGGGCAACAGGCGAATGTATAAAAAGTGAATTAAGCCAAATTATGGTAATGGCCACTAAGTCCTGCAGCTTCATATACCGTATCTTTAACTGTTATTTCATTGAGAAGGATAAATTATTTTATTCTCAAAGTGTTCGATGATTGTTACTTGTTTGGGTCAAAGGTTGCGTTAATATAACTATTCTATATTGACACACCATATGTGCTTTCCTTGTAAGTATTACAAAGTAAACAAGATCCTATTATATAACGAGAAATGTACTAATTATACGAGTAAATATAAAATTTAAGGTTTTAGTAAAAAAATTTTAGCTTTTTAGAAAATATATATGTGTTACATATAATTAGTAATAGTAGAATCCTAATAGTTCTTTATCATTATTATAAATAATTCTTGTAAAAATAATATTTCTTTTTTTTACAAAAATAATATTACATATTGACATACTAATATCTATATTTGATTAATGTAACATGTTTGATTAATATAGGTATATAAAAGTTGACAAATTTAATAATAAAATAAAACATTCTGTAAAAACATCGGATTTCAACTCACACTGCACGAGAATGTATGTACTAAAAAAAAAAACAATTTAAAACGCTATCCTACAGATAAACTTAACATAATCCAAATTGGTACACAATTGATGCAAAAAGTCCGTTCGCGTATAATTGCAAATAGTGGATTCCTAGTGGAGTATTGGCATGCCGCCATGGTATTCTCGCGATGTTTGGATCGTTCGTCTCCTACAATCCGTGTAATCTACAATCTATTGATTTACATTTTCTATAAAATTCTTTTGGGGATTGTTTCAATTGATTCCTGATTCAAAAGGACATAACATAGTTATTGTCACATAATATATTGAATCGCTTGCTACGTCTATATTTTAAAGATAATTTACTAAAGCCTTATGAAAAATATTAATTAAAGAATCGATAGTTTAAGTTACAATAGTATTAATTAAACAATTATAATGGCAATTAGACAACCATAAATTGTTAATGTACGTCATAATTAAATATGTACTGTAGCTAACACCACTTAATTTCCATATAACAGTTGTAACTTTCAATTTCTCAGGAAGTTGCATATTTATACAATGATGAAAATCCTAGGAGTTTTAACAAAAGCATAATTGACTGACAAATTGACATAAATACTTATATTTCTAATATTTCTATTTTGGAATATAATATTAAAAGATGAACATTAATATATTATTTTATTATAGCATACGGATCATTTATTTCTTATATGTAACATTTATAAGTTTCACTTAAAATGGCGTGAGATAAAATGTTAGTTTTAAATATATTTTTTTACGGGAACATGAAACAACACCTGAAACAAATTCCAAATAGAACATTGTATTAATATACAATATGATATTCGTTTCAAACTTTACTGCACATGAGAGGGTGTATTCAATTAAACGAGCTGCACAGTATGAGCACTTGGTTGGATTCCATTCGGATGAATCAATAGACCCGCGGTCAGACGACAAACACATGACAACAACAAATCGTTGTATAAAAGGGAAAGAAATTATTCAAGAATGCACATTTATATTCACGAATACATTACCTTAGTTCAAAAACTAATAAATTTAAGTAAATAAAATGTCGATAAAATCATCTTTAATCCTAATCTCACCCGCAAAAAATATTTAAATATTGTATTTATATTGTTGTGATACCTAGTAAAAATTTATTACAATATTTTAGGTTATTTACGACTTACTTCTTTAATTACTTACTTTAATATTTTCAAAGAAGAAATTCGAAAGTTATAACAAATGATTCAGAATAATATTTTAGGTGACACAATTTACGTTATGTTAAATACACACAATATTAAATCAACCTAATAATGTAACCTACAATGCATTGCAAAATTCCAATTAACAAATTCTTTAGACTCGTCTTTAACAAAGTTTTTAACAATGATCAAACCACCCGTTTATACAAATGACCTACAGACATGTCGATGATAAAATAATGAATATAATAATAATAACTACCTAAGTAAAAACAAGAATCTTGAATAATAATTGACAATAGCGGTTTGAATATTTTTTCTAAACAAATGTCAGGATCAAACACAAGATCTCCAAGGTTGGGTGTTGAGAGTTTACAGTGAATAGCTTACTACTCTTTGAATGTCGCAGCAACAAAAAAAGCCAAGTACAAAGTGTTCTCGGAGGTGCACTTGAGGCATTTATACGATTGTTAGACCCGTTCAAATTATTATTGACCTTAGATTTGAACGATGGACCCTTCCGTTACATGTTACGACGGTCAAGATTGGGGTTATCGGTATAAATTTCTATATGTCTTGGAAATGTATATTGTACGTTGTTAGCACCAAATAATATGAAATATTATGTAAGTAAAAAACACATACTTATATAAGGTAAAAGCACCAATGGTCGACAGTGAACCAAAAGATGACACTTTCAACAATTAAGTTCAATATTAAGAATATTTTTATTTGCATGTCAGAATTATTAGTACCAGAAAATGGTTGCTACACCTGTTAATCAAATAGCACAACCATAACATAGATCTTTTGATTAAAAATTTAAAATTGCATCAATTATTGCAAGCAATGTGACGAAGTCACACATTTTTAGCTATTTCTTGTGAGTGATTTTAATAATTTTTATAAAGATATTGTTTTGTTATTTGTTATGTTTTGTATTGATATTTATATTTTCTAAACATTAGAACAATTCATTATTTGTTCCAATATTATTTTTCTAAAAAATCATAAGTGTCTATTATTGGTACCGAAAATAGTCAGAATACCCTAAAGATGACATGCAATATTACTTTTGGTGTAGTAACGAAACCTATTCCTAAGCGTAGGCTTATGTAATTATCAACACTATTTTCAACAATATAAGTACCTATTGTTTAAATTGTGACAATATTAAAACACTCCAATAGTAAACAGGGTGTCAACTTTTGGGGTATGTTTTTTGGTGGTAGGACTTTTCAAGATGCCACCTATAAAAGGCCAGAAGTTCAAAATCAAAGGAACTGGAACATGACTAAAATTTTATTCTTATAAAACTTTTGATACTTAGTCAAGGATTTCAGTTAATGCTAATAAAAAGAATTTTATAATATTCAGTTATGTCATTTTAAGCTTATTTTATAATATATTTGATGATTATTATATTCAGGCTTGCATGTCCACTATTGGTACAAATAAGTGTCAACTATTAGTGTTTTGATTTATGAATGTGTTATCTTTAGGGTCGTTTAACTTAATTAATAAAAATGGAATTTTTGGTGGTGCAATTGGTGCAATTAATTTTTTTGTTTCTTTTGTATTTCTTTTCCAATAAAAAATATTTTTGTTTAAATCTTGTGTCATCCTTATAATGTCTACCATTGGTGCCTTTACCTTAATTTTATTTTTTTATTAATATTTTCAAGAGTTTTCTTACAATATTTAAATTAATGATAAGGGTTTGGTATTGCGTATATCTTTATCGTAAATTGACAGCAATATCTGCTTTCAATCTATAAAATCAAAACTGAATGGTTTATTTTCAATTTGTAACGATGGAAAACTTACGTTGAAACATAAATTAAAACGCAATACAAAGCTTTTGTTCTTATCCTTCGAATAAATATACTATGAAATATTTATATTTGTTCATAATTAAAATATTTCAAAGAAATGTTGTTAAACAATATATATGTATATACGTAACCAGCAACGGGTTCGGTTCCCGATAGATCAACAGTCGTCAATATCTAAAGAACTGTCAAATATGTCAACATACCACCAAGACTCCTCTACTTATTCCGCATGAGAGTTTAAACAACAATTTAAAAGTCAAAACATTGATATCCATTATGATAAACAGTAGCGAGATTTCAATATAACGCACCGTTTGGGCAACAAACAAAGACATCCGATGTCTACCGTAATATGGCTTACGTAATGCCCTCATTTCTCTCTAGTCCATAAAGTTTAACAGTTTAGTACGTACTTAGATAATTGGAATGTGATTTACTTAATACTGTTACACTTTTAATATAGCAAGCGAAAAGTAAGTTAAATTCTACTTTATCTCGGTATGGGCCAAATTAATGACTTCTCCAATATCGTAGTTATGGTTGAGATAAGCGATCGCCGTCTGCATAAAATTGTCAGCACGCGTAAAAGAGCTACATTATTACGATATTTTTATAGAAATGTTGAAACTTTTGATACCAATTATTGAAATATAAAATTAAATATATTAATAAAAGTATTAGTTATGAATATCACGACATGCGATAATATTGTAAACGCATCTTAATTTCTATATTTATATTAAAATTATGTAAAAATTACATTTATGATAATCGAATCTCATGTCAATAATTTGTCTTACAATTATTATACCTATATAATTTTTGTACGAAATATTTTAAAATGGTTGTTTTAACTAGGTAAACAAAACATCTAAATTCTAATATAAAAAAAGTTAAATTGATATAAATTATTAAAAAAATAATATTTATATATAGATACGAATTAAAAAACTGGCAAAACAAAACTATTTGCTACGCCGCAATAGAAATTCAATCATCAAGTTAAATAAATTTAACAACTATTTTATGAAAACATATTTTAATTAAGTATTATTCATACAAAACGTAATATGTTACTACTTATTAGTCTAATAATAGCCGTGCGTTTATCGTAATAACAACAATAGTACATTTGAAATAACTTCTATGTACTAGAAACATGTCACCCACGAATCGGGAGCATCGGGACAAGGCCAGTTACTGTAGCGTCATGCATAACCCATTATAAGAGCTCGAGTTATAAATTAATCACAACTTTTAACTGAATTAAATAAATGCCAACTACGTATATACGTATACCTTTAGGTATATATGAGATAATTTAAAGGAAAGCGATAGTTGTGAATTCAATTCCCGCTCGGAAAAATAAGCTATTTTTATTTCTCTATCCTGCAATATATGCAATGTATCCATTTCATGACTTGTTTAAATACAGATTAGGCAAAGTACAGTACTTCAAGTGAACTAAAGGCTAATGTGCGGAAAGTGTATCGCGACTAATTTTTCTGTAAGTTTATGGGACGAACTGAATCTTTGGATCAACAACTTGATAAATATTTCACAATTTATTGCATCTATGTGCATATATTCACTAAAAAATAATTGCATCTAGCCACGAAGAATACAGACGAGTGTTTAATAATAAAAATAATGAAGCTTATGCCTGATGAGATATGAAGTTACGAGCGAGGGCAATAAAACTTGTATCAAATTACACTCGAGAGAAATATATTTTTTAATTTTAATGAAATAAATGAAAACAGCACTGCGAGTTTGACGTATGTAATTAAGTATTAACTTTTTATATTTAACGTTACAATAACGTGTAGTTGAGTAAGAAATGTTTTTTTTTTTACAAAAAGTACCTATAATAATATATTCTATATAAAATCTGTGATATTTAATTTGGCAAAATGAAGTAATAAGAAAAATGATCAAAATAATGTATATATAATACGTTTATTGCTTTACAGGGGGCTATCAATCTGAACCAGTCAGCCAATCAAAAAGCCACGATAAAGAACCGAGATGGCGCGTGCGCAACGATTAATTGCTTCCATTATCGACAACCGTTGAAGTTATAAAGTTACTTGTTATTTAAGTTCACTTTATATTTATGCTAATCTAGGGCACATTAATTGCGTTCATAGTTGAAATAATAAGTTTAAAAGTTATGGTCTTGTAAACTCGTCTAATGAACGTGGAACTGAAACTTATAGAATTGTAAATTGGGATAATGTAGGCATATTATATTAACAATTATATATGTATGATACTGATAGAACTGAAATATAGTCCTAAGTAACACTCATTATTTTTTGCACTACTATAACATTTCTTTTTAAGTATGTATATATATACATATATATATATATATATATATATATATATATATATATATATATATATATATATATATATATATATATATATATATATATATATATATATATATATATATATATATATATATATATATATATATTTCAGTTCTATCAGTATTATACATATATAGAATTAAGGGTATATACAAAACAACAATTTATCATGTTAGTTCATTAGAAAAGGTTATAAATTGTGAGATGTTAAATAATTATCAACTATTTCTAGTTATGTATTAGTATTTTATTTAATATTAATATAAACTGTTATTGAAAAGAAAATATTTTAATGTTTATTCCTTTAGCAATTATTATTCTAAGCACTGATTTGCTTACAATGAATATGTATTTCTTATTATTTATATACTTGCTATATTTTTTTATACCTTCACGCTTTATCCCGCACATGGCAGGGTAGGCAGAGGAAACTGCAGGAACCATACGAACCTAGTGTTAAGACACTCCGTTACTTAGTTCCTGCCTACTCCGTCCCCGCTTGCTATATGTTTAAATAATATATATTATAAGTATATTGTTTTATTATTAATAGTTTTATTTTTTACCATGAGGTAACCCTGACTCAATCTAAAGTGATACTGATCTTTTTAGTAACATTATATTTATAGAATAACACATTATTTCTCAACTTCCAATATTTAAAAAGTTTACATCATTTTGTCATCAGCTGAATTTTTCATAAGTATACAAATGTATATTATATCCAACCTAATTTTCAATTGTAAGTATTATGTGTTTGACCTCAGTGTTATCAGTATGTAAATAGGTTAACTTCAATGTTTGATGGCTAACAATGGAGTTGTGGTCTTTTTAGTGTTTATTTACTTAGTTTGATATTTATATATAAAAGAATTACTTAAATAGATTTCAAGTAGTATACAAGAAGTAAAAAATAATGGCATTTCAAGAGCATGTCAATATCATGTTGGTAACAGATAAAATAAAAATGCTGTTTATATATATATATATATATATATATATATATATATATATATATATATATATATATATATATATATATATATATATATATATATATATATATATATATATATATATAACAGTTTCATTACCATAATGACAAAACATACTAGTCGTTAAATTATTAAATAGTAATAGTAATAATTTTTGTGGGTGTAATCAATATTGTACATATTAAAATATTTGTAATAACAACTTTTACTTAATATGTTTACTCGTATATACTTTTGTTAATCTTCAAAAATCATATTAATTTAAACTGTTTTATTTTACTATGATTCAAACAGTTTCCTTATTTTATATAGCATTTTATTTTATTTTTTCAGGTTCACATTTTATCTTACAAATAAGATAGTCCAAAAGAATGTAATGTAAAGTTATTTTTTGTCCTTTTGGATTTAATTCAAGCTATCTTAGGTTGATATAAAGAATTCAAAGCACTTTGTTTCGTCAGATTAAAATTATGATAATTAGGCAAACCTTACATTTACAACTAGATTTATGCACTGCACTACAATGGCCTAATATTTAAAATAAATCTTTAAATAAATTTAAAAGTAAACTGTAAACAAGTCTCTTGGAACAATATCAAGTGATTTATTAATAGTGTTTATTCTGCTAAAGGCATAACAAATAACGATAGGAAGCCATCATAAGATGTACACATTGATATAAAAATATTTATCTATAAATTAATACAGCAAATAAAAAATTATGATTATAGATTCTTTTTTATGTAGAAAATATATTATTTTCTACATAAATTAAAATTTTTAATTTTTATTTTAATATGCTAAGCATATTCTTAACATAAATATATTATAAGCAGACTACCTTGTGTCACCTACATATATATTTGATGACACTTTCACATATTGAATCATATATATCAATAACAGAATTATTCATTTCTATATTTTTTTAGCTGCACACGTCAGGGTAGGCAGAGGGACCTGCAGGACCTATAGGAACCTGGTGTTCAGACACTCCATTGCTTTGTCCCTGCTTTCTATCTTTTTTTTATCTTTTGTTTTGAGTGTGATTCCTCGAGTGGGAATAGTACCCACAAACTCTTTCTCTTTTTTCTTTCCACAAACTCGTCTCTTTAACAGGCAAAACACCTGAATTATTATTTAAAAAATTAAGACTGACTATTCTATTCTGTATTTAAAATTTCATAATTAATTTGTCATAGCTTCTTGCTAAAAATACTTGCTTATTGTAAGAATTTAGTCTATTAACTTTTTTCTGTACCTTTATTCTGATTTAAGATGAAGTTTTACTAGTTTAATTTTAAAATACTTTTTACTTCGCTTAATACTTTAGTATACTAATATTACTTTAAAAACTATAGTAAAAGATATATAGCAATAATTATTATTGCAGAAATTAAATTTAGAAATGTAAATACTAAAACCAATGTATTAAAAAGTAAACTACCAACTAAATTCTCGATAAAAAAGAATCATAAAAGCACAATGTAAATAAATCTAAAAGCTTTTACAGCTTATAGTAATTTTGTAAAACAATTCTTAATTATACTTATTAAATGTTTATTTCTATATAATATACCAGAATATTCAGAAATACCTTTTTTTGGCAGATTGTATTAACTTTATTTTTTAATTTGTATTTTTTTAATTTATGTTAAATAGTTAATGCAAAGTATTTTAGCACTTCTCATTTTAACTTGCAAATTTATATAGGGAAAGTCCACAAAGCATGTGGGCTATTAGCATGACAGTTGCCATGATTGTTATTTAATAACATACCTAAATATTAAAAAGTACAACATAATATATAATTTTCCTGCATATACTATAAAATATATATATATATATATATATATATATATATATATATATATATATATATATATATATATATATATATATATATATATATATATATATATATATATATATATATATATATATATATATATATATATATATATATATATATATATATATATATATATATATATATATATATATATATCATGATATTTCTCTAGTATAGTAATTGATAATAAGATGGAAGCAGTATTAAGAAAAAAAAATGAATTATTTACATCAAAACTTCACTATAACTACAAAATTATCAGTAATCAATTTTCATAGATATTCTTTTTCATTGCAATACCATAACATAAGTTATACTATAGCTTTATAATGAAATAAAAGTATGTAGTAGCTGATAGTAGAATTTAAGTAACTTACTTTAAATTAAAAATATTAAAGCAAACTGACTTACTTCCATATAGTTTTATTTTTTTTTTGGTTTCATTTAATTATTTATAAAAAATGTTTTTAAAATAAAAACAACATACATACAAAGTATAACATTGAAAAGTTTGTTATAATAGAAAAGTAATGTAATCATATGTGATGTATTGAAAACAGAGGTGTGTGTTGCACAGTAGAGCGCCATCTCGCTCTGATAGGTGACTATCCACATCTAGCCATCACTGTCGCTCCCTTCACTCCATGGATAAGAGAAAGTAACAAAAGAGAATGAATATATCCCAACCTCAATCTAAGAATACTGTCGTATCCGTATTTACTATCAACAGTAACTGTTACATGCGCTATATCTGTATCTAGTAATGTTATGATGTAAATTTCAAAAATATGACAATAAACAAATGTATGACCAACCATAACCTCTAATTCATAGTTTACACAAACGTATCTGACGTTTCAGAAGTAAATTGAAAATAAATTTATATCAACTTTCACAGGTCTAGTAAATAAATAGTGTACTACACTAAACGTAAACAAAAAACAGGTAAACTAACCCTTTCTTCATGAGCCACCTTCGATGGCCCCAGTTGTGTTAGGAATGTTCCAATGAAGAAAACACTCATCCATTTTATTAATTCGCATCGGTTATCACAATTTAATTAACTTATGTTTGCACTATTTGTCACAATCAAACTACAATTCCACTCTTCGTTGCGCTAAACGCAGACGTCATTGACAAACAACCAAAGTGAGCTATTGCACAGGATCACATACACGAAAACACTGTATATTTTCATGGCCATTGCGTCGAAATATCACAATTGTTATCACTTTAGGTTATTACATTACTAATCACTTGGTCTAAATGGATAATTTATAAAAATAAAAACGTATAAAGGGAAAATTATTTAGTAGACAGCAATCGCGACGTTGCACACTCGCGTATAACGTGCGATTTCGTTTCACACACACACACTCACATACTATCTAAGGTAACAGATAATAATGGCCTACTTCAACTGTACTATATATTATTGTCATGGCAACATTTCTTTAAATAGCACTTTCAAGATTAAGCATACAAATAAAGGTAAATTAAAGTTTTTATGTTATTGAAAGGTGTCTAATATATATACATAAATGAAGAGTATTCGTACTTTTAAAACTAGTCTTAGTGAATGAAAGTAACTTTTTTACAATTCATAAATTTGTCGTAAAAAGTTGTAATACGAATTGATTGCTTCTATATACGTATATAATCGTATGTATATTATAGTAATATACTGTAATTGTGTAATAGCTAAATTTTTTAAAAAATAAAATAATAGCATAGCTTGCCTTATTACATTTTCAAAACTTTCAGAATTGTAGCTTCTTAAATGTCTAATTTTAAATAAAAATAATATTTCTTACATTTAATTTCAGACTACTTATAGTAGTCCGCCAAAAGTCCACGTAAAAAAGGTCCACGTTTTGGACGAGCATAGCGTAGGTTTCTTGCCCAGCAATGGGTGTAAAAAGTTTAAAAGTTAAATAGTGAAAGAAAATGTGTGTTCGCGTTTGGGAATGTTGGAAAATTTAACGTCTATTGCTAGACTAAGAGGTGAAAAAAGAAAAAAGACACTCCGTCCACTAATATCTCGTTTTGCTTTGTAATTACATATATTGCCTTTATTTTTTACTATCGAATAAGTTTTTTAAATTATCTTTAGATTTAGGGCACATCTAATAAATTTTTTAATGATGAACTATGAAGAATATTTTCTGAAGTGAAACTAAAAAAGCTGGCTTTGGTTTTTTTATTTACTACTTTACTTTTTTTTTTTTTTTTTTTTTTTTTTTTTTTTTTTTTTTTTAGCTTCACGCTTTATCCCGCACATGGCAGGGTAGGCAGAGGGAACTGCAGGAACCATAAGAACCTAGTGTTAAGACACTCCGTTACTTAGTCCCTGCTTACTCCGTCCCCACTTTCCGCCGTTTTCGAGGCATTGCGTGTTGAGTGGCGGAACTCAACGCCGCGCTTTGCCTTAGATGCCAGAGCGAAGAAAATGGAAATAGAAAAATCCATCTTCTCCGACTGGGGATCGAACCCAGTAACCGTCGCGTCACAGGCAGACGTTGCGCCTCTGCGCCACGACGGTTTACTATACTCTAGTTTACTATTATTATTTAATTTTATAACTGAATTATTTTTTTTTGAAAATATAAACAAATACCCTGTAGAAAATAATCGCAAGATACATTAGATTTCCAAGACTTTATAGAAAGGTATTTATATTAGTTACAATGTATATAAAAAGTTACACGAAGTTTTGGAGTAGGATATAGACTTATCCTATGTACCTAGTCCATACGCGTTGCATATTATGATAAATCTGAGAATTTCGGTCAAATAAACGAAGTAGTGTATACCCTAGTTATATACATGGTTATTATTTGTAATATTTTATTATTCAAAGTCATACTATGGTAATTTACTGAGATTTCAAAATTTACATACCAAGGTTTTTTACTGAGAATGCTTGCTGTTATAATATTGTTGAAGTATTTTGGGAAAAGTATGATAAAATAACTAGGCTTTTTTGTCTCCCTCGCTGAATATAACATAAAAATTTCTGGGATCTTACTAATACATTCTGCAATTTCCTCGATTATATCGTTTTGTATTTTATTACTTTAACGTTTTTCAAGAAAATAGCATAGTGTTAGACACATCACTCTTCATTTATCTCCCTATCTTGAGATATATTGAGGAGCAAAATTGTATGGAGTCTTTAATCAGAACATGCTACTTTGCCACGATAATTTCAAACAGTTTGTCATTACGGTAAAAAGACAAAGTTAAGTTTAGGCACTCAACACACGATTATATTAAACGGTCTGCTGGACTGCTTAATCAACATCTGTAAGAAGTAACTGTGTGGCGGACGATAAAAAATATTGGTTGACAAAATTTCATAAAAAATATTAAAAAATTAAGATTTTATTCAGATCAACTATAAATTTGTATATTTCTGCTACTTTCATATAGGAAATAGTTTAATAACAAATTAGACGAAAAAATATAAAAACAAGAAGGTTCGTCATTCTAGTATTTAAATTAGAGATTAGCATTTATATTAGAGATAAGCCCGCCATTATAAATATATTTTTTTTCTAAGCTATATTTCTTTTTAAAACTTTGTATGGAATAAAGAATTTATATCATATGTTTATTAATTGTGTTAACGTGGATTAAGTTTAATCCATACTAACACGATATATTTTTTCAAAGATATATCTGCTGATAGTAAATGGTATATAATATATCCATCATTTAATACCAGCTTATTGCTATGGTGATACTATGTAACTTATATAAATAAGAATAATTTAAGGGAGCAAAAATAAAACACGCCCAATGTAAATACACAGTTTTATTAGAAAATGAAAACAAAATATCTTAAACTACCTAAATAAGGCACGACGTGTCCAAACAAACCGTACGGCGGTATATGTATATAGTATGTATGTAAGTGTTAAGCAATGCAACGGATGGAATAAAAAGCTAAAACACGGCGTTGTATCACATTTGCACTCTCTGTACTTCAAATAAGTGGAATTTTTAAAGACTATGGACTATAGGCTATATTACGAGACTATTTGATTTTGTAACATTTTTTTAATTAATCGTAAAAAAGGTGGCAATTATGCAAATTCATTATTTCACAGTTACAGAGTTTACGTAACATTTATATTTCAATTAGCATAATTAAAAAAATGTAATCAAGACAGTTCCTTATTCAATTATTTATTTACTTATTTCAAACTTTACAGTGTACACGAGACTTTAAATATATTCACACGTAAAGCTTTGTTAATACTAAGACAATCTTAATAAAAAAAGTACGCACCAGGCGCTGTAAGTTCAATTATATATTAATAACAATAGAAAAAAATAAATGCAAAATAAAATATTTCTTTTCAAATTTATTAAAACTCCTTAAAAATTTGACGTTAATTATAATTTTTTAAAGTTATTCAAAGTCATCATTAAGACAGAGTGTGCAACAAGTGATATTTACTGTAACAATTAATCGCATATGTTTCTCATACTTGTATGTAATAGTATAGTATCTGTCATTCCAAAAGTATTTAACCAAGATTTCGGTTATTTCTATTATATGATATTATTTAATTGAAGAAACACTAAATTTTATTATCTGTATTTTATTTGGTTAAACAACTTTCATATTGACAGCTTTATATGACAAGCGTTATTATTATTTAATCTGTAGATATGTGATCATTTAGAATGTTAAATATTTCATAGTAGTATATATAATACAATAATAATTTATCACCATACATCTGATTTACATTCAAAGTGTTTAGCGTGATTAATGTTATTTGTGCGTGCAACATATATATATATATATATATATATATATATATATATATATATATATATATATATATATATATATATATATATATATATATATATATATATATATATATATATATATATATATATGTATATATATATGTATATATTTACTCAACTTACAATTTACATGCGTTTATTTATTGTTATTTTACAACTACTCATTTACACGTTTCTACAATATCTAAACAAAATGCAAAATCTTACATTCAAAATAAATAACTAATCAAAATCGTTTGTTAATACTATATTTATGCTAAATTTGTAAATTACATAGAAATAATATCTTAATTTGTATGTCTTTGTACCAAATAGTTGGTTAATGAGTTGATTTGGAATTTTGAGCGAACACCAAACATTTTCATATAAAAGAGAGCAATATTTAAAGAGGTTGAAATGGCTGACTTTTCTTCTATGGAAAAGTGAATTTCTTTCCTCTAACGAAGGACATATACAAAATTTTCAATTAAAAAAATTTTGAATGTCTAAATTAATTTTACAATAATAATAATAAAGTTAATATGTATATGTAAATGTAGAAAATCTAAATTTTGTCAAAACGACTTTCACTAATGACAATAAGTATACATGGAAAGCCTTTGCGTTTGTAGCTATCTATATATAATAACTGTCTGATAAGTTCCTGATAGATGAAACAGACAATTTTACATAACAATTAGTAAATTTAATAGTTACAATATCATACAGTTGTGAAATACAGCTCAAAGTATAAAAATAATTATAGAAAAGATAAAAAAGAAAGCAACATTCAATCTTTTCCCAATATTTGTTTTTTGATAAAGTAGCATGATATATCAGGACACATCAATATAATACATACACCCACATATATATATATATATATATATATATATATATATATATATATATATATATATATATATATATATATATATATATATATATATATATATATATATATATAGCATAGATAACAAATACAATAAGTTAAAAATTAAGATATAGTACATATAACTCCACAGTTATAACTTGCAATTACAATATTAAAAATCACTAGAAAAAGATTTGTATTTTCCATTTTTTTTTCTAACAATATTCATTATCTACTTTTATACATGTACTATTTAATAAATGTCATTTACAAGGAACTTATTGCCAAACAACCAAATATTTGAATATTGTCTTAAT
The DNA here is from genome assembly GCA_037178615.1 of Dione vanillae. Taxonomy (NCBI): domain Eukaryota; kingdom Metazoa; phylum Arthropoda; class Insecta; order Lepidoptera; family Nymphalidae; genus Dione; species Dione vanillae. The sequence continues at coordinate 188,757 of JAZFAU010000285.1, read as the reverse complement.
TTAAACATTTATATACTACAAATCAAGCATATATATAAAGATTATATGTATACAGCGAAACTACAAAGTATTGTAAATTTATATTTATATATTTTAAAGAATATGCAGATTATACTAGAAAATTGGATTAATATACAGATTAACAAAAGATTTTTCCAATTTCACAAAAATCTCACACGGTATCTGGCAACATTGCTTTATAATCTGTATACACGAAATATGAAAATGGAAGGAAATAATTAAAAGTCTATCAATATCTTTAAATAGTAACGTTAAAAACATGTAAAAAAATTAAAACAAAAATACAGTCAGAGATACTACATAATGGAACACTTTTATATTTCCATACAAAAAAAATCTAAAATTTTCATTGAATGTATTGTAATTATGTATATAAAGAGTCAGTGTTTTTAGTTTAATTTCAGTCGTTTTATCTATATTTAGTTGAACATGCCAAATATGTTGGCACAGCAGGCGTTTTGTCAGTATTGCTCCATGTCGGTCGGCGCGACCGAGTACACTGACGGGGGTCTGGAAATTAAAATAAATATATTAATTTCCATACAAAACGTATAAATAACAATAATATAATCTCTTCCCGCTATATCTCGCATATAGGCAGAGGCCCAGGTACTACCTGTCTGTTGGACTTAATCATTTTGATGTAACGACGACGGACGAAAGTAATATTTTCCTTTGGTTTATTCGAGGTTCTTACATCGAATTCAAAAGTTAGTTTTTATAAATTTATATAAAATTAATTAGTATGTAAAAATAAAATTGATTAAAATTAAATCAAGTGAAAAGCGTGTCGAGTGGCTCAACGCCGCGCTTTGCCCAGTTGCCAGAGCTAAGAAAATGGAAATAAAAAAGCCAAGGTGGGATTTTTCCCCCTCATTGGAATCGAACTCACAAACTGTCGCGCTTACAGGCAGACGCTACGCCTCTGCGCCATTATTTCCAGTCATTATTCTTATATATAAATAAATATAAAAACTAAAGAAGTATAAAAGCACAGACCGCAGCGCGCGGCGCGGCGCGGGCAGACGCGACGGGCGCGGCAGCGCAGACACGCGCGCCTCGCTGCTGGCGGGACGCGGCTGATCCGCCAGCGGGGCCGCCGCGGCTGCCGGGGGCGCTGCACAGGGCAGAGTCAAGTATGTATGGAGATTTATTCATGTGTTTGTGTGTCGTAAATTAAAAAAAATAACACTAATGAGCAAGTGTTAAAGTCATTTTGGCGAATAATTTATATCTTGCATTTATTGTATCCCTTATGGAATAGTAGACGGAACGTTATATTTCGATATTAAGACTTCGTTCTTTCCCCCATTCAAAACATAACTATTTTGTATAAAGAAATATACTAACACAGTAGCAGTTTATAACAAGTCTATATAAAAACATAATACATTTTACAAAATTTAAATAAATATACACTATTCATATATTTAATTAATTTTATTATATGTATTGCCTTACCTTGTGGTCTCTGCAGAGGCACAGTGGTGGGTCGGGACACGCGCAAGGTCGATGACCCCGCTATTGAGTAGGGCCTGGTTGAAGGTGGCTGTTTTCAAAAAAAATTATATAGGTAACTATTATTAAAATTTTTTTGTGTTATAATATATAAATATAAATATCTACTTATTATCATATTTGCTGGATAATTAATTGCTTTTAAAATTAGATAAAACTGTTAAATGTCATTAATATAGGTATAGATGATTAATATTAAAATGAATATTAGTAACAAAGGTATTTAATATATTATTTATAATCAAAACAACACGAATTGATAGCGTAGAAAAAGCATATTATTGAAAAATTTCACTAAATAAAAATTTTACTCAAGTAATAAAATATTCAAAGTAACTTTAAAATTAAAAAAATACAAACAGCACTTTTTAAACCTTTGACCAAAACAAAAATCAAAAAGCAAACAAAACAAAAACAAAGCAACATTATGAACATATATAAAGTACTATTCCACCTGAATAATAAATAAAAAAAAAGATTAAAAAAAATAGTTGCCTGTAAAGTGGGTTTTACGGGCGAAAATTTTACGTGACAACGTCTTTTTCTTGGTAGAATATTTATTGATATGAATAATAATTATAGTATAAATTGCACAAATTTTAACTATAGAAAATATATGTTGTTTACTAAAACATTGTACATGTGTCAAGTGATACGCGCGGCGGACCGATCATAGTTCGGTGACAGTTGACACATCGTTACGTTACCTTTTTCATATGTGACTCCGAGCCGCAACCTAATTTAAGACGTTGTCACGTCAAAAGATTAAAAAAATGTCTCGCTGAGTTTCTTGCGCCGGTTCTTCTTAGGTCTGAGGCAGACTTTAGCGAACCGGTGGTAATGTTTTTGACGTTCAAAAAACGAATATTGTATTCTTCTTCTTATTTTAAATAAAATGATTCGAGTTCGAAATTTGAATTTGAATAAAACTATTTAACTACCAATAAATAAACATAGACCCGTCAAACATGAGGACTGTCGTGGCGCAGAGGCGTAGCGTCTGCCTGTAAACGCGACGGTTTGAGGGTTTGATTCCCACTTGGGAAAGATGGATTTGTCTATTTCCATTTTCTTCTTTCTGGAAGGGTTACTAGGTAAAAAGCGCGGCGTTGAGTTCCGCCACTCAACACGCAATGCCTCGGAAAAGGCGGAAATCGGGGACGGAGAAATCAGAGACTAAGCAACGGAGTGTCTTACCACTAGGTTCATATGGTTCCTGCGTGAAGCTATAAAAAAATAAACCTAGCAAGTCCCTCAGTGAGTACAACTGACAACTTACTATCGCATACTGGTTGCGGGAGACGGGCACGCCGCTCGCCGCGCTCAGCCGCAACTGACATTAGAATGGCATTCTAAATATGTGACTATTCCTAGTTTATAGTCATTTTTAAATGTTTTTTTTTTTATATTAATGCTTTTATAGATAAAAATTTAATATAGAAATTTATTAATGTTTCATATGCATGGGTAGATGTAGAGAGATGCGCGTTAAAATGGCAGAATTTAATACTGCGTTTTGTTATCAAAAGGAGAAATGAAAATCATTAAATGATTTCTTTTAATATTTTTTCTATACTTAGTGTGAATTTAAACTTTAAAAATCATTCAAAAAATGAAAATAATTAATTTCCAGTCGCGCAACGTTCTACACATACTGTCAAAAACATTGTATTAATCATACAAATATTTAATTTAATCATTAAATATAAAATCTCTTTATGATACAAATTAGTAAGTTATGTCATAAAATATATAGAAGGTCCAAGAAAAGTCACATATTTAAAACGTAAGAGAAACAAACACAGTATTAATGCAAGAAACACAATGAATATGGTATTAATTTAGTCACAAAAACACATTGATTAAAACACATAAGCTACACCACCACCATTACATTAAATGTTTAATGTATTGAAATAGCTGTTAGGTATTTATTTTGATTATGTTTTAACATAAATATTAAAAAAGTATTACCATTGATGCACAAAAGTTACTGGGTTCATTTCCTTTTTTTATTATATTTGTAAAGAAATGTTAATTTTATTAACTAGTATTTTTCATTTAAAACGTAAAAGTCCATTCAGTAACTTTATCAAATCCAAATAATTTATACTGTTCCTAATATCACCAAGAACATGGAATATTTTAAATGATGCAAAAAATATCTTCTTATTAAAGTTCAGAAAAACTAAGTTGTATTATAACCAAAACAATTAAATCACCATATTAATAAAACGTGCTACATTTTTTTCTTTCTTCCAATTTAACATTCTCTTTCCTCGTTTTATCACCCAAAGAATAAGTAATACCCACAGTTTACCCTCTTTCCCATCACCATATTTTCCCTTCTTCAACCCGACATCTCTAATCCACACTAGCCAACAACAAATGTCCCACTTCCCCATTTATCATATAAATTTTAATTTCAATTTAAATAACGTTCATATTTATACACATTTAACATATCACAATACTAAAACCTCAAAAAAGGAAAATATTTTAAACCTCGTTTCAACTTCAACCAAATCTCAACACACACGCACACACACGCACACACACACACACACACACGCACACACGCGCACACACGCGCGCGCACACTCACGTCGCGCGGCGCCACGAGCTGGCTGTGCGGCCGCTCCCGCCGCAGCGTCTCCGTGCCCTGGCGGACCAGCGCCGGCGGGTTGGTCAGCGTCGGCCTCTCTTGTTTCTCCTGTCTCTCCGGTCTCTCCGGCTCCTCTTCTCTCTGCGATCGGTTTTTTTTTATTTATATGTATTTTAAAATATATAATATATAGATGTAGTGGTGTTCGATATACCAAATTTAAATGTTATTTTTTTTCTAATATTAACTCGAATAACGTATGTATTTACCACATATAAATAGAAAAATATTTATACGTTTACAAATTTTGACAAAAAAAATCATTAGAATCAACTCTACAATGACAAGTTTCCTTGTTGTTATTCACTGATCTGACACAAAATAAAACAACTCGACTACAACAATGTAATCGAAAATACTCAAATTTAATTAATTTCTAATAATATTATATAACACTCAAAGTTTAAATTCCACTCACCCTGTACCCCGGCAGAGCAACAGACCCCCTCCGCAGGTTCTGCGGCAGCTGGAGGTGTGAGGGGGTGTGGGCGTGCGCGGCGGGCGGGGAGGGCGCGGTGGGGCTGAGCGCGGGGTTGGACGCGTACACGCCGCGCCGCGTCATGGTGCGCCCGGCCAGCACGCGCGCCGCCGTGGGCGGAGGGTTGCCTGGGGATGGCAAATATATATAATGATAGATATACAAAGAAAGCCCGCACATGGCAGGGTAGGCAGAGTAACTATTTGAACCTAGTGTTAAGACACTCTGTTGCTTAGTCCCTGCTTTCTCCGTCACGGCTTTCTGGTTTTGTCGCGGCATTGATGTTGAGTGGCGGAACTTAACGCCGCGGTTTTTGCCTAGTTTCGCCACCGCGTTTTTTGTAGTACTAGCTCTGTACGTCGCTCGTATATAATCATGGCTACCAAATAAATGAAAAATACATTCCTGTGCCTAAACTACTGATAATTCTCGGCTAATTTTTTGTATACAGTTAACCCTATAAGTAACATCAATAAATACTATGCTGTCATATACACCTGATATATATTATATATTAAGTGGATAAAAATTAAAGTAGGACTCAAATATACAAACACTACTGATTTACATAAAATAAATATTAAAATATGTATATACCCTACAAATTGACAAATAAAATATATACACTTTTGACACAACAGATATCTAAAAAAATAAAAGAATTACTAACCAGGTATTCTATTTAGTTCTTTGTGTGAACTGTACTGTCGCAGTTTGGACGTGGGTAGACTCGTCTTCCTTGGAACACCTGTAGGTGGCGCCATTACATTGTACACGCCTGAAATATTCATAAACATAGATTAAATATTATTATTCTTTGGGACATTCGATTTTCAATAGAATCGTCTTAGTTACAATGAGTAAATGCACGTAGCCATATTTTTAATGTTTTTTTGGTATCTCGTACTATAGCAGTATGGGTAGAGAGAACGTTTATGTCAAAAGCAAGAAATAAGACACTTCGTTCCCCACCTTTCAAGACATTGGTCGTTGAGTGACGGAAGCTGCGTTTTCTTAAATAGGAATCGAACCCAAAACGTCGTGTATATAGATAAATTGTTTACCGCTGCGTCATAACGAACTCGAATAGTCTTATTTAATTTATTTGATTTGCTGAACCTTCAAATAAAGTCACGCAACATATTTTAATGTAGTTTCCAGTAAAAGACAGTGACCCTTTCTTGGGTCACTTGGGTTTATATGTGTATGTATATGTATAAGTATGTACACAAAGCGTGTGAGCGGTACTAAATTAAAACTATACCCGTCTCACTCGGTGACGTCCGACTAAATGTCCTCTGTATTTGTATCGGCGAAGTGATTTTTTTCTCCGGACTGTTTCTCGCCAAGATATCTCGTTTGGCCGAACTCTTCTTGACCATCGTAGCACTATTTATAACTGTCGCATTCATATCATAAGTTTTTTCCATATCCGAGGGGTTTGTTTTGTTTACAGTGTACGATTTATCTTCAACCATGTCGTAGATCGGAGATATCGTATTGTGTAAGTTTAGCAATTCGTTTTTGGATCCCTTTTTGAACGTCATTAATGGTGTTGATGCTACCTGGGCACCTGTGGAAATAAACGCCAACGTCATTGTGGAAAAAATAAACGAATTGCTCACTTTAAATGCGTTTAATAACTTATTTTAGATAAAATAACTCACAATGTCCTACTTAAGGAATAAAATATTTTGTAGCAAGATTCTATAAATTTCACCTTTAACCAAAAATTTATTAACTTGACCAGGATAATCGTTTTTCAAAGAAATATTATCAATGATATATAAATGTATACGTATATCTGTATATTTTTCTTAAAAGGCTCAACAAAACTAGACCTAGAAAGGTAGTGTTTAAAAAATGAGAAAAGTAATTTTCAATTTTCCTTATATAATTAGAACAAATTCTAAGAACACAAAAAAATCCTTTTATAATGCAAGGCAAGCTAAAACACAAATATAATAACTATATAATAATATACACCGAGACTGTAAACAAGACAGACCAACCGACATAGGTTCGATTCCAACACGGGGGAAACTTTATATATCATTGTAAATTCTCTGCTCTAGTAAGATGGAATGTTTCGAAACATACAAATAAGAAGAAGAACAAAAATAACAACTCACGAGTATCAACGCTTGTCTCCGGTACACTTTCGGGCGGACTGCTTGAGCTGAAGGTGCCAGTATCTGTGCCAGTACTCTCACTGGAACCGACCATCGCACGCTCTTGGATATTCCATTCCTGGTACGTATTTAAATTTTTTTTAGCTTCACATTAAATCCCGCACATGGCAGAGTAGGCAGAGAACTGTAGGAACCATAGCAATCTAGTGTTAAGACACTCCGTTGCTTAGTCCCTGCTGCGTTCTCCGTACCTGCTTTCTGCCTTTTTTCGAGGCAATGCGTGCTGAGTGGCGGAACTCAACGCTGCACTTTAACTAGTTGTTAGAGCGAGGAAAATAGAAACAGAAAAATCCATCTTCCTGAAGTGGGAATCGAACCCACAAATCGTCGCGTTTACAGGTGAATCAATTAAAGGAAAAATTCTTTAGTTTTTCATTTTATAGTGCAAGTTATTAAAAATAGTAAAAAGCAAGTTTGTATTTAAGTAATATAGTTACACAAACAAAGTACGAAGCCGACTATTTGCGGACTACAATAGTGGCCGGATAGTCGGCTTTATCGACTTAGTCGGTACATCTATAGTTAATACGTATCAAGAAACAATACAGACTTTACCCTCGTAAGTGGTTAATTCATTGTAGCTAACCTTAGTTTAGGTTTTACTTAAAGTACCTTTCATTATAATATATATATATATATATATATATATATATATATATATATATATACATACATACATACATACATACATACATACATACATACATACATACATACATACATACATACATACATACATACATACATACATACATACATACATACATACATACATACATACATACATACATACATACATACATACATACATACATACATACATACATACATACATACATACATACATACATACATACATACATACATACATACATATATATATATATATATATATATATATGTATATACATATATATATATATATATATATATATATATATATATATATATATATATATATATATATATATATATATATATATATATATATATATATATATATATATATACATACATACATACATACATACATACATACATACATACATACATACATACATACATACATACATACATACATACATACATACATACATACATACATACATACATACATACATACATACATATATACATATATATATATATATATATATATATATATATATATATATATATATATCTCAACTGGGAATCGAATCGAAACCGTCGCGATTACAGGCACTTACGCCTCTGCGCCACGACGGTCCTTTAAATATATGTATACTTAAATATATAATAATACTTAAGAGAAATATGTAAAGAAAAATTCACTTTAAATTTAATTATATGTATGCAAATTTAGTAGTACTCATTAACATATTAACTTTCATTATTACATACGTAATCTCAAACGCTTTTAAATTGAGGTAAGTTTCACAATGCATTCTGTTAAGTTGACGGGATTTAACAGCAATATTAATTAAAATAATGTCAACAATTGTCATAACAATAACGAATTATGTAAGTTTAAAAAGAATATTCATAAAAAGTTATACATAAAACATATATTTAATTAAAAGCTTGTCAAATTTAATGAACAATCTGTTCAACTAACTTTGTGCGAGTGATAGACGTTTGGAAATTTAAATATAATAACAACTTAAAATTAAAGACGAAAAAAGAAAAACTCTATAAAGATTTGTAAGCATTAATCTTAAAGATTTACTAATATTCCCAAATAAAGCAATAAAACGACTAACCTCTTGCTGCAACGTCCGTTCACCAGAATCGATTAAATTAAGCGTAGCCGAATTAATATCGATTATATTGTTATCATCATTCTTCACGTACACTACTGTTGCATCCATTGCACTGGATTTCGGAGATACTTTCTTAAAAGTTGCACTTCTTTTCGGCGTATCTCTGGTTTCTTCTTTCTCATAAGTATTTATAGCTCTTCGTCTAGATAGCAACTCGGATGCATTCTCCATACTCTGTCGTGGTACAGTAATGGTTTGATTGGGAAGCTGTATAGTTTTAATCGGAGATAAATCTCGAGGTTTCTCAGGTTCTGTTGGCAACGCCTTCCTTGCTAATGATAATTTCTGTCGAGCTTGTATTATTTCGTTTAGCTCTTGTTTATCAAGCGTCACACTCAAGCTATTTTTCGCCGAATCAGCCTTTTGAATGCCCATTTCTTTGTAAAAAGTGTTATCACACTCAAATGTCGCATTTAGATTTTCCTTTTCCGCATCGTTGTCTCTTCTAAACTTATTATTAGCGTAATGTAAAGTGATTGTTTCACTCATTTCACCATTTGGTTTAGATTTAACTGGCGGTTTAACCATTTGCGGTATACTAGGCGTGTTATCACAGTTTTCATTTAAAACTTTCACGGCATCTATTTGAGAAGCCTCTTCACGAGATTTCGTGTAACTCTCCGTACTTTTGATAGAATCTCGCTTAGTGAAGCTGTTGAATAGAGCACATCTCGGTCTAGCAGAGAGTAATTTCTCCGATTGCTCTAGATGCGTAAACGTTGCCGAACTAAATATATTTGTGTCTGTATTCTCCGTTTTCGCTTTAGACGTGTTCGACACTACGTAAGATGAGTTGACTGAACTGACTAAGCTAGGTGGTAAAGAGTCCATTAGGCTATCGTTGTCGGGATATGTGGTCTGTGAAAGAAAACTAGTGCTCATGTCTTTCTCGTCTAATATACTTAGTGTCATGCTGGTCATCATAGGGTCTATGCTGTCTCGTCCTGAGAAAGGTAGACCTAAAAACAAGTAAAATATTAAATGTAAAGGCGTTAATATACATCATAATTTTAAAAACGTATAATAATTACTTAAAATGTATGTAAAAAAGTGAATCTTAAATCATCATAAATTAACCCGTTATCGAGCTATGAAATTTGTATTTGTAATATATAAATTGAAAGTTTTATAATAAAAAATAACTTTTAAAAACGAAAATCGCTTTTAATATTATTATTAAATTTAAAAATAAAATTATTTTCATAATTAAAAACTATAAATCTTACCGGAATCCTTCTGCGATATAGATTTCCTGCTCTCCAATGACTCAGGGTTAAAGTTTCCCGAATTTTCCATTAAAAGAGACGAAACGAGACTCGGCGGCGACATTCTCATGAGTGACTCACCACTTTGATACATATTGAGGCTCCCGCTTTCGTGCATCATGTTTATCATTCCCCTACAAAATAGTATGTAGTGTAGTAGTGTAGTAATAGTGTAGTTTAAAGCTAACCGTCTTATTAAATGACATAAGAATAAAAATCGATAAAATTAATTTTATTAACTGTATTGCAATTCGCAGAGTGAATGTTCGACTGAATGCAACTAAATTACATTACACAATTTTACAAAATAACATCTAAATAAAAATAAAAATATACTTCAATTATTACGACGTTGTGTTGAAAGTGTTCACAATATAATACATCCTCCTCAGGTGAAAGTTAAAATATTACAATAACTATAATCAGCGACTACTGACAACTTAAAAAAGGAACATATCCAGTAAATATTTTTCGAGTGTCTCAGTCACTTAATATTTTTTTAATTTATTTAATTTTTTACTATATATAAAGATAACCTAATAGAATTTTATGTAAGCATTAGTTTATATAGGACTTTTTCGCTTCACAAAGTATTCCGCATGTAGACTGAACGCGAAACTTTGCATACTGTGCAGTAAAAAAATACAATATCATATTAGAATGCAATAGCATTCCATTGTGTCACGGATGTCAAATAAAATAGTTTATGATATCAATTTAGTGTACGTGCGAATTGATAATTATATTTTTTTAGTTCCACGCTTTATCCCGCACACGGCAGGGTAGGCAGAGGGAACTACAAGAACCATATGAATCTAGTGTTAAGACACTCCGTTGCTTAGTTCCTGCTTTCTCCGTCCCGTATAATTATATTATATATAAAAATGAAATATTTCAATGTTTTAATAGTATTAATACTTAATTTTATAATAGATATAGTATTGCAAAAACAAAAGAATTATTTAAAATTATATTGTGTATATGCATGTAATTTAGATTTTCTACTTGAAAAAAATACACACGATTACACAAGATGCATAGTGAACTGGTAAGAGTAATGGCAAACCATTCCAATTATGTTCGCAGCAAATAGCTTTCACGGGTTTTTATCAAACCGATGCTAAGTCATCTTGAATAATTGACTGAAAGTTTGGCTTTATTGTTTTCCTTGTATAAGTTAACAACTTGCTAATTTACTAGAATTTGACAACATAATTAAAGAATAATAAAGTAGTTTTCTATAGAAGTTTAATTTAAAATCGGTTGTTTATCGATAGTGAGACACGAATCAATCATCAAAATGTTAAGACATTAACGATTGTGTGTAAAAAAACGAGTACGATAATTTGAATTTTGTGAAAATATAATGAAGCTTTTTTGAATAAATATCTAGTACATTAATTAAATAGATTAAGGCGTAATATCTGCTTTATGTAAAATTAGTAAACCTAAATTACATCAATAAAAATGTACGTGCAACTGTAAGATGTCTTCATGTATGTATATATAGGCATATATGTCAACACAGACGCAAAACTACATAGAGGAGAAAGAACCGGTACGAATACAATACTCGTTGATACTTAATACAGTGTTATATACTCGCAAACTAACTATAGTAATGTTAGACACTTGACACCTTCATAATGCAATTGTATTAAGTTGAACTTCTTGTCTTGCAAATGATTGTTATAAATTCAAATTACACAATTAAAGTCTAAATATAAGAAATGACTGAGATTCAATTTAAAAAAAATATATATCTTGCAGGAATTGTATTGCGTTATTTTTTGAGACCCAACAGTTGAATTTACGTGAATAGTAAAGTTTCTTTCTCTTATATATCAATTACAAAATTACAATAGATTATTGAATAATTATATTTAATAAGTTCTTAATTATATTTATATATAAAAATATTTATAAAACAAACTACTACTAATAACTTTTTGTAAAATTTAAAAAAAAAGCTTACAAATAATAGCATATCTATAAACACTTACTTGGTGAATGTACTATGCATGTTGTGCGCCGGCTGCGAGAGATCAATGTTGATGGCCTTGAAGGGCACGTGCTCGGTTATGCGCTCAGACACGTCGGATCTCACATCCAGATCTTCTAGCTGGAATTTTTATTAACTATTGATTATTTTATTTTCTATTATGATTTTTTTAAAACATATATATGTTTTGTTTAAGTATATTTTATTTTCTATTAGTTTAGTAAGAAAGATGTGCTTTCTTTCGCCATTTCATCTCCTCTATGAGCCTCATAAAAAACCAATAACCTTTCCTAAATGGCAGTAGATATAAACATTTACATGCACAAATGTATGTGTTACCTCCACGAATAAATGATAATTATTTTAAAAAAATGTATTGTATTATACGTATTTTATGTATTGAAATATTGGTACTGGTACTAGTTTTATGTTATTTCACAACTAATATATTCAAAGCAATATATGAAATCGGCAGAATTTGGAAAAATTATTGTTATGATCGTATTTTTGTTAACTAACATTAAAATGAATTAATTTAATTGAATTATTCTCAATATAAAACCACATGTATAGTAGATTCTATTATAGAATATACAAATTTCAATCATGACAAGGAGAATCCACTAAATCATACCAGGATACAATATTTAAGTGTCATATTTATAATAAAAATATATTCATCAATTTGATCGGTTGTTGTCGAGAAACAAGCTTAATAAAAAATATCTATAATGAAATTGAAAGTTAACGCAATCACGATATCCACGCTATACACAATAATACAAGTAACAGTTTTAATAGACGTATAGTTACTAATTTAAAAACAAATCTTAGTGTTATGTAAGTTATAATAATATAAAAAGCTTTAATTTTAAATTTACCTCTTAAATAGAATTGTTATTTTACTAATAATAATTAATCAATTAATTTAGAAATTACGTAAGTTTCAAAAAGCATAAAAAAAACTATCCTTTCAAAACTCGAGTACAATTTCTCTGGACTAGACAAAGCTTTTACAAAGAAGACGCGACAAAGCCGAACAGTGCCTGACTGTACATAATATTGTAGTAGGTTCCATTCCTACTTTGAAAAAAATATTAATTACATTTTCCTTACTTTAAAGCGTGAAACTGATTTCTGCCACTCAGCTTCACGCTGTATCCTGCATACCTACTATATCCTGCATACCCTGCTAGGGTAGCCAGAGAGAACCTAATGTTAAGACACCTAGTTTCTCGTTTTGCATGATAAGTTGTGATGAGTTCATCTTATTATCAGAGTAAAATAATTAAATAATTCACTACCTCTTCACGTCTTTCAAAACTTTTCTATCCTATTTATTTAGTAACTAAACCAATAACTTTATCAAATATAAATAAGATTTATTGCATTATTAATTGCTATTATTCTTGATTTATTAATATTTTACTGACCGATTCATTTTCTAGACTATATATATCAAAATTACATGGACGGAAGTTGAGTTATAATTCGATAGTTCGCACAAACATATAACGTATGACATAAGTAGGACGTACTAATAGAAATAACTAGTAAGAAAATATATTAAATAAAAACTAAGTATTACATTTTCTTAATAAGTCATTAAGTGTAAACTTTTTGATTCGAAACCAGAACTATAATGTATATTTAACAAAAACGTTAACGCATGGCGGCTATCTTTTGTTTACATTTTTAAAAACTGTTACAGCTATTTTAAGCGAATAGGAAGTCACAAGACTGAGTCGAATATGTATAAAAACAAATATTGAGACATCGATGTTAGTTTTAAATATACTTATGAATGCACTATCGACAACATTATAATGAATATAAAATATATTTTTTTAAGCTTCACGCTTTATCCCGCTCAGGGCACGCTGAGTAAACCGCTGGAACGTAGTGTTAAGACACTTCGTTCCTCGCTTTCCGCCTCTTCGAGGCAATGCGTGTTGAGTGACGGAACTCACCGCCGCGTTGCCTAGTAGAGCGAAGAAAATGGAAATGGAAAAATCCATCTGCGCCAAGTGAGAATTGAACTCACAAACCGCCCCGTTTACAGGCACACGCTGCGCCACTACGGTCCTTAAATTTCATAAAAATTTTTGACCATTTATATAATATTGTAGTACAGTATAAAATACTTAAATAATTAGGTCAAAAAGTCGCTAAGTCTGGTCTATCTCTGCATTATCATGCGATAATAATATCTTGTTAGTAAGCGTATTACGTAGTCAACGTAAACATAAACTTGGCATCGTATTGTATAATATCACGTCTAAGTCTAATATATGACGTAAACAACGTCACACGACACTGAAATGATATTTAGATGAAAAAGCGTATAATTTCCATTTAAACGTGACCGTCCAATAACGGAATTAACGTTTCTTGTTAGAAGCCATTTCGAAAGTGTTCAGTTGGTTGGTTGCATTAAGTACGATTAAACTGCAATAGTAGCTTATGTGTTGTTACGTTGAAAACTAGTATCAAAATTGTTATTTTACAACCGCACACTGAAACGTTAATTAGCGTTTAATTGTTAACAAATTCGGATAATATAAATATATTTGTAGGATTAAATTTCAATAAGATATTTTTAAAAACATGAGTAACTTTTAAGTACACTCCCTACAAGGGAGCCTCGTTCTACAGTAAGTGTAGAAACCTGAAATTACGTTTAACTTAGGTTATAAATATTACAAGAAAATAACCATGAAACGGTTACCACTAAAATATTTAAGTTAAATATTACGTAACGGAGACACTAAACAGATAAACAACATTGTTGCACTAAAAATCTGCCTCACCTCGTGACATCATCTCGTCCATTCCGACTTCCTGTACATATTTGTCTTGTCAATTTATATACAGCATATTACTAATGTATTTATAATTTAAATTGAATCACTTTAAAACATTCATACATTTCTATCTTAAACAAGTTCATAATAAATAATTCATTAAAAGTTCATAATAAAATTCATAATAAATAATTACGAGACGAGGTTGCTTATCGATAATAAAAATGTTACATATAATTTAGCTTGTAATTTAGCCATTCATAAAATATGACATATATTTTAGATTTTCCGTTCTAGATCTACATATTTGTTGTTTGGGTGACGCATATAAATAACACTTAATTGAATTACAAATATGTTTAAATAACCTTAGAAGGCTAAATTATTGACAATAACAAATAAAAAATATATAATAAATTAATATAAAGATATTAGGAATCGGAAATTAAATTAATTAAAGCTATAAATTAGATATCAAAGAATTTGAATACTTAAAAACCTTGACATGTTTAATCATTAAAATTACTTGGATTCTTTGTTCATCACTACTATAACAAGCACATGTAAAGCAAGTACGATATCAAAAGTAATGAAGAACTGACTAAAAGTTACTAATACGTACTTATATGAAGACGTACATATAAAATGTACCTATGTATCACAATTTTCCCTCTTTATATATTGTGTTATTCGGTGACAGTATCCTTTATATTATTATAAAGACAGTAACAATAATAAATTAATTCATTAAAGATCTGTACATGTTGCTTCTGTGATTCATATTTCATACATTTAAACACTATTCCGTATTACTAGCTACTAGCTATAGATATAATATAAAAATAAATATAAAATAAGAATAATATAAAAATAAAAAATAAGCATATAAAATAAACAAAAATATACTTAACATAAATAATATTCATTATGTTTTCATTTCAAATATATTTTAACAGAAAAAATATATATTTCTGTTTTTTTATTGTTTCTAGACACTTGCTTGTTTATGTTTGTAGGTATATAAAGTTTACACTTAATTTAATTTTGTAACACTATTCTCACTCATATTTTCCTTGCATGCGGTGTTTACCTTTGCAGTATAGCATTTTGATATTAAAATTAATGTTTTATACTGATCATACACAGAACCTATGACCTACATCAATAAACATAATAATATCCCTAAACTACTAAAACTGGTACAGTATATTTAGACGGCTGCACTCAGCTTATCTTATTTCATTATTAGTATTAACATAAATAAATCGAACGCACGCAAGCAAGTATCGTTTTACGCAATGGTATACTCAGAATAATATTTCACGTAGGAATTAATATTGCTCCCTTTGCGGTGAAGTGTTACTCGTGTTACGTTGACTTTAGACTTACATAAGTGGGTAATATGGTATATATGGAAATCCTATTATAAAACTATGTGGTAGATTAACGAATGTGAAAGTATTTTGTTGATGGCGATTAATAAAGAGCTTTTAAAGACGCTTTAAATGAGCTTTTTAAAAGCTTTTATTTTATAGTATATCGAGACCTGATGAGGTAATTTTGTGTAAATAACTTATTTCATATTAATGTACAATATTTATAATTTCCACTTCAGCAGTATTTTTTTTAATATTTATTGCGATTGTAGAAAAAGTTTTGTGACTTTATTTATCAACAAAAAATATTCGACCTCTTAAAAAATCTCGGGGCCTAGATAATGAAAACCGTTCTCAAAAATATACAAAGAAGAACCAGATTGACAAAATACCAAGTTATTCGCATAACGAATATTTGGGAAAACAAAAGAAATGAAAACTCATTAAGATATACTAAAACACTCAGATAAGTACGAAAAGTAATCTATAAATATACTTTTTATCAATATAGCTGTTTATCTAATAATGACCCTGATAATTCTTCATTATGAACCTAATAGATTCACCGTTTTTTATTCTTCACAGAAAAATCTTCTTCATTTTTTATCAATTAAATTTTCTTCTCCATCAAAAAAAGAGAAGACGTCTTACTATTTAGCATCACTTGGCATAGACGCATAATTTTGTTAGCATAATTTACGATACCAAAAAGATCGATATCAAATCGTCTGTATCTTTATCAATGGGTCATAAATTACTCGTGACGCCGCTTCAAGTTTCTCTGAATTATATCGAGATTAACAAGATGAACATCTTATTGATGTTTGATTTTAGACCGTGTCCTAGATTGTGGTACTAATTTTAAACTTGAATTTAGTATGATAAATAAATATTTATCAAACTAAATATATATACATATACATATATATATATATATATATATATATATATATATATATATATATATATATATATATATATATATATATATATATATATATATATATATATATATATATATATATATATATATATATATATATATATATATATATATATATATATATATATATATATATATATATATATATATATATATATATATATATATATTTATAATTTAAATAAATTAGGTATTATTTAAAACTTATATATTTTTTTAAATAATGTTGTAAACTGATTTACATCACGTATAACTAAATTTATACTTTTTTAAGATGGCAACATTCATAGAATTTTTGAAGTATAACTTAGTATTTATTAAAACAAAACACTTAGTATTTTTATCTTAACGTATATATGATGAATATAGAGATTGCAGTTTTCTTTGATCTATTTTAGTATTAAATG
Organism: Dione vanillae; assembly: GCA_037178615.1. Classification (NCBI taxonomy): domain Eukaryota; kingdom Metazoa; phylum Arthropoda; class Insecta; order Lepidoptera; family Nymphalidae; genus Dione; species Dione vanillae. The sequence goes on along the minus strand of JAZFAU010000285.1, from coordinate 171,284 downwards.
TCAAGGCCGTAGCAGAGCATACATGCTGCTGCATATTCAAAGGTCTCAAGTAGGTTAAGTAATTTTAAAAATCCGTGAAACACCCTAATGGAATTAGTACGTGAAATATCAACAAAATAATAAACATACGACATAGCACGAAGAATGATGGTCACAATCGCTTCGTTGACAGTTACTAGATCGAAGAAATGAAAATAATTTATTCCCCCAAGATGTATTCGAACCCACAATCTTCGCTTTTAAAGCCTAACAATTTAACATACATAAATAAAAAAATATATATTTATAAAATAATATATTTTGCGAAGTATCTTTATCACCGATATCATTATCTCACTATATTAATTTATAGAAGATTAAGATAATTTCGTATAGAGGCTACGCGACTTGATTCACGTACTTTCACAAAAAAATATCTACCAACGAATAAGTAGCTGCGTACATAGAAAAAATCTCTAACATTACAATCTAACCATTAAACCTGCATTACAACAGAGTAACTACATACTGTCAATACATTTCACTCGACGTCTCTAAAGATCGTGGCCTAAATATTATAATTACCTGCGGGTCATCATCTTGAGCCAAACTCCGCCTCTTCATAGCGAAATCTTTCACTACGTGACTGTTTTCTGTATTTGTATCCACATTGAACGTTTTTAATCTCATCATAGGGCTTATTGGGCCTAAGGGATTATTATATTTGTTGTAGGTAAGATATTTGTTCGCGGACTGATTAAGGGAAGGATGGGGTGACATAGACGAAGGGTTGGAAGCAACTTCGACAATGCTCTGGATACTCGGTCTTTGTGCTCTCTTTTTTGGTTTAACATAAGTCCGAGAATCGAACTTGTGTCTGTCTGGTATTGCCACGTCATCTGAAACAAATTTAACTATTATAATTTTATTCTAAAGATTTTTTAATTTACGTACAGGAGGTCTAGTGATTAGACACTCTGTTCGCTGCTTTCTATCCAATTTTCGGACATTTTGTGTGTTGAGAGACGGAAAGCAACCTCGCGTTTTGTCTTGTTACTCAAACGAGGACGTGAAAACAATAAATTCTGCTGCGTAGGAATCGAATCTACAACCATCGCGATTATGATCATATTCGCCACCACAATGGCTAAACAGTTAAGAAAATTAATTAAAATAACAGAGTATTGTGTAAAGAACATGATTTAAAATCTAGCTAACGAGTTTAACCGTTTGATTGAGAGCTCTAATCTAATTTTGTGATGAATAGTCACGATAGTTGTTTCTATGCAACCTACTGTACTTGCCGTCAGAGTTGCCTCTTGTTACGTTAGATAAAGCTACATTAAAGAAATACTTAATAGTTCAGATTTCATAATAAAACATATTAAACTCTAATTATACAAGATGGTGTTAGAACTCTTAGATAACTGCGTGCAAAGGTGAACGGACTACCGAGAATGACGTAACAAGCTATCATAAATAGAATATTGTCCTGTTATATCAGATTGAGGAATGTTTTGAGACAAATGCGTTGTAATTTATCAAAATATAATTATAGCAAATCACTTTGATAAAAACAGTAACTACCTAGCCGATTATAACGACCACTTCGACGAGTTATTGTCGTTGTAGCGCAGTGGAGCGCATCCGACGATACACCCGATGATTGTATGTTCGATACTCACTTGGGGGAATTTTTATTTCTCTAACTTTGTAGTTATAAAACTAAGTCTAAGTTAGTTAGAATATGTTTAATTAGTGGTAGTGTAGTTTTGTTTCTTTACTCCGATTTATAATTGCGGTTTCGCCGCTTAACACATAATAATTGGGAGATTTATTTTGATTGATTTCATAAATGTCAATTTTATGACAACATAATAAGCATAGAGGAAAAAACGATTCAATTACTCTCATTAATCAACCCTATATACTACAAATCAATGGAATCAAGTAAAAAAGAGTATTTATCGTAAGATACTACTTAACATAAATGGAATTTTATTTAAAATATATGTTCTCCTTGGTAAATTTCCACCTACAAATAAAATTTAAAACCCAAAAGCACTAAATAAAGATAGTGCATATAATCTCACGAATTCAATGACACTTCGCTAATAATTACACTGGAACATTCAAAGCGAATATGAAAAAAGTAACTTTTTCGTGGGCAAAAGTAAGCAACTGCAGTATATGCGGTCTGCGGTACATACATACATGTTGTGTAGAACGATAGAGGTTTGCATGAAACAAATTACGTTTTGAGAGTTCTAGAAGAAAGGCCTAAACAATTAATTATTATTAAGATTATATCTTTCTTGCATTTTATAACGTTTTGTGGCACAAATAGATATATTAATCATGCTCTATATTTACACAGCTTATTTCCTATTATGTTTGCATTCCGCATACCTACCATCACTGTAAGGGAAGTAAAAACCTAGTGTCATTACAAAATGGCCAAAAACAAACTCATGCACAATGTACAGTAATTCACTTGTCATCATAACAACCGATAACATTAACATGGGTGAAATCATTATATGTTGATATGCTATAATCATTGATATGTTTAATGATTTTGTCGACAACATACATACGTAAATTGAAAACGGAAGCTAACCGTTTTGAGTATCACACGGACAGGATATGTCGTTCATCCTCCGCATTTGTAAGCGTTAACAGGATTCGAATACACGACCTTAATCCCTAATCATATGTGCTACGGTGTCAATTTTGCTTTCATTGATACCATAGAACTTCCGGCTCTCCATTAACACCTTAACGGTTATAGTGTGTATAATTTGTTTAGTAGCAGGCGTTGATTTCTTAAGCCGTAAATTATAAACAGTTTATGTTAATTAATACTAAACAAGCATATAATTAAGTTATCAGTACATCAGTACTTATAAAATTAATTTATACTAATATTATACAGCCGAGTTCATTTGGTTAAGCACGAAAAGAACTGGTTGTAATTAAAAAAAACTTTTTTGTATAGTCCGGGTACCCAGATAGGCTATAGACTATATTGAATACTGTAATGGTTTTAAAGTAACTTACTGTACCTGCCGTCATTTCTATCATCGGTATGTCATGCGCAACTTTTAATTACATCCATTTAACCATGCGGGCGGTGCCATATGTAGTACGTTAAAATTATATTAAAGTTGTTTAATAAAGGATTTTTTAAATATTAAAAAAAATACCAGTTCTTCCTTATTAGTGATAAGTATATAGTGGACATTGATGAATTTAGCATGAAAAGTGAAAGTACTAGGACAGTGGGACAACTTTTGAATATAAATCGAAACGTAGGTGTTATGCATACAATGACATCATTATATTATATGAATATGGATTTACTTAATAAAAGTGAAGTGTTTATATGGGACGAGCGTGACAGACATCGGAAATCATTGTTTGTTTCGTTCATTAACAAATCACTAAAATAATAAAGCAATTTGTATGTACCTCTCAATCGACATTAGGTTAATTTCTATAAAATATAATTTATATATTCTATAATTCATAATAATTTTTAACTTCACGCTTTATTCTGTAGGTATATAGCTAGGTTAGGTAAGTATGGGTTAGGCAGAGGGAACCGTAGGAACCGTGCGAACCTGGTGCTGAGACACTTCGTTCTCTGCTTTCCGCCTTTTCAAGGCATTGTGTGTTGAGTGGCGAAACTCAACGCCGCGCTTTGCCCAGTTTTGCCTAGCGAAGAAAATGGAAATGGAAAAACCCATCTACCCCAAGTGGGAATCGAATCGCGTTTACGGGCAAATACTATGCCGGGGTGCCACGACGTGCCTCTATAATAATATTTCATTGGGATTTTTGAGATTTTGTATATCAAAATTAACCGTAACACAATTAAATAAAAAAATAGCAAGTAATTCCAATTTAAAATTTATCTAAGTATTTATACTCAGCCAAAGCAAGACATATACCGATTACATGAGTAATGACCACGCTACTGATGTGTATACAAATTACGAAATTATGACTCATTACTTTCGAAGCGTATAGCTGTAAAATAACACCTACGAACAATACCTTTAATTAATTTTTTCCCACATTCAATGGTCCCAAAATGTAAACTATCGTATACAGATGTAAGAAGATATGAACGTTACAAGTGTTAAAATATCACTGTACATCAAAAACTAACGGTTTAATTATTTTTCTTTATTTAAAGTTCTTATGCATATATGTACGACGACCTGCATCAACAATTGTAAGACAACTTAACAATATTTTAAGTTAAGACATTTTAGAGTGAATGAAAACACAAGGAACCTAGTGTTAAGTCACTCCGTACTGTCAATACGCTGGTGGTATCGAACCCACAAACCTTCGCGTTTTCGACAGATACCGAGTCATGTATGTATCGACAACACGACAGTCCTTTTGGTTCTAATGATATATTACTATATAACAAAACAAAACAGCAATTATGCAATCTAATAATATACTATAAATAAATTAAATTCTTACATATAAAATATATATTGAAAATTCAAACTATTTGTCACCATGTCTATATATACTTATATATCTTTTGTACCTCGTTTCAGACGGAGGAAAACCTTGCATGAAAGGGTTAAAAATAAAATACTACTTTAGAAATAATAAGGCAAGGAATGTATAAATGACATAAGCCGTATAGTATTGCACCTGTCACGAAAGCCGGTAAATTTGTAATTTTTTTCTATATATAATAATAGGATCAGACAATGGCTTTACTATTCGCAAACAAGCATATATATGTGCTTAGAACAATTTGTATTCCACGGAAAACTTAGTGTTAAGACACTCCGTTTTCACGGCACACAATGAAAAATGACAGCCTATTTGAGAACTCGAGACACAACGCCTTGAATATCCTTGTCATGGAGGTTAATATTATTAAAAAAATAATAACAACCTACCTCGATTTAATAAAAAATAGTACAAAAAGTGTAAAAGTCTCTCGCATCCTATTCAATAACATAAGAAAAAACTACATTATGGTCGTAAAGAAAAGGAAAATGCAAGGAAAATCTTATAAATAGTATAAAATCGTGTGATATCGCATAATCATCACAGAACACGCCGAGAAAACTGTTATTTCAATAAAAACGTCTAGTATACTATTTGTCACGGCGTAAATGCGGAACGGAAACACTACTTAGGCAAGTATAGCTATAATGGAGGTAATACTATGATCGTTTATAACGTTTTTATTAGACCAACGGATTTTTGGCAAAGTTGGAAAAATAATTATATATTTTTTTAAAGTTTCAATCCACACTAACAGTACAAAAATAATTAAAGAAAACATATCATAATTTGAACGCAGCGGGATTCGAACCCGCGCATCTTGCAAAGCGTGCAAGCGCTCTGACCGTTAAACTATGCGTTTTTATGTCCATATATACGTAAACATTAGTATGTTTCTAAAACAAAATGCGAAAACTGGACGGTTTTACTAGCATTTGTGTGATGTAAGGGATTTTAAGGGATTGATGCTTTACTACAATATTAGATAGTAGAAGTCATTTAGTAATACATATGAATCGATATATCAATGGCAACTTGTTTTTATTCATGATATTAAAATTATGTTAGCCACGCGTGACACTCCTCAACAAACAGTGTTTCGAGTTTTGTGGAAAATAGAGAAAGATTTTCTCTGCCTAGTCACTGTTAAAATAAAATATACAATAGAACAACGTAATGCTAAACGGTTACTCGTTACCATAGAGAAAATAAAATAATTTACAGAGTTTAATCTTGCTCGATTTAACTAAAAAACATGGGCCACAACTGTTTTCTCACAGATAATAAGCCGTAGCTCTAATTTAGGCAATTCTTTGTAACAAAAGCATTTACCAAGCGACAAAATCTAGATTTTAACAGAAAATTACCTCACTCAACGCTTAGTTTATTTCATTTCTTTCATTAATCCATTCGTTACTTTTGAAATCATTACAATATTTTCCTTGACTCAGAATCGAACTCCCGACAATAGCTTACAGCAAATACATCTCCACAGCGCTACAATGACGTCTATCTAATCGATATCATAACGCCGGATGCGTCACTGGGACACAGTATGTATGACACAAAAACCGGAAGTTCCTTTTACCTTATATACACGTCACTATTACTATAGAAAATTGCAGAAAATATTTCTTATATTGGAAAATTGTCGCGCAACAGGTCGACTTCCTCGTTTACTTCCTCCGTCTTATTGCTCGATAACGGTAGTGAGTGCCATTGAGTTATTTTTATGTTACTTATTACGAACTTGATAATGGTTCGAGTGTATAACTTTATGCTATTTTAATGGATTATTAATGTAGACTCTATATTGTATGTCATTTTTGTGTTGTATATGATAACAGCTTTCCTACATGTCTAGTTATTGTAATTTTAATAAATGTGGTTTGTGTCAATAGTTAATGAGAGTTTTAAAAGAAAATCTTTAAAAGTTATATCATTTATATAGCTTAGAAACATTTCTTTTTCAAAAAATATAAAGTATATATCGACAAGATATTTCAGGCGAATTACGCGGCGATGATTATTTTATACTAAACAACCATCGCCTCCTATACTAATAGACACTGTCTGTGGCGTCTTCATGTCGACATACATACTAATATCTAACACATATTTTCAAGATGTAATGTACATAAATATTCACTAGAATTCTACAATCATTAGAAGGTTAAATTGAAATTGAAGTTATGATGACACATAAATATTTAAAGGTACATTAGTACCATTAAATGAATGCAGTGGCATTGAAATGTTCCATGTCTTATGCAGTTTCTGAATATTTTTACATGCAAAATCAATAAAGTTATATTGTAGCTAGTAGTTTTAAAAATGTAGAACATCTTATATATTTCCAACTTCACTTTAGGGTAAGCATTCAAGTAAAAGATGCTAATGTTTTCTTTCAGTTTTCCACTACATTTCGAGACATAGCATGTTGGGTTTAAGGGACCTCAACACATTTTGTTATATAAATGCAAAATAAAATTATTTACTTCTGAGTAGAAGTAATTCCCAAATCCATAACTACCATATGAAAAGACAAATAAAGTCCCACTGTATCATAATGGCATCCAATTCTAAATACTAATACTTATAAAGTATCAAAGAAAATATTTAAAATATTTCTATATTTAACTTACATATTGTTAAATAATTATAGTTTATTCAACATATGTGTGTTGTCAAATATGGCTAAGCACACTTTGTTATGTAAATATTAACTGTAGATTTCTCATATAGAATTCATAATACAAGTTATCAAGTATATTATGTTTTGATTATCCCATATTAACATTGCAGAAAAGAAACTTTAATCATACATTTTTATTTTGTTTACATTAATAATTGTATTTAAGATATGTTTCACAATATACTTTCTCTAATACTGACAGAACACTATAAGGAATTGTACCATTTTCTTAGTAATAATGATTAAAGGCTTTGAACATCTTTTAATAAAGTAGGCAATAACAAACTTGTTTATTCTCCAATTTGTTTGAATTTATTCTCACAGATTCTATTAAATGTTTGAGTGTAGTGTTTAGTTACCTTTGTTAACATGTAAGTTGTAAAATGTAAATACCTGTATCACACTGTACAAGTTTTCTTTCTTATGTTTTTTCCTAAATATGATTTGTGAATATGCCGATGGTATTTCTAAAGCAATAAATAAATAAATAAATAACATATGGCTAGATGTTTTCATTTCGTAAAACAAACTAAAAACTTAATTATGTAATAATCTTATAAAATAATCAAAATAAATAATACAAGTAATTTTAAATGCCATCAAAATAATAATTATCAAACTTTTGTTGAAATCCTATGAAGCATGTTAAGTTTCAGTCATCCATAACTCCTAGCTATTAGCATTGTATTATCAAAACAATTGAACAGTAATAATAAACCAATTATGTCATACATAAATATGTATTATTTTATCTTTGGTGTTTAATTTATCTTTAGTTTTAATGTAATCTATATTAATACATATTTAAATATTTATTTAAAAATGACTTACTTTTAAGCAGGTTATCTAATATGCTATACAATTCCTTTTCAGATTTGAGATAATCATCATCTTCATTAATGGGCCAGTCACAAGACAAATTGTATTCCACAATGTCTACTTTTTGGCCTGAGTCCTCTGGGATAATATATAACCTGGGTATAAAAAACATAAATTTAGAAACTTAATGTTGTTTAAAATTATTTTGCCTTGTTTGTTATTTTATTGTGAATGGAAAATATATTAATAAAAAATAAACTACATTTACTTCTAAATTATTGTGTAATTGACAATACAAATTAAGAAATATAGTTGCAATTGAAAGGCAATGAGACAATTTGTTACTATATTTATAGAATAGTAGCAAGTTAAATTTTGCTAAGTTTGTTTTGAATATATAAAGAATTTTATTATCATGACATATTTAAATATAAATTTCTTATATTATTTTTTTAAATCAATAAATATTAAGACATTAATTTGAATACAATAATTCCTTTATACAAAACTTTATACCAAAGATAATAAACAAGGTGAAATTATTATTCTTATCTCATATAAAATATGTCGTGTTTTTAGATATTCATTAGAAAATAATGAAAAAACAGATAAGTCAATTTTAAACCTTTTTTAGCATTGGCTATATCTAATATATTCCAAAGGCAATACTGTAAGTGGCATACTTTAAAGATTATTCTAAAGTTAAGTCAATTAAGCTGTTTATGGTAAAAAGAATAATAATCAAACAGGTATAGACTTGCCAAGTTTGGATCTAGTTATGTGACACACATTTGGTGCTCCAAAGGAGAAAGGTAGGCAATTTAAGTTATAATTAAGGTAAATTATGTACTTACCATGTCTGATCATCTGAAAAATCTAAGGATTCCACGTCAATAAGATCAGAATCAATCATATCTTTGTTTATATTTTGATCAAACTGATTCATAATACCGACAAAATCGAGACATCAATTTGGCACTTTACACAAATCACATATAAATTTTATTAAGCAAGAACTACATTTAAAATAAGATACACTGTATATAATATAAAGTACGTAAAAGAGATAATATAAGAACCTACGCGAAATTGCCCCAGACAAGTTTAGTTTGGAATTTGACATATCACCATAAGTGCCAAAAATGACGAAACAACGGTAATTTCCATAGACATTCTGTCTATAGGTAAAATATACTTAAATTGCTATTTAAAGTATACTTTTATATATGAATTTATATATATAGAATTATGTATTATTATTATGTTTTTTATTTCTTATATTTTATATGTAATAATTATGAATTGCAAAAAAAATTGATATTACTAAAAAGTATTGTCTATGTTCTTATGTAAGTCTAGTAACACTTTTTATTAAAAGTCTTCTGTCTTTCTTTTTTGTCTACGGACACGTCGTGAGCACGTTGTTTAGTCATTTTTACGTGTAAACTGTAAAAATGTCGTCTCATTTGAACTGGATGATAATTAGAAACAACAACGCCTTCCTTGTGAAGAAGCGCAACATCAAGAAACCATTCAGTAAGGAGCCTAACAATGTGACTAACCTCAACGCTTTCAGATACAATGGCTTGATCCACAAGAAGGCTATCGGCGTGGTCGAGAACCCTGACAGGAAAGGCTTTTCAATAGTCTACAAGAAAGCTAAGGCAACAAACAAGCCCGCTAAGAACTTAATCCGCCGTCCATTCAAAGCCGGTGCCAGGAGATCACTTCACAAGGTGAAGAGGTTGATCAGAGCCAACAACTACCGGACAGACTTAGCTAAAGCCACTCTCCGTCGTGCGTCAGCTATCCTTCGCTCCCAAAGGAAAATTAAATCGAAGAAACCTGCTGCAGCGGCTGCCAAAGTGGACTAATTTTGTATGTGTAAAATAATAAAAAAATATAAAATCTTAAAAGTATTCTTATTTGTAATTCCTTTGAATATTGTGCTTATTTCTTCTCTTTTAATATAATTCTATTATCGTTTAATTAAATGCTACACAATATACCTCTAATTAAAGAACAAACAACAATATTCTTAAAACAAGAACTATTTTATTGTAAAATAGTTTTGGTTATGAAATAAATGTCAAGGATCATGGTTTCAAATAAAAAAACATTAAAATATTTTTAATAAAATTTATTTCAAACAAATAATATAAGACAATTTAAGAAACAATTCAGTTGGTCTGTTATAGATAAAATGAATAAATAGTAAGCCTCAAACATGATTTATTAAATACTAAATTACTTCATAAAATTGAAATACATAGGAAAATATTTGATAGCCAAAACATAAATCCGATATCTGTCATTGAGAATTTTTTTCTTAATTAGCTAATATTTTATAAATGGCAAATAGTGTTGAAATAGTAGAATTATTTTTTAATAGCAAAATGAGCAATCATATTTTATATTAATTTGTGTTGTTATATGTCTATGTAGATGTATATGAACAAAGTACAAACACTATCCTAGAATTGCAAGTGTGCACTTTATTTAATGTGTCTTCTTAAAATAAAAACACATTAACACATTCAATAAAACAACATTCTAAACATTTATCTATTACTACCTGTAATGTACCTAAAGACATTCTTAGCTAAAAATCATAATTTTCTCAATTCCTTGTTAAAATATAGAAGTTTTCTACACATACAGACAGCATGATTATTTGAATATTACTTATTTCTGTTCTTTATAATAACAGTTCTGTAGAGCAATTTACAATCTTCTGATAATTCTACACAGTGTAAAGCGTTTCTAGTTTATGAAAGATAAGCATGTACAAAAAGCTTCAGGTACAAAATACATAGTAGATGTGGAAATAAAAGGCACAAACATTTAACCTATTTATCAAAGGCACAATACACCAAATATATTATATCTAAATATATATGTATATACAAATTATGGGATAATTTCATATTTGAAGAATAAATAATTAACTAAATATAATTACTTAGATCTCATTTTGCATATTAATAAAACATTTTATCAAATATTATTTTATAATAAAATTAAAATATTATATAAATAAATAAATACACTACTGATGTAACGAATGTCATTTTTTTAACATTCGCGAATGCGAATATTTGTTATCGATATTCGCGAATGCGAATATTCAGTAATACTTTTAAATTTGGCGCCAGATGTTTACGGTAAGATAGCACTTTAGACGTCCGTTCCGTCGTCACTTATTATCCTTATGAAAAATTTTTTTTATTTATAGTTTATTGTAAGAGAATAGTGTATTAAATTTTGTACAAGTAGATCATATGACCTTAAAAACCTAAGTAACAACTGATAAAGCTTTTTAGAAGAAATAGAGAATTTGTTTTCGTTTCTTTAAATTGGATTAAAAATTTGTTTTATAAATATAATGAAGACTGATAATGTGATTACGAGGTTAAGTTACAATCTCTCGATCTCAATTTTAATAGCCTGTTATTATCGACAATTTTTTATTTTTCGGATATTCAATATTCGCAAGATATTTTTGCGAATGTGTAAAAACATGCGAGTATTCGCGAATGCGAATATTCGTTACATCACTAGTATACACACAATAAATAAATAATAAGATAAATTATTGATTATAATTTTGCTGTTTTAAAATATACAGTACACACTAGAAGCTCGTGGTTCAATGCTTTTAGTTTACATTTATGTATTTTACATTTCATTTAGATTATATTTAATCTATCTACACACATATCCTACATAGGCACACATTTATTTTTCTACTTTTAACTATATTTTTTTGTGATGGGGTCATTTGTAAAATTGATAATTCTTATAATTATTTGACAAATACACGATTACATAAATAAATTCTGTAATGTTATATAAATAAGATTGGTGACTTGCATCTTAAAATTGCAATATGGCGAAAAATAAGAAAGAAAAACTTAAATATTATAAAGAATTATGCATCATCTTCTAATGTACCCTTAGAATAGTTTATTAATTATGAATTACAGTTCTGTGAGGAAATGACGTCATTTGCCAGTAACGCCATACATAATACTAACATTCATTTATTCATAGATATAGACGGTATGTGCGCTTGTTAAGTGTAAAGTTGCTTTAACTAAATTATTTAGTTACTTTTTGTACACCTTATAATATACCAAAATAAATAATAATTAAATTTTTGTGTTATTAATGAATAAATTCTACACAGATATCTAACTAAATTAAATATTCATTTAAATTTAAATGCTTTTTATGTAAAGGCTATAAAGGCAGTGAAAATGACTGGAATGTAGTGTTATTGTCAGAATAGAAGCTTATTGACGTAGTAATACTGATTTGGTCTATCGACATTTCTTAGTGAAAGAGTGCAAAATATTTTTTATAGAATACTAATCTTATGAGCTGTACCTTATTAAAACATTAATCATTATTATATGATCAAAATCTATATGTATTGTGCTATGATGTATATATATTATGCGATATTTATATATAAATATATTTATAATTGTCATTATAGAATTTTACTATGATTGTATTACTTAATAATCTAAATTAAATTCTAAGTACACATTGACTAGTTCATAATAATTTACACATTTTTTTACGTAGAGCAAAATATAAAAATCAAAAGGCAAGAAAAATAGGAATATAATGTAAAATTTAAATGTATAGAATTCGTTCATTTTTCAAAGTTACATACAATACTGTCATAAGGAATAATATTTTCATGATTCATATATATGTACAATAATTTCAAAAACAATATTTTAAATATTGGAATGCTAAACACTATTTGTATTTCATATTAACATATATTTATAATTTTTAATAAAGGATATGCTACACTCTATAGGTGTTCAAAGATAAATATTGGAATGTGTAAAGTAAGAAGTGTCAGTTAAGTTTAATTGAATTTATACATATTTTCAATCATTTATAAACATTCAATAATGTTATTTTAATTCAATAAAACTAGTACTAAACACAACCTGTATAAGAAATAAGCACCAAAAACTAAAAATGTGTGCGTCGGTTATTTTATAATATTACATTCGTTCAATATATTTTACTTAAATTTAAATCTAATTGCTAGTATAATTATTATTAAATTGTGATTATTTTCCATTGTAATAATGTGTGTGCAAGTCATTATATATATTAATCGGTGTCAAAATATTTGTACTAAATTGAACATTATGGCTTAAGATTCTATTTTACCTAAAGCTAAAAACATTTGAATTTTGAAAAAAAAAGATCATCTTTCATACCTTCGTTTAGAAACTGCTTCATATTGAAAAAAAAAAGTGTCACAAATATCAAATAACACTAAAAACAAATAAAATAAGTCTACTCACAAGCCAGTTTACTATCAAAAGAGCTGAGTGCGATACCAAGAGCTTGTAGAGCACACAGCGGGTACCTGTAGTCCATAGTGAAAACATCTTCAGAGATCCTCCCAAATTGCATTGCTACATAATCTGGTTCAGAATCGTGAACTATTTGGAAATTTTTAACACTGGCCTGAGTGACTCTACCGTGGAAGTTTAGTACATAGGATTGTGTTTCATCGTTCCATACTGGTGTTTTATTATGGAGTACCACAATGTCGTCGAAGTTTTGACTTTTCCATCTTTCTAGGAGGGTTTCGCTGTCGTCTTGTGGCGCTATTGTCACACGTTGTCTGTCTGGCGTCATACCCGGGAGGATGACAGTCATCTTGCGTGGACCTTTGAAGCCTAGCACGTTTGTATCCTGGAATTTTAATGAATTTCATTTCTTAATAAAAATACACATAAATTACAAGACAAATAAGTAAAGTGAAAATTGAACCTACTACTTATAATAAATATTTATACAACACTTCTCTATATAGGTATGGATATAATGGTGACCTTAATTCAAAGTATAGTATTAACTAGCGTTTATAAACTTGATAAAATTATAAAACTAATAATATTTTCAAAAATAAAAAATGTTTTTTTTTTTTTCAAACAAAGTAAATAATTAATTATTGTCCAAAAATAAAACGTATTTGTCAGGTATGACGCAAGTGTACACTATCCTGTCAGAGCGAGAAAGATATATATCTCTTTCTCTTGCGGTTATTTTTTTGAAAAGTGACAGATTGACAAAAAGTGACAGATTGACAACGTTTAATAGTATTTTCGTAGTACGACATCACTCGACATTGAAATATTTTACCCTATAGGTAGTTTTGATTATGGCCGCGTTGTCAGATATATATATGTAAACATAATATTTATTTATTTACTTATTTTCATAAAGAAAAACCTTAAAAATAAAAGTTCTAAATAACTTAAAAGCGAAAACTAGTCAAAAATTTGTACTGTCATAGAATTTGCAGAACATCAAGAAAATCGAAATAAATCCGATAACAATAATCACAACATTACATAGATTTAATAATAAAAACTCACGTAAACAACTGCAGCCAGTTCCCTTCTCGTTTCATCTCTATGACTCTTCCGCCACGCTTTCCCATTGTCGTACACAGTGAAGGCCGTACCCAACAAGTTAGACCGTAGTTTACCCGCGAAGCTGTCAGCTTGACGGGTTAGTTCGGTCGGATCAGTGGATATTAGGTAGTTTGATGTTGCAGATTTCTTGCGTTTTCGGGCTGGAAATAGAAATATATCTATTGAAACTTGTTTAAAGTAGGTACTTTTTAGGTTTTTCTCCTGTACAAAACTTATTTGCATAAAATAAATGAAGTATATGCGCGCTTTTAAGCTACCATTAAAATATAGCATTCAGTTACGTATAGTATTTTTTAATTAAACCTGGTAGGTCTTTTACTACCTCAAACACATACACAAAATGGCTTTTGTTATTAAAACTTTAATTGAATTTGAAATTGACTTTTATTACAATGATAGTTATTATGCTTTAATTTTATGTATGTTGTCACTTTAAAGTGCTTGTTAGTAATTTTATTTTCTCTTACTTTCAATAAATACAATTATAATAAAATATGTACTAAAAAAAATTTAAACCCACCAGCCAACAAAAACACTTTCTTGCCGTAATCCTTTTCCAAATGTAGGAAGTATGTTGGGTAAAGTCCTCTATCCATGCCTTTTCTATCTCTGGCGATACGACATTTATATAGAGTTCCGTGCTTAGCTGGAGTCACGACAAATGTTTCGACCGCACCTTCCACCGAACCCTCTATTTCTGCCGTCTGAAAATGTATGCAAAATTAATTAAAAGCATTTTAACAAATTGCACTAAATTTTGCATATTTCAAATAGTACAGAACAAATTTTCTATAACACTACGCTTTATTAAACATTTTTTAGGGTAAAGCACAGTGACCTAGAAAATTTTAAAATAACCTAGTGTCAAGACACTCTAAAAATATAAAAAAAATATACAAAATATGACAAAATATCATGTCTAAACAAAATTCAAAAAGCACTCACAGAATACCTTGAAAGGCGCGACATTTGCTTATACATATATGAATATATTTCAGAAAATAAATACTATAACAAATATATACACACTGCAAGTCCTTCTATACTAAAAGTTTTATAGTACTGCTACAGTAAATGTGTGACCTATTAATTTATTTCAATGAATTAACCGCAGATGATACAACCACGTGTACTAAATGACTAATTGAATACGCACATTGAATTGACTTTATTATGTAGTAAAGCTAAAAGTAAAATAGTGGAACAAAACTCGGGTTACTTTAGTATGTAAATTTACAAAATTTTACATTATGGCATCCTTATTTTTTTGCTAGAAAATAATACTGAAATAGAAAAAACCAACTCCTCTGAGTGGGAATCGAACCTACAAACCGTCGCGTAGGTAGACGCTACGCCTCTTCGCCACGCGGTCCTCCTTAGTATATAATATATAAATTTCCAACATTTCATTCATTCATTTCTAAAAATTTAATATTAATTTATTTTCATTTAAACAAACCTTAAATAAAAACGCGATTTTTACTACCAACACAAAACATTGTAGTAAATTTATACTCGTATAAAAGTCATATTTTTATTATAAAATCGACGGATTATGCTAGGCGAAGATATCAATTGACATAGTTGGGCGGTTATTGTTTTAATTTTGACGATGTATTGCCCTAGCTGGTTTAGATAACTAAGAATCGTCAAAATTGGTCAACCCATTCACCTTAAAAGGTCACGTAGTTGTTAATATGTGACCTTGTAAGGTGAACACAAACTAATAAAGACGTTATCCTTTTTAAAATACACATTATCCTATTTTAACTTAAGATCGAGAGATGAGATTTTGGCTAAGCTATTCAAATTGTATATTTATCGTTTATATATGTTTCATAAATAACATTTACGTTTTGGTTCCTGTTTGCATAGCTATGACTAACACGGACACTCGTTACTGTGATTTCTAACAAATACTACTACGCGCGTACCTTATACCTATGAATTAAAATGATGTCACTTTATTTGATCAATATTTTTTAATTAAAAATATGATATCTATGTACCTTACATAGGTCACACTACCTTTAATGTATTTGTCGAGTACATTACATAAAAATTATGCTGCTCTGGGCCTTACATTTGTATATATTATATAATTTGTAAGGCGGTGAACATATATTTAAGATACTCAGTTATTAATTATAACCCAACAATGCACCTTGCTTTGTGACAAAACATAGCTTTCAAAAGCTACCCTGCATCTTTATACCACATATGGCCTACAAAGGCCTAAGCTTACATTTAATCTAATATTCAATATTCGTGACATTTACTTAGAGGAAAATTACAATATTTATTGATTTTCTATTTAGCTTCATGTTCAACTTATTTACACAGTAAAGTTAAATGAAATACCCTAGTGTCATGACACTCTTCACACTTCTTCACCTGTGTAGAGCGAAGAAATAGTTACTTATTTTTCACATTGAGAATCGAACTCGCCACCATTGCGATTACTGTCACCTTTGTACACGCTTATGTACTTATAATAACGTAGGCAAATGTAAAATGTATAAATAATTTATTTATTTAGCATGATATATAAAAACATTTAATCTTGTGTAAATATTCATCTAACTAAGTACTTAGCGTTAGCGTATTCATTAAAAGTTAATATAGATTAAATAAACTTTAACAAAATCAGGTCAAGTGTCGTATAAATAATGAAATACTCGCTAAGGATTTGCGATCTTTATGAGCTTTTGACAGTAATTACAAACCGTAGGAAATGTAGAGCACGCTTAGTATGACGGGAAAATATATTCGTGTTAATTTTTCTAACTCAGACCATGATATTTATTCAGCTATAAGTTAAGTTTATATTAATAAAACAGATCAAAAACAAAATTTTAAGTATATATATAATAAAATACAATATGAATAATAATCGATTGAAAGACCGTCGTACCGCAGAGTCGAAGCGTCTTCCTGTAAACACGACGATTTGTGGGTTCGATTCCCATTCTGGGAAAATGGATTTTTTAATTTCCATTTTCTTCTCTCTGATAAGTGCGGCGTTAAGTTCGCCACTCAACAGGCAATGCCTCAAAAAAGCGAAAAGCGGGAAACGAAGTGTCTTTACACTAAGTTCTCACGGTTGCCTCTTCCTAATCTATGTGTGGGATAAAGCGTGAAGATATATTAAAAAGAAAACAATAATAATAGTTGCAAAATTACGTGTTGGGTAACGGAACTCAACATCTCACTTAGTTATGTTATAACCGTTTAATTAATTCCCTAAGTTAAAAATCAAATCTGCAACCATAGCTTCTACAGTCAAATATTGTGCCGCATCCTCATGGCGTCACTTGCAAATTAAAGATTTTTTTTACTAAAACTATAAAGTCGCAGTTCTATGATTATATAAAAAAACCTAAACTAAAACAAGGCGTCTTTTAACTAGGCTACTCGGAAGAGATGTTCTAAACGTTGAGCATCTATTTCTTTCCACTAACTAACAAGCAATACCTATAAATAATCACAAAGAGAATAAATACAACCAAAGTATAGCTGTATAATATATAAAATATCTTAACCTCCAATTTTCGACCCAAACGGCATTCCATAGTCCTACCAGTCCATTTCCATCCATAAATTGATATTTAGATATCATCTTGTTTCTAGAAAGTCTTACCTGACTCGGTGACACATCTCTCCGTCGACCCTGCAGCGGGGCCACTGCAGCATCAGCGCACACGTCGTCTGTACTCGCATCCCGTCCCATACTACATACTGGTACACTCTCGCATTCCTCTTCTCCACTACCCTCGCCTGTGTCATCGCCTACCGTTAGAACTTCTATTTGATTACCTAATTCTGTAAGAATTATGACAATAATTAAAATGGAGTAAGTCTAATTGATATTTTTTTCATTAATAAACTAGATGCTTAAATAAACAAGAAAAAAATATAAATTAAAATATTAAAAATATAGTAATAATAATAAATAATGTATTTCCATCTTATTTTTTGTATTAATTACACACAGCAACAATAGTCTAAAATTTCTATGATTTTTAAAGTGTTAATTCACACAGAATAAATAAATATATTTTTATTGAATATAGAAATATACTTAAATAACAACATATAAAAGTGTGTAAAATTTTATAAAAATTTGTAAAAATACTGCTGCATATATGTGGTTCTTTAAATATTTTAATAATTTCCTTTTTAACACACAAATAAATATAAGAAACTTTCCTGGAAATATTAAGTAAATTGAATGTCATTGCTTCATTTTCAATGTAAAATTTCAGCACAAATGAACATTGTCAATTAATATTATATTATTTTCATTAAGTAGAAAGTGTAAAATGTGCATTTTATCTCTTTGCACTCCAATATTGAATGTCACTAGACACTGATTTTGTTCCATCAGCTCCACTGTCGAGTAATACTCGACATGGTGTAATACTTATTTTTGCAGAAAATTTTAAAATAAATAAGAGGGACTTTTGTTACTAAAATCACAAATGAAAGAAACATATTCTAGAATCGCAAGATATTTTAATACAACCAAGAAATAAAAGGGGAGAGAAAAGAAATATGCTATTTTTGCAAAACATGTGAGACAAAACCTTCGCTTCATCTTGGCATTTGTTTCGAAAAATACCATACCAAAAGGGATTATA
Organism: Dione vanillae; assembly: GCA_037178615.1. Taxonomy (NCBI): domain Eukaryota; kingdom Metazoa; phylum Arthropoda; class Insecta; order Lepidoptera; family Nymphalidae; genus Dione; species Dione vanillae. The sequence goes on along the minus strand of JAZFAU010000285.1, from coordinate 152,124 downwards.
AAGATTCAAATTAACAATTATATTATAATATCATGTAATTACTCATAAAATAAAGTTTATTAAAAAAGAAAAAACATATGTTTTTTACAAAATTCACAAAAAACACATACACATCTTTTTATCAATAATGATAGTGCTCAAATAGAATTTTGTCATAAAGCCCAAGTACGGTCACTATTTGTACAAGTGAAATGACATTTTCGGCAGACAAGCATGGGGTCTGAGATCACTCTACTGTTTACTTTGTTATGACATAACAAATAACAAATTTCCATTACAAATGCTTAAACACAGAGAAAATAACATTTAAACACACTACACATTGCAAATAATAGAAAACTCTAGTGAAATAGTTTGCTTTCCTTTTTGTTTACAATAATATATTGTATTTTCATACATTATTACATTAAGTAACTTTATAAATATTATTTTACCTATATCAAAACTATTATTAGTCATACTCAAGTACAACGGTAAAATAATTCAATCTCATTTCAAAATACAATATCACAAACTAACAAAGTAATGAGTCATTGTGAAACTCAGTACACAATATGTTAGTCATTTAATTGTGGTTAAGTCAAATTGATCTAGATATTCAGATGAATTTATTACTCCTTTTCATTTAATAAAGCTGATAAATTTCAAATATATATTTCAGATTGCAACTCTTAATAATAATAATAAGCCGACAGAAATATATTATGGTATATTATAAATATGTATGTGATTATGGTATATCTATATATTGTATTTATAAGGAAAATAAATAGAAAGCACTATATGGATAGATAAATTGTAAAATATGGTACGTATTTAATAATTATAAAATATGGAATAATAAAAAATTATTTCAACATAATCATCATAAAATGGAGCAAAAAAAAAATACTTACCATCATAAGTCGATACTCTATTTGTTTGGAGAGGAATAACTTGGTCAGGGTTCACAGGAGACATAAGAAATTGCATCGGACCATCATAGCCTGTTATGGGAAAAATTAAAAGAAACGCATAACAAAAATGGGGCAAAAATTCATGCTAAATTAATAAACAATAGCACAATCCAAACATATATAGTTCTACTGTTACCGTGAAGTTCACGAGATCGGCTTCCAGAAATAGGACGTTTTGCTGAAGCCACTCTTAAATCGTTAGCTTGGACCATTCCTGAGTTTTGTCGTTTCTGCTTCATCTTTTGTTCCAACAATTGACGCTGAAATTAGTCAAAAAACACTAACACTTAATATTTATTTCTAACATAGGTTTTTTCGACTTATAAAATATATTTTAAATAAATAATTTAAAATAATTATTTTAATGCTTAAATCACTCACTTGCTGTTCGATCTTGTGATCCCGAATGTTCACTGAAGCCATGATTTATATTCTTATAGCATACAAATATCGATGGGTTATTCAACTATATAATATTTATCACTTATATTACAAATTTATTTCAAAATTCGGTACAAATATTCGTAATTTTTAAGCTCACTTTTTGTTTATAAATCATCTTGCCTACCGTTGCCCAGAGAACTAAATGTTGCCATTTTAAAATATATTATTGTTCCTTGCTGGCCTAATAAATGAAAAAAATATGTTCTTCCTTTCCTTTTTTCCTTTAGTAAACGATTTCAGTGCCATGGATCATGACCACTTTATTATTTTTCTATTTACGGCTAATATCTCCAGTATGATCATTTTAGTATGGTACCATACTATACTTTAGCATGGTTCTCTTTCTATCCTCGGAAACGTCAACAGTAGAATTGAATAGCTCTGAATGGCTTGATGATTGCAAGCCAGTCATGCCAGCCATGTCTCAAGGTGGTTATATAATACTATTTCAATTATTGAGTTTTTTTTAACTCTGATTCATTATAATTTCTCTATACCACCTTTACACTGATGACTTGCAGCTGTATGATCATGCTACTGTGGTATATTTTTGAAGCTATTCAGTCTTTAAATGCAAACTTATGACATATATTTATTCACTTTGAAAAGTGTCATAAGTTGAATATGTCATAAGTTGAATCTAGCATTCAAGTTCATTTTTTTTTAAATATAACGGCACAATACTTAATTTTTCCGATACAATCCGTGTTTTGGTTGTTGGCAGGCAAGCAAGTCAATCAAAAAATAAATTTAAAAATCAATATATACTTGCAGTCCGTGGATTAGGGCTGAATTTTGACAGTGAGTATTAATAATGTTTTCCCAGGAATAATTCATAATCAACTACATTATCGCCGGTAATGCCGCCGGTGTGCTAGGAGACGGACACCGGATAGGTACGATAGAGTAAAAAGGTTGCAAATCATGCAGGTACTAGAAATTTCTATGCCATCAAAAAATGCAAGGAGTAGCCCGTTATATGTAGTGCTAAAAAAAGGGGGATATTAGTCAATTTAAGCGAGCATAGCTTGCTTTGAGGACTGCATTGAGGGTAGGCCACAAAAAGTGTTTATGCGTAATTAAGACGTACAGTTCGGATTAACCCCTTAGTTATGCAATTATAAAAATTTGTACGGGCTAGCTACCAAAAAGTATACGGTATTTATTATATGGTAGCAAATTTACAAGTGACAAACGTGTGTCTTTTTTGGAGAAGAAATTTGCGCCAAATGTCCTCTTATTAATTATCTAGTTGTGAATATATCAAATCAGATAAATTTGTTCGTTTATTTTTAATACTTAATGTAAAACTCTAAATAATATGTCAATGAAATTTAATGACCTATAGCCCTTGCTATAACATTTTAAAGTGCTTTAAGAGTTTAGAGCCACATATTTAATAAAATTTTCTCACGAACATTAACTTAAACACTAACTAAAAACAATTTTGTAAAATATGCGCATTTAAAAAACAAAATTTAATACAACATGGCAATATTTTTATAGTTTCAATTCTCAACTTGACATTTGTCAATTTAGTTTTTCAAAATGGATCCATATCGAAGTATCATTAGATTTTTGAATCAAAAAACAATTAGTGCAGTTTTCAATAGTAAAATTTCTAAAAATTCATGCAGGTTTATTCATAGATTTGATAATTGCAAGCATTGTCTGGTTGGTTCCACTGTACCTAGTACTGTAAATGGTCGGAAAAATTTGATATGTAAGTTCTCATGCTGATATTACATCACCGGCTCTAATTTATTTTATTTTAAAGCAAATATTTTCGTTCGTATACTATATAACTTATATTAAAATACAGCTTAGCAAATTTATATTACATAGAATTGTTCTAGAACTGACTTTGTATCATAACCTCAAATAATTTTAGTTAATGGATTTGGTGCGAAGACCCGATATTTTCATACTACAAATAAACTTAGCGCCAAAGTTGACTACTACCAAGTACTTGGAGTATCCAAAAATGCCTCAGCCAAAGACATAAAAAAAGCTTATTATCAACTAGCTAAGAAGTATCACCCAGATGCAAATAAATCTGATCCTGAAGCTCCGAAAAAGTTCCAAGAAGTGTCAGAAGCTTACGAGGTAATATATTTGATGTTAATTTAATATATATATTTTTTTATTTAATAAAAATTTATATAATTTAAAAATAAAATACTGATAATGCATATTTTAAAATCATGCTTATATTTTTTTTATCCAAATATAAAATGGACATTACAGTTTTCTACTGACACATTTAAATAGGAAAAGTTTATAGTATCACCACATTTTATATATGTTCTATAATTTATACGAAAATCAAAATCTATTTCAGATCCTTTCTGATGAAAATAAACGCAAGCAATATGATACTTATGGCACAACATCTGAACAAATGGGCATGGGTAGTGCACCGGGAGGTTCTGATGGCTTCTCCCATCAGTGGCAGTACAAATCCACTATTGACCCTGAAGAGCTTTTCCGCAAAATATTTGGTGACGCTGGATTCAAAAGTGAGGCTTTTAGTGACTTTGCCGAAAGTAAATTTGGATTTGGTGCATCTCAAGAAGTAATTAATATTTTGTTATTTTAAATATATATATATTTGATATTAATAATTTAAAAAATCAAAACCTGTTCTATGGAATAATTAATCAATATTGAATTTCAGTAGTTATTTTCTTAAATTATTAATTTGTATGTATTATTTTGCAGTTCATTGTTAACTTAAGGTTTACTGAAGCAGCTCGAGGTGTGAACAAAGATATAAATATTAATGTGGTGGATACATGCCCTAAGTGTTTGGGATCCAGGTGCGAACCAGGCACCAAGGCTATTAAATGTACTTACTGTAATGGAACTGGCATGGAAACATTTTCCAGAGGTATTTTTAACATTAAAAATTTATTAAAATTAATAAAAAAATATTATGCTTTAACTACTATTATTTTTTTATTTATATAAATATCTCGAAGATTAAGGAAACAGCTATTTTGTTTAAACATGTTATATATTTTAGGTCCATTTGTAATGAGATCTACTTGTCGACACTGTCATGGTACAAGAATGATGATAAAATTCCCATGTGCAGAATGTGAAGGAAAAGGTCAATCTGTAAGTATATGTTTACATTTGATAATTTTATATGTCGTAGTAACAACATCTAAGTTATGTTTTATTTTGTTAATTTATAATCTTTTATATGTATACAATCAGCAGTAATAACAGATTGATTAAAAAACGCTAGGTTGTTCAATCAAGAACAGAAAAAGTGATATTTAAACATTGCTTTGAATGGAGTTTAAATGATGCACTGACTGCTAATATTCAAAAAAAATTCCTTATTGTATTAGGAATTCAAGTTATTAGGAATATATAAATATTATATTGTACAGGTCCAAAGAAAAAAGGTCACAGTGCCTGTACCTGCTGGTGTTGAAGATGGTCAGACAGTTCGAATGGCAGTGGGAAATAATGAAATATTTATTACATTTAAAGTGGAGAGCTCAGATTATTTCAAGCGAGACGGACCTGATGTGCACACAGATTGTACTGTAAGTATTTGGTTTATTACATAGTAGTAAATTAAATTGTGAATATATAACACTTGTTTTTTGTTGTCATTAAATTAATTTGTATAGATTACGATAGAGTGTAGATTTAAGTAATATTTTAACATTTTTTTTTCATTTTTAGATATCTGTGTCACAAGCACTTTTGGGAGGAACTGTGAGGATACAGGGTATTTATGAAGATCATACAATACAGGTACTATACTTATTGTATTGATTTGGATGTTTAACTAAAAAGAATATTTATATTATTAACACATTTTTATTAGCCTCAATTGCATCTATCTACTAATCAATATAAAGATGAAAATCTTGTAATGCTACACTCGCCTCACAATTTGCTAGAACATGTATGTGAAAAATAGTACTATTAAATACAATTTTCAAAGTATAAAGATTACATTCATTACAGGAATAGTTGAGAGCATACATGAATACCATTTTTCGAAATTAATAAATTTTGTTTATATTTTTTTGTAAGAATTAATCTTCAGATATTGAACATATGTTAGATGCTGTCACAATTCTTAACATTTGTCAAGTAAATATAAATGTAAATTATGTCTCTAAGTGTAATTTAATAACCCTGGGTGTATAAATATTTTTTTATTGACAACTATTGTATATATATAGATTTGTTAAAAATTTACAGGTTCTTCTATGTCTTCACATTTTATTCCCCACATGGCAAGGTAGGCAGAGTGAGAATCGAACTTATAAACCGTCGCGTTTACAGATAGACGCTCCGCCTCTATGTCACGACGGTCCTTACATTTAATATAATCAATTTTTATAATTTTTACAATAAATTTATTTAATACAGATAATGCCAGGCACGTCATCTCATGCAACAATCCGTTTGTCAAGAAAAGGAATGAAGCGTGTCAGTCAACATGGATATGGAGATCATTACGTGCATATTAAAATACAGGTAAATTATTATAATAACAATTACTACTTCATTACTACATATGGTACTACACTTGAGTTTTATGATCAGACAAAAACAAAATAATTTTGAAATGAATTTGTTATTATTTTTTTCTTTTTTTTTTTTTTTTAGCTTCACGCTTTATCCCGCACAAGGCAGGGTAGGCAGAGGGAACTGCAGGGACCGTGGGAACCTAGTGTTAAGACACTCCGTTGCTCAGTCCCTGCTTTCTCTGTTATTAATAATTTTCGAAAAAAATTAAATAGGCTGAAATTTAATAATTTTTAGAAAATATTTTTTCTATTTATTTAGTAATACTATATTTATGTATATGATACAATTTATGACCTTAAATAAAACAAAAGCGATGAATTAGTTATCGGTTATTGCTTAAGTTAATTAGTCTGTAACTTACATATTTAAATACTACTAAAATATATGAAATATGGTTAAAAAAACAATAAAAAATATATATTTCTAGGTACCCAAATCACTGAGTGACAAACAAAAGGCATTAATCTATGCATATGCGGAAATGGAAGAAGATACTCCTGGCCAAATACATGGAGTGTCATATGATAGAGACGGTAAGAAAAGTTAGCTATAGTTTATTTTTATTATTTTTAAGTTATTAATCAACACTTAATGTACAATAAATAATAATAATGCAACAGGATTTGAACCCGCACCTCTTAGACTTACATATTTTGTCTAAATTTAGTGTGGATTAACTTGTTAAAAATTATGACAATGTTTAATAAAAATAATATTCTCTCGTCAAATTATTGTTCTTTGTATCATTCTTTGGGTAGCGGAAAATTGCAAAAATCTCCGTACAGAGATTCCTAGTTAAAAAATATTATAAAAATTTAGCTATAGTCGATAGAATTTTCAATTTTTTTTTATTTAAAACCAGCTTACACCAGTTCATTCTTGTTTATACCAGATATATAATGCTATGCTATCATTACTTAACTAGACGAATCTGGATTTTTCAATAAATATATTTTATATATTGTATTAATAGATTATTTTTCAAAAAAAAAAAAATTACATAAACATTAGTATAGAGAAATGAATTGCATAATATATTTAAAATTTGTTTTAAACTGTCGTAGTAGTGTTATAAAGTAATTAAAATAAAAACAGCTGTGGCATCATTTGGTTTGATCTATTTTTATACTGAACTATACACAATATTTGATAATAAAAACTGAGAGCAGTGGCTTCATTTTGTTAGATTTATTTTTATAATAGACGTATATGAATTTAATACAAAAAATATTATGTTTGTATAAACATTATCTAAAAGCAGGTATAAAATATTTAAACAAATAATACCACAACACTGTATTTAAATTACAAATTTTCAAAATTTAGTATATAATTTAGTAAATATTCTCTTTTTCAAAATTTCTACTTTTTTATGATTATCTATGAAATACTATTGTTTTACAGAAAAAAATAATAAAGAGTGTAGTGATCAAAAAATTCACGAAGCGAATCGCGAACAAACAAAGGCGGAGTGGACCTTTCTAGATAGTTTAATCGATGGTTTTAATAGAAATCGAATTAATTTCGTTTTCGGCTTCGTAATGGCCGCTTTGTTTTCATTCGTCTATTTGTTACACGATCCGCGTAGTAGTGTCGATATGAATAGATATCTCGACAAATATGAGAAATCTGATGAAGATTTACTCAAAACTGACCTGCCGTTGGGTTATTCTAAAGCTATGCGTAAACGGAGGGAGGAAAATCCTGAATTGTATGAAGCGTGATATTTTTCTTATTTAAATGACATTGAGGTGGTTTTAGGTTCAATTCGTATAAACTGTTTATATAAATAGTTAAAAAATTAAATGTATTTCTAAGGTACAGATTAAAATACATTAAATATGACTCATCCTCGGCTATTTAATAAGATATACGCAGTTTTATGTTGTTTAATATTTTTTTCTTGAACATTAAAATTTATTTATTTATATGAAATACATAGTAGAAATTGGTAGAGATCATTTCATATATAAGACATATATATAAAGTTGTTGTTACTTGTCGGCCATTATTGCTTATTATTATTCGATTAGTAAAATCTGTACTGTATATACAAATATTAAGGTCGACATTGATGACATTATTACGCCAATACTTATATTATCTTGTAGATTTATGACATTTTTGATTAGTTAGTAGTAAAGGCTTTAGCACAAAATTAGATCTCACAAAACATATTTATATATGTACTATATATACACATATTACCATTTTTTCCTTTTAAATTATATTTATGTTTGACGCTTATAAAAAAATACTATTAACATATTATTTTAATATTAACATATTATTTATCCCGCAAATGGCAGGGTAGGCAGAGGGAACTGCAGGGACCGTGGGAACCTTAGTGTTAAGACACTACGTTGCTTAGTCCCTGCTTTCTTCGTCCCCGATTTCCGCCTTTTTTCGAGGCATTGCGTGATGAGTGGCGGAACTCAACGTCGCGCTTTGCCTAGTTTGCCAGAGCTAAGAAAATGGAAATAGAAAAATCCATCTTCTTCGGCGAGGGATCGAACCCAGAAACCGTCGCGTTACAGGCACACGTTACGCCTCTGCGCCACGACGGTGTGTGACGGACGAATTTTAACTGTAAATATATTGATTAAAGGGACTAAAGCAACGGAGTGTCTTAACACTAGGTTTTGAAGTGTCGTCAGGTACGGACGCTGAACTACTTCTTGCCGCATAGCTTAAAATATTTGGTTTAATTCTTTCGTTTGAGGCTTTTGTGCTGTTTATTTTCTTTTGTGTAGGGGGTGTAGGGGTGTTTGGTGATCTTGTCGTCTCCCTTTTCCTTTTTTCTCTAGTAATTTCACTTGATTTCTTTATTACTAATTTATCGTACTTTATGTACGCTAAATTCCCTTTTTTTCTTTCCTCGTCTAGTTTTGGTTGAAGTTGTTTACGCACCGCTAGTATCTCTTTGGGATAGTCTTCTTTGACGTAGATACCAGATGGAAGGTTGGTCTTGTTTCTCATTACTTGGTGTTTTTTCCATACCGATGTGAAAGTAACCACTACGGGGCGATTTTTACTAGTTGCTGCTCCTATTCTATACACCTTGTTAATTTCTTGACAAACCATATGTGTTCCTGACTCTACTATTATTTCTGTTATGTAATCCACCAATTCGCCTTCATTTTTATCTTTTTCTTCTAGACCAAAAAAGACTAAATTGTTTTTTCTACTTGCACTGTCTACCTTACGTAGTTTTTGTTCTAATTCTGCTATTTTAGTCTTAAGAATATTATTCTCTTCCGTTACTGATTTTAATTTTTCATCCAATGCTTCCATAACATTCTTCGTTACTGCCGTGGTTATAATCATAGTTTGTTGGTTTAATTTTTCTTCCAATTTCACATCTAGTTTGTTTAACAACAATTCCATATATTTATCCATGATTTTTAGTTTATTCTTTTTTTTTTTTTTTTTATTTCTTTATTTTATATTTATATTTTTTTTTTTTTTTTATATTATTTTTTTTTTCTGTTGTAAGCAACACTGAACACTTTCAATGACAAATAATATTTATGTTGATAAGTGGGTAGAGTGATATTTCAATGATGGATGAGTCGTAACTTTTATATTAACGTAATTTAGAGAATGTGGTATCGCGTTTTTACTTATTTTATACACTTCACTCAAACGTATTTGTACTAGTTCTTGTTAGTTTTTGCAAAGTTTGTCGTTAGCACTGCGTATTTTATAGATTTGCACTGAATTTTCGTATTATATATGCGGAGCTAACTGACGTACGTGTTAACTGTATGACTACCGGAACCGGAATACTACCGGCTATATTGTTTAAACATGTTATATATTTTAGGTCCATTTGTAATGAGATCTACTTGTCGACACTGTCATGGTACAAGAATGATGATAAAATTCCCATGTGCAGAATGTGAAGGAAAGGGTCAATCTGTAAGTATATGATTATATTAAATAATTTTATATGTCATAGTAAAGACACCGTAATAACAGACTGATTAAAAAACACTAGTCTGTTCAATCAAGAACAGAAAAAGTGATATTATTTTAAACATTGCTTTGAATGGAGTTTAAATGATGCACTAACTTCTGATATTCAAAAAAAAATTCCCTAATTTTATTAGGAATTCAAGTTATTAGGAATATATAAATATTATATTGTACAGGTCCAAAGAAAAAAGGTCACAGTGCCTGTACCTGCTGGTGTTGAAGATGGTCAGACAGTTCGAATGGCAGTGGGAAATAATGAAATATTTATTACATTTAAAGTGGAGAGCTCAGATTACTTCAAGAGAGACGGACCTGATGTGCACACAGATTGTACTGTAAGTATTTGATTTATTACATAGTAGTAAATTAAATTGTGAATATATAACACTTGTTTTTTGTTGTCGTTAAATTAATTTGAATAGATTACGATAGAGTGTAGATTAATATTTAAGTAATATTTTAACATTTTTTTTCATTTTTAGATATCTGTGTCACAAGCACTTTTGGGAGGCACTGTGAGGATACAGGGTATTTATGAAGATCATACAATACAGGTACTATACTTATTGTATTGATTTGGATGTTTAACTAAAAAGAATATTTATATTATTAACACATTTTTATTAGCTTCAATTGCATCTATCTACTAATCAATATAAAGATGAAAATCTTGTAATGCTACACTCGCCTCACAATAGGCTAGAAAATGTATGTGAAAAATAGTACTATTAAATACAATTTTCAAAGTATAAAGTTGACATTCTTTAGAGGACTATTAGGTTGTTGAGAGCATACATGAATACTATTTTTTGAAATTATTAAATTTTGTTTATATTTTTTGTAAGAATTAACCTTCAGATACTGAACATATGTTACATGCTGTCACAATTCTTGACATTTGTCAAGTAAATATAAATATAAATTATGTCCCTAAGTGTAATTTAATAACCCTGGGTGTATAAATATTTTTTTATTGACAACTATTGTATATATATATAGATTTGTTAAAAATTTACAGGTTCTTCTATGTCTTCACATTTTATTCCCCATATGGCAAGGTAGGCAGAGTGAGAATCGAACTTATAAACCGTCGCGTTTACAGATAGACGCTCCGCCTCTATGTCACGACGGTCCTTACATTTAATATAATCAATTTTTATATTTTTTACAATAAATTTATTTAATACAGATAATGCCAGGCACGTCATCTCATGCAACAATCCGTTTGTCAAGAAAAGGAATGAAGCGTGTCAGTCAACATGGATATGGAGATCATTATGTGCATATTAAAATACAGGTAAATTATTATTATAATAAAAATTGCTACTTCATTACTACATATGGTACTACACTACCACATTACTACATAGGGCTTGAGTTTTATGATCAGACAAAAACAAAATAATTTTGAAATGAATTTGTTATTAATAATTTTCGAAAAAAATTAAATAGGCTGAAATTTGATAATTTTTAGAAAATATTTTTTCTATTTATTTAGTAATACTATATTTATGTATATGATACAATTTATGACCTTAAATAAAACAAAAGCAATGAATTAGTTATCGGTTATTGCTTAAGTTCTAATTAACTTAACTCTGTAACTTACATATTTAAATACTAATAAAATATATGAAATATGGTTAAAAAAAACAATAAAAAATATATATTTCTAGGTACCTAAATCACTGAGTGACAAACAAAAGGCATTAATCTATGCATATGCGGAAATGGAAGAAGATACTCCTGGCCAAATACATGGAGTGTCATATGATAGAGACGGTAAGAAAAGTTAGCTATAGTTTATTTTTATTATTTTTAAGTTATTAATCAACACTTAATGTACAATAAATAATAATAATGCAACGGGATTTGAACCAGCACCTCTTAGACTTACATATTTTATCTAACCTTAGTGTGGATTAACTTGTTAAAAATTATGACAATGTTTAATAAAAATAATATTCTCTCGTCAAATTATTGTTCTTTGTAACATTCTTTGGGTAGCGGAAAATTGCAAAAATCTCCCTACACAGATTCCTAGTTCAAAAATATTATAAGAATTTAGCTACAGTCGATAGAATTTTCAATTTTTTTTATTTAAAACCAGTTTACACCAGTTAATTCTAGTTTATACCAGATATATAATGCTATGCTATCATTACTTAACTAGACGAATCTGGATTTTTCAATAAATATATTTTATATATTATATTAATAGATTTTTTTTCAAAAAAATCACATAAACATTAGTATAGAGAAATGAATTGCATAATATATTTAAAATTTGTTTTAAACTGTCGTAGTAGTGTTATAAAGTAATTAAAATAATAACAGCTGTGGCATCATTTGGTTTGATCTATTTTTATACTGAGCTATACACAATATTTCATAATAAAAACTGAGAGCAGTGGCTTTATTTTGTAAGATTTATTTTTATAATGGACGTATATGAATTTAATACAAAAAATATTATGTTTTTATAAACATTATCTAAAAGCAGGTATAAAATATTTAAACAAATAATACCACAGCACTGTATTTAAATTACAAATTTTCAAAATTTAGTATATAATTCAGTAAATATTCTCTTTTTCAAAATTTCTACTTTTTTATGATTATCTATGAAATACTATTGTTTTACAGAAAAAAATAATAAAGAGTGTAGTGATCAAAAAATTCACGAAGCGAATCGCGAACAAACAAAGGCGGAGTGGACCTTTCTAGATAGTTTAATCGATGGTTTTAATAGAAATCGAATTAATTTCGTTTTCGGCTTCGTAATGGCCGCTTTGTTTTCATTCGTCTATTTGTTACACGATCCGCGTAGTAGTGTCGATATGAATAGATATCTCGACAAATATGAGAAATCTGATGAAGATTTACTCAAAACTGACCTGCCGTTGGGTTATTCTAAAGCTATGCGTAAACGGAGGGAGGAAAATCCTGAATTGTATGAAGCGTGATTTTTTTCTTATTTAAATGACATTGAGGTAGTTTTAGGTTCAATTCGTATAAACTGTTTATATAAATAATTAAAAGATTAAATGTATTTCTAAGGTACAAATTCAAATACATTGAATATGACTCATCCTTGGTTATTTTATAAGATATACGCAGTTTTATGTTGTTTAACATTTTCTTCTTGAACATTAAAATTTATTTATTTATATGAAATACATAGTAGAAATTGGTAGAGATCATTTCATATATAAGACATATATATAAAGTTGTTGTTACTTGTCGGCCATTATTGCTTATTATTATTGGATTAGTAAAATCTGTACTGTATATACAAATATTAAGGTCGACATTGATGACATTATTACGCCAATACTTATATTATCTTGTAGATTTATGACATTTTTGATTACTTAGTAGTAAAGGCTTTAGCACAAAATTAGATCTCACAAAACATATTTATATATGTACTATACATACACATATTGCCATTTTTTCGTTGTTAATTATATTTATGTTTGACGCTTATAAAAAAAGACTATTAACATATTATTTTAATACATATTTTATATAAATAAGATACAATATTTGTATTATCATTTTTAATTTATTTAAATTTTCGTTTAGAATTTTAACTGTAAATATATTGATTAAAGGGGCTAAAGCAAAGGAATGTCTTAACACTAGGTTCGTATGGTTCCCGCAGTTCCATCTGCCTGCCCTGCCATGTGCGGGATAAAGCGTGAAGCTATAAAAAAAATATATATATTGATTAATTCAACACACTTAAATTGATTTATAAGCGTCAAAATATTTTGAATGTAAATATATTTTAAGCATTTAATGCACTGTTTAATACGTTTTTAAATAATTTTTAGTGATTTTAGTATGATGGTTATGTATTTAATATTAATGTTAAAATTGCATAATATATGTGAACTACAAATATTTGTTGTTTTATTTGTTATCCTTGTATCCTTACACCATCATGCTATAATCCTCTAAAGTTTATAAGTGGTTATTTATAAACAAAATTATAAATAATATTTACTTCAGTGCTATATAAGAATTGGAAGCAGAGTGGATTCGAACCTACAAATTCTGTTCTTTTTACGTGGCAGACAATAAAAGTACTGCAGCATTGAAAAAAAAGTAGTCATGTTTTATAAATTAATTATTAAATCAAATTACAATATTACATTGATATAATAAGGTGATATTATAATGGTTTATATAGTATTGATTTTTTTTAAATACTATCTAATTCTTATTTTTGCTCTATAGGTGAGAAAATTTAAAATGAAAGCTCAGCTTTTCTGTAAGTTTTTATTTCTTACTCTCGTTAGTGTCCCCATGTGTATTTAATATTAGTCTTAAATTTATTTCTTAACAGCAGTAACAAGCCATCTTGTCATTATTTCTGTAAAAAAAGTACCATGTAAATAATAATCGTAATTTAGTATTTTTTCATTCATCTATTTTTAAAATAAGCTGAAAACAATGAAATTGCGTTTTTGAAACTGTTATACACATATTGTAAATAACTTATTATGTACATGAGATACTAACTCTATGTATGTGGAATTTTTTTTTTCATAAAATAAAGTTTCATCCACGGCAATAATAATATATAGTGAAGTTTACCATAATACTAGTGAAAAACAATATTTAAATCGGTGAAGCTATTCCGGCCATTAGTGTGCACAAACACACAAACAGAATTATTTTTTAATTATTATTTCGGATTTTATTACATTAATAAATGCGCGTAATAATATCTTAATTAATGGAAAATATATATATTCCATGTAGACAGCGATTAGAACAATTTTACTATACCTACAGCTTTTAAATATTTATTAGTAGAGACTGCATATTTAAGCATTTTCAAGGCTAAGCATATTTTTTTTTATTTGGTTTAAAGCTTTATTAATGAGCTTTCTAATGAATTAAAATATACATACATAATAAAGTAAAATATAAAAAAGTATTTGCTAACAATAAACTTAAATCTACAGGAAAGTAGTCTTTTAATGTTGCTTATTCTGTCAGTTGTCGTGCATATTTTACGCATTTTTATACATTTGCATGTGTATTTCAAACTTTTTATGTTGCTTACTATTCGGTCTCTATTTATTAGTAATAACATATTCCTTATTTTATGACGCATTTAGAATAACGTCACGTAGTTGTACCATATACTGTCAATCAAACTGAACGTATGTATATGCCAATATGAATTTCAGATCACTCAGATAGGTTATAACTGGATTCAAATTGCACTGCAAAATTTATGTTTATGCACGCTAAGTTAGTCACTAGCAACGTGAATTTCAAAACATTTTTTTTTGATAATTGTTATTTCGTTAATTAATCTATATTGTTTCATTTTTGTTTATTGAATTACATATGTTTTAAAACAATAATTGTATGATTGGAACCGTCGTGGGGAAGCTTCTTACAAAATAATTAATTTTAGTTTCGCCAAGCAAGCATTACCTCAAAAAATGACAGTTATCAGAAAAATCATTTACGATTTACGATTATGGATTATTATTAATGTTACGATTATTATTTCGTGATCATGAAAACTAAGTACCTACAATCATTTGTTTATAGTGTTAGTAAAACATTCTTAATTAAATATATTAATTCATTTCGTACATTATTTGTACAAGATTTATGTCGATGCTAGTTTCCCTTTGTTTAGCTAGTAATGGATGATTTTAACAATATTTTTGTATCTGTGTTGAGGTATTTGTCATTAATATAATGTGTTCTTGTACAGTATCTATAATATAGCTTGAGGCATATCTAAAATTGTATACATTAGCTTTCTTAGCTTCAGAATCACTATCGTGTACTTACTAGAAACAGCTCACTATTTCCCGAGGTCATACTATAGAATACATTTTACAGTTCCTAAGGAATCTATGACGTGCTTATATAATCCCTACGAATAATAATTTTAGAGTAAATAAACACTCACAAACTTATTATATAGGTTTGGAGTTAATAGGCACAAATTATAAGTAGGAGCGAGTGATATCACGAAGAAATCTCGATTTGTATCTAGTATTAGATGTTTTAAAAACGGTACTAGTGGAATTATTTTACTTTGAAATTAAGTTAATGCGTATTTTGGATGGATCCTTCCTTAAACCAACACTTGGACCGTAAGACCCAAGTACAGATTTGAGTTTCTTCCTCTGTAAAGCGATGAGACAGGAATCGTGAATTCGTAAAATGCTAAAATTCTTCTTTTATTATACGTACAATATAACAAGTGTATGTCAATCTATATATTGATCTACGCTGGATTTATCTAGAATTGAAATTATTCCCGTTTAAAATATTACTCGGTTTAACCAAATTTAAGAACTAGGGTTAATAAATAACGAAATCAATAAATTCATATATAAAACTACAAACAGTGAGGCTAAAATAAGTGCTATTTTTATTTTCGATGTATTCGAACCCGTAGTAACAGAAGCACTGAGTACAAACGGTAGTGGTCGCGGAACAAAACGCGCAACAGTTAATTAATGCGTTAACACGCACTCCATTAATTGTAAATCACAAACTTTCACCATTTGTCGGGCTCATGTTATTGACAGTGATGTATTATTAGTTAAAATTTCACACTTTAGTTACTACGTGTACGTTTTAGTTAATAACTAGGGATGTGGCTCATTTTGTTTTCTCCCAATTTATCGATATATATTTTGACAGACAAAATTGTAAATCGATAACATTATGTTTCTACTACTATATTTGCATTAATTACTTGTAAATTACCATTAAGTATCAATATATTTAGACTTTTTTAACAAGTTTTTAGCTATTAATTTGTTGTCCCTGATATACACAATATGAACCTCTGCTCCGAAATAAATCTAAGGTATATATAGTATGGTAAAGATAAAAGTTATAGATTCTATTCAATACGTAAAGGACAGTTGTAAAGCATATTTTAATTTATGCATATAAATATGTTATTGTAAATAATATTTTTCTACAACTAGCTTTGTATCTGTGTGTGCAGGTAATAAAGTTTCAATATCGGACCCGCAAAACTTGGTTGACGCTGTAAAAGAAGCACTTAAAGATAAGAAGAACATACAGAGTGGTGTCCCCGAAAGTGAAGACGTGAAGGAATCTAAACGCAGCAAGGGTTAGATTTAATGTTACGTGTTAGTAAATGAGCTCTAACGTTTGAAAAGAAAAGTAAATAAATTTAATTATTGCTCTTAAAATTGTGCTATTGGAAATGGACGTATTTTTTGTTCTTACAAATGGAAATTATTGTTGAGTTGGCAATTAATTGTTCACACCACATTGCCTTATTGAGTATTTAAATCGATATTGTTATATACTATCTGGCTTATGGAACATCACTGTAATTTATAATCTGTTAGAGCTCCATATGTAAACTAAACTAATCGATTTATGACGGCGATATAACGTTCACTTTTACATAGAACAAGTAGTTAAAATATTCCAATTTTAGGTTAATTTCTTCTTATTTCATGGGAAATCGTATATGTATGGGATACACATAAGATATTTAATTTTATTAACAATACTGTGATATAATTTCAAAGAATTTTTGCACGATCGTTGCTTCTACGCGAAAAATAATAAATATAAAAATCGATTACATTAAATCGATTTAATTGTTGAATGTATATTCGATTTATACAACCTAGCATGTGCTCAAACTACATTGAAATAAAATACTACATTGTTATATGTTTTTGTTATATGATGTTACTTTAGTAGAATTTTCTTTTTCCCGAAGCCCATAGCTGTATGCTGTATATAGTTGACTAGTTTGTAGAACGGTAATAAAAAAATTATTTAACATGTTTGTTTCATTGTATATCACACCTTTATTCGTTTACTTTATGGTTGCTAAATTTAATATAAATGAAAAATACAATAAATAAAGCATTTGTAAAGAGATTGCTTCTTATATTTAGTTCATAAGAGCAAAAACGAAAATAACTTGTTAATTCTCTTGTTGGTATTGAATGTCATTTATTAAATTATTATTTTAACTTTTACTCTACATTAAATTTATTTAAAGTTGCTTATTCAATTTAATATCATAAAACTAAATATTATATACAAAAAAAGGAAGCTACGTAAATAAATGGAAATGCAAAAAATAGTAATATAAAGAAACAACAACCAGTTAATTTACCTTATTATATCATCATCAATCAAAATGTTAATAATAGCTTACTAAATATATTAATAAAGTAGATGGATTAATAATATATTGTGACTGTGACATGCTAGTGTAACATTAAACTTCTGCAACACTCGAATTATTCAATAAATTTTTATGTCGTAGTTAGTTAGTTTGATAGGTTTAGTTTTTCCTGCTTTTTGTAAGTAATTCTTTATTAAATCGTAGTAATTTAATAACTTGGCAAAAAAGAATTCTCTATATTTTTACCCATATCTACGGCAGAAGCTCTTCTATTCCTCACGTGCACCGATCATCCCATAATTAGTGGGATAATCTGTTTAAGTTTTAAATATATGAAATTTAAACATCATAATACTTTCTTACTATATATAAGTAAAAGCGTTTATGTATTTTTATACAAAGTTCTACAATAGATAAAGTGGGTAGGTAAGACTCGACAGCCTACTAAACATAATTTTAGTTGGGAGCTAACAGTGGTGGAGATCCTGCCAAAAGGGGAGGTATTTCCAGTAGTTTTTTTTGTAAGATTGAAAGACTATATCCAGACAAGATGAAATCCAAGTGGTCCATGATCAGCTACTATTCGTTTTATTTATGATTTTTAAAAATTTTAAATGGAATTAAACATAACGTACTCGTATAACGAATATTTCGTGTAATATTAAACGCGATACTTGTGTGTTGTTTTGTTTTGTAAGACAAAGCCCGATGTTGCCAGAGCTACTTAATCCACAATGTTTCAAAATTCTAATCGTACGTGAAATATCTCTCTTCCTGTTCTGCTATTTACGAGATAAAGTGTGAAGTTAAGAAAAGAGTCTTTAAATTACATTCAAAGCTACATTCTGTACTTAAAATCACCTCCAAAAGCCATAAAATGTATGCAAACGACTGAAATAAAATACACCTGACCTTAACTTCAATATAGTGTTCTCAATACTAACCGCAATCGATATAAATATAGTTTAAAAAACACGCTTTTTTTAAGTAGGTATATCAAACTAAAAAATATGCAATAATTCTTAAAACAAATTAAAAACAGTAATAATCGAAAAATACTAATATTATTGTGAAAAAGTGTGGGGCGCTTTGTGCCACAGTTTTCGTATATTAAGCAAATGAAACTATATTGTTCATGTTTATAGAGATTGAGTATAAAGGGTAAGGAAAAAGGAATGATCGACTCAATTGAAAATTATGAAACATTTTCACTGGTACAGGATTTGAACACACGACCACAGCATGTAAAGTCACTGCAAAAATGTCATTACAAACCCGCACCTGGGACCGCTCGGCTAACAAGACTCCTACAATACTTGTGTATATTGACAACTTGTATAAGCAATGGTCTCTCAGTCTAAGGAGAGTTACTCAGATACAAGTAAAACTAATAAAAGCATATTAAAAAGCGAGACCATCGCCACTTGACGTTAATTATAACTGTTAATTAATCTTCTCGTTTATTCAACCAAGATTGCAAGCTGTTGCTATTAAGTACGCGGTGGGTTTAACACTTACGATGATGAAATTGACAGGTTTTTGATTCATTATAATTAAATGAGCTTGTACAAAAGTGTAAAGGAATCGATGAAAGGACTGGTATTTCGTATTTATGTTCTTTATATTTATATTCGTTTATTTTTTTGTTTTTTTTTTTCAGTTTTTTCGTAGTGCGTTAGTGTTATTTTAAGTACATTATAAAATATTTAATGTTTACTTCCCATTCCCTCTGTTCTCATCGTTTCTCTTGCATAAGATACATTATATATATAGTGTCAGAAATAACTTAAGCTTAAATACTATATAATAATTGTATATAGATAAATATATCTACAATATTGTATATTCTCGTATTTTTGAAATAACAATTCCGTTTTTGCGATACGTTCTGTGTGGTGGTTACCGTAGAAAACTATCGAAAACTGTTGAAAATTCCGATAGACAATTAATACATATACACTCGTAGGTAAAACACAATTTATATCGTCATAGTAAAACTTTACCTTGATTGTGCTATATACGTTAGTAAATAGTTCAAATTAGTCTAATAAAAAAAAATTGTCTAATAAAAAGGTAGCCTAGCTACAAGAGACCTTGACCCTTTGCTAGAATCTTGAAATGTTCTACAGGATGATAATTAACATAATTTATCTTTTTACGTGGGGTATTATTATTACAAAGATTATTTCAAGTAATAGAATGTGTTATATAAAAATAAAAAAGACATATATAAAGCTTCAGAAAGCGTTCAGAAAGCGCGGCGTTGAATTCCGCCACTCAACACGCAATGCCTCGAAAAAGGCGGAAAGCGGGGACCAAAAAGGACTAAGGAACAGACTATCTTAACATTAGGTTCGTATGGTTCCTGCAGTTCCCTCTGCCTACCCTGCCATGTGCGGGATAAAGCGTGAACCGTGAAGCTAAAAAGAAAAAAATATTCAGATGTACAGTCCCGTAATAAGCACAAAAAAATCAAACATTTGTATCTCAGTCAACATAATAACAGATATCAGAGAATGATCATGATCATCACGTGATTTTGGTTTACATTCCATATTGTTAAACTAAAATCATATTAGACAAAAAAGCACAACCCAAATAGACAAAAATACAACAAAAAATTCATTTATCTGGTTGGTTCATTCTTATGTTGAAGTTAAGCTCCGGAAATATTGAATGGATTTAGATAAAATTATATCATTTTTGATAGAAAATTGTTATTTTATTCTAATATCTGATTGAGTCTCGATACTGTTTCATCTGCCTGCAATATGCGGGATAAAGCGTGAAGCTATTTATTTATAGATAAGCACGCAAGTATAGCTTCAGTACCTTCCTATTACCAATTAAAAGCTTTTGAACACTGAGCTCTCGTATAGTAGAAATGTATATTGGTTTAAAACTTTTAAGCTGACATCATTTCACGTTGCTCCAAGCTGGTCTGTATCTATTGGTTGAATTTTCCAGAGATTCTTTGAAATAAAACTATAAGGACATTTATTTTTATTGAAGTTTAAGTTGAATGCAATAACTTCAATAGTAGATGAAGTTGCACTGTTAATATGATATCAGAGTGTTTGCTGACATTAAATCATATGATGGCTGGATATGGATACATCGGCAAATTTAAGTTTATAAATTTTTACAAGTTTTATTTTCCGCTAACCTACATTGTATTTACTAAGTATTACTTGCACTTGGTCAATATTTGTCTTAAATTAGATATCATTGGTTATATGATATTGGTTATTGGTCTTAATTGTCCCCGCTTTCCGCCTTTTTCGAGGCATTGCGTGTTGAGTGGCGGAATTCAACGTCGCGCTTTCTGAATATTTCGCACTATTTTTTACCTCAATGCGTTTATTAGAATGATTGTGTTGACAGGCATCTAAATATAAAACACAAGAGAGTGATTTTATTCGATTTTTGTTTTATTTGCTTTGCGGAACTCTAAACATGTTTCAGTCAGTCAGTCATTTATCTTAATTTATTTCATGTAAAAGAAAGAAGATAGCGCGGATAGTTGTAGCAAAAATTAATTATAAATATAATATAAATTTAACGTTCAATTATAAAGTATATTTTATATCCAGTGTATATTCCTATAGAATATATTTAGTTGTCGTTCATATACATTTGTAAGATACAAGAACTTTTCTTTCTTGTAAAATAACTGTACTGTAGAGGGAGAATATCATAGTTTTTGAAACCAATCGATGGGAAATCGGCTTAAGGCGAGATTGCTTTACCATATCATCCAAGTTAAGCCAGTCAGCTGTCAGTGGCTGTAGATTGAGCTTTCGAGTGTTGCCATTTTTTTGCTACGATTGGTGTCAAATAGTACGATCAATATACATTGACACTGTAGGATTGCATCAATAATGATACAGCTCATAATTATTTCTTCTGTTACATAGCTGCGTGAGAAACCAGTTGTAAGATCATATTGATAATAATAATAAAAACTTGAAAGAGGTGTCCACGACACGCAAGTACCGTATGTTTAATCTATCCGTCATTACACCTGTATTAACGAACTTCTATAAACCAACCCCAACAAAAGTTCGTAACTCTCCTGAATCCTAAATGTATTTTCCTTTCTAATCCAAAATTTCGAACAAATTACACGTTATCAAGTTTGTTTTATCATCCCAGATACTTTATATTTAAAATATTCTGTGAAAGGGATCGTTGTTAAAAGTTACTGTATAATTGTTTTTGAGGGGATTTTTCGCAGATATATTTTGAGGTCTTCTTCGAATTCGACATGTGTTATAGTAGCAACTACACGTGACCTAACCAGAACTCTGAACAGAACATCACCTCAATTTCTTCATTTTCTCATAAATCTAAGCATACAAGTTCTATTCATTCGATATGCATTCGGTATTTACAGTAAGAATAGAAAGATAAATAACTTTTTACATAATTAACGTCAACTTTGCATAAAAGTCTATTTTACATTTTCATTCTATCTAATTTGTATGATATACCTTTACATATAAAGTATGTTAATTAAAATCATATATAAAATGAACAAAAGGTATCAAAAGGGTAAAATTGATTTAGCACGAAATCAATGTTGTGTAAAATTAGAAAATTACACGTCGCTACCAGAACAATTATCACCTGAAAATTACAATTTAATACAATGTTTTACCCTAAATTCAAATTTTGTTATGTAAAAGGTAAAATGTATTGTTTTTTGTTTTTCTATGTGTTAATTTAGAACATAATCAATATGTTGTCTCGTATAGTTGATGTTGCTATTTATGACGATGCTATCTTAAACAATTATTACAGAAATCTTAAATTGTCGTTTTCACGCTTAATTCATCCTTGACACTGCCTGGCAATACGATAGTGAAGGATTCTTACTCTGGGCAGTGGGAACTTTACTAATGTAAATATATTGTATACTCTTTTAGTATTGGTTCCCATCTATCTAAGATGTGGAAGGAATTAGACAGTTAATTTTAAGAAAAATATGTAATTTTTTTTAAAACATTAATTTATAATTCTTAAGTTTGAATGTTTAATTAAAATGCTTCTTTTTGTCTGATCAATGTAAGATAAGCCACAGTCACAATGAAGCTTGTATACACCTGCACACTGCAAGGGAATATTACATTTAACTGGTCTCAAGAATTGGTTCACTTTTTTGTTAGGTTTAAAAACCGTTGGCGGTAGTTTGACACAATAATTATATCAAATGACAGACGAGTGCCATCTCAGTCTACTCAGTTACCACTGACTACTGCAAAGTGTTCGAAACGTCGGGTTTTCACAAAAAAATATGTTAATATACGCGATTAATCCGGTTAAATTGTTTTATTTAAAATGTATAAAAATCGCGAAAATCAAAGATCTTAATAATTTACATTATAATAGACACTGCTGTATAGCGTGACTTATACATTGCTATGGTAACGCGTCAACGAGTCCGCTAGTTTTGTTAAAAGAGTAATTATTAAATTAAGATCAATACAAATGAAGATGGTTACTTGAGTTTGGGTACTAACCATTCACCAAGTAATTAGTAAAGATTTGCTATAAAATACGGCCTTGTACTATTAAATAATGTAAATAAATTGTTTCCGAAAACAAAGAAATCAAAAAATATCATTGTGTGTGTAATTTTTTTTAGGGTAGGCAGAGGGAACCGCCGATATGTATGCATAATATTTAATATTAATTTACACTTAGGTATGCATAATATTTTATATTTAGTTTATTCGTATCCAGTTTGAAAGCCGTCGACCGATATGACGGTGTCGTAGCGACTTCACCTACCCTCTGCCTGACTTATATATACTTCTTCTTCTTCTTCTTTTAATTTATGGCGTTTCGAGCGTGCCAGTTGAGCACAATTCACTTCGCCTATGTCACGTTGAATGGAGAACACACAAAGGAGAATGTACGGTAAAAAAGAAAAATATCACACATTAGAGGGAAACTTATATATAAGTAACAGTCGATGCTTGCTATTCGACGCGCACCTTTTGTTTTCGTTTATTGTATTAATTATTGTGTTGTGTTCTGTTATGTGTTGTGATTAATTTTAAATAACTGTTTATTGTTTACTAATCGTCCTTTGCTGCGTGTACTGAATGCTGACCGTGAGTAGACTTCGCTATCTATATTACATGTTTGAGTATAATAACAATAATAAGTACTTACTTACATAATTTTGCATGACTTTAATATTAAATTCACCATTTTGTTATACAAATAGCGGCGTAGAGTTTCGCCACTCACTTTGGACGAAAAGTGGAGAGCTTTGATACCGTTATCATTCACGGTTCTTTCGTTCTAGGTCGTATTTGAAATGTTCTGGTTATCTGTGGACTATTGGAAATTGTTACCATTTATTTTTTTTTTGATTTTGAACTCTGTCTAACAATTTCTAGCCCACAACTTCCGTGTTACCTCAATTGTTACTACTGTGCTTCAGGTGTGTCAATATTTATAATGAAATTATAAAATATATCCAGACAAATTTTGTGGTTAACCAACGAATACAAATCGAATTTATCCAGGGTTAACGATTCAATATAAAATTATTAATACCTTTAAAGTGACAGAGCCTTTTTTGAACTATTTATAACAAATTGCGCTAACAGTTGTTGTTGTGGTTTTACTCATGATTATCAAATATTAAAAATGCAATTAAATATAACGTATAACGCATCTTCCATCACCGTCTAATATTAAACGCGATGTGTGTAAATTTGTTTCCCTTTGTAAAACAAAGGAAATTTCTCTATTTCTATTTTACTATTGATTAGATAATACGTGAATCTTTAAATTGAACTCAAAGCTACATTCATTACTTAAAATCGCCACCAAAAGCCATAAATGTATGCAAACGACTGAAAAAAAATACACCTTAAGTTCAATAGTGTTCTCAATATTAACCGCAATCGATAAACGCGAGACCATCGCCACTTGACGTTAATTAAAACTGTCAATTAATCTTCTCGTTTATTCAACCAAGATTGCAAGCTGTTGCTATTAAGTACGCGGTGGGTTTAACACTTACGATGATGAAATTGACAGGTTTTTGATTCATTATAATTAAATGGGCCTGTTCAAAAGAGTTAAGGAATCGATGAAAGAACTGGCATTTTGTATTTATGTTTTTTATATCTATATTCATTCGCATACTTAGAGATCTTTCTCAGTAGGGTATTGGATATATATTATCAAATATATATTTTTTCTTCTTCTGTTGATTGGAATATGATCTTATAAATAGGCAAAAAATGATGATTTTTGGCAACGATTTAACTTGGAGTCAAAAACTATACAATAAATAAATATAGATAAATATATAGACAATATTCAATTTTCTCGTATTTTATAATAACAATCCGTTTTCAAAATACATTTGGTCGTGTGGTTACCGTACAAAAGTATCAAAATTTGTAGGTAAAACAATTTTAACGGTCATAGTAAAATTTTAATCACGTTAGTTCTTGGTTCAAACCTGTCTTATAAAAAAAATTAAGTAGCCTAGTTAGAACACATACACCTTGGCCTTGTGCTAGAATTCCGAATTGGTCTACAGTTTACTTTACGTTATCTTTAGTTAAATAAATAATGTATGATAGTGCAAGTAGTACTTACTCAATAGATTGTAGGTCAGCGGAAAATACAACTTATAAAAATTTGTAAACTTAAAACTTGTATCCTTCCAGTTTTTTAAGAAATAAACTTCGCATGTGTGTTTGTAGTTTGTGGATGTTTTTTAACTCGCGCAGTAGAATTTTTTAATTATTGTCAATCGAACTGTTCAAGATCGAACGTCAGCTATATTTTTTACCCATCCACCTTTTCAAGATTTTTAAACTATACTAAAAGTAAAATTTGAGAGTCGACCCTTTAAGTGTGCGCAATAAAAACGTTACAACAAATAATATATAATGGTGATGGTGATGAATGGTATTAGGTTTCCATCAAACAAGGACAATATCGAACTTTTTCAGCCCTGAAAAAGTCAAAAAAGCCATCGTGAAATTGGCCAAGAACATTTACATATATATATATACATATATATATATATATATATATATATATATATATATATATATATATATATATATATATATATATATATATATATATATATATATATATATATATATATATATATAGATATATATATATATATATATATATATATATATATATATATATATATATATATATATATATATATATATATATATATATATATATATATATATATATATATATATATATATATATATTATATATATATATATATATATATATATATATATATATATATATATATATATATATATATATATATATATATATATATATATATATATATATATATATATATATATATATATATATATATATATATATATATATATATTACGTTATCTAGTATTGAAGTTATTGCTTTCAACTTAAATTTTATTAAAAATAAAAGTCCTTATAGTTTGGAGTTGAAATTTTATATAAGTAAGAGTTAAAGTTTTATATAAATATAAATAAACAATTTGTAGAAAATTTATGCAATAGCTACAGACCAGCTTGGAGCAACGTGAAATGAAGTCAGCTTAAAAGTTTTAAACCAATATACATTTTTACTATACGAGAACTCAGTGTTCTAAAGCTTTTACTTGTTAATAGGAAGGTACTGAAGCCATACTTACGTGTTTATCTATAATAAATATATTTATAATGTTTTCTTCATAGGTAACTGTTTTTGATTAATATATTTCGTTTTCTCCAATTTTTCTTGCCTATAGTTCGACAAATTAGATTGAACCACAGAGACACTCAGTTCTCCAATTTTGGTTTTATTGTCGAGTCGTTGATGTTGATTTAATATATATATAATCTTCATCTTATGCATGACTATCAAGAGCTTTATCTCAAAATTGCGTGGAGGTATCACGTTGAATAAATTAATGTCAAACATACAGGGACTCAAAGTTCAAGTTTATTCTTATATGAAATTAGCTGAATAATCAAAACCTATATGAAACTTTAACCTAAGCAAATTATATACTGAAGCACTAGTTCACTAGTATCACTAGCACAAAACCAACTAACCAACTAACCAACCACTCCTGATCTGACTGATCAAAGCATCGAACTTACAACCATCGTATTTACTCAGATTTTATTCAATTATTGGTATTCGTTGAATGTCAATAAGTAAGTAAATAAAGAGCCTGTCGTCCTTCGCCAAAATTACAAGGAAAATTGATTTGAAGTAGGCGTACCTAACACCGGGGAATAAATAGATTTTTTTTTAAATTGTTGACCTTTCAAGGAAACTTCAGTGTCATATCGTTTTCATTTTCTTCAAGAACAGTGTATGATTGAAAATACGTAAGGTTAAAGAAGAGATAAGTTGCCACTTGTACGTAATGTTAAAAATTCAGAACGACTGTGGAGATAGTGACAAAAATATTATATTTAACAAAATTTTACGATAATTTGTCTTGGTGTGTCAGAAATAGTTCTTAGAGGGAAAAGTAACAAATGTGCAACAATTTTATATTGTAAAACTGTTTCAAAGTAGGTACTACACTTTATCTAGGACTTAGACTTTACAGCGAGTTCGTGAGGTAACTTTAAATATCGCTTAAGTAGAACATAGGGATTCTTTAATAAATATTAATAGTATATATATATTTATATATATATATATATATATATATATATATATATATATATATATATATATATATATATATATATATATATATATATATATATATATATATATATATATATATATATATATATCAAACAATGTAATATAGATAGAGAAGTCTACTCACGGTCAGCATTTAGTACACGCAGCAAAGCACGACTACAATGTCAATGTGATCAATATATATATATATATATATATATATATATATATATATATATATATATATATATATATATATATATATATATATATATATATATATATATATATATATATATATATATATATATATATATATATATATATATATATATATATATATATATATATATATATATTGATCACATTGACATTGTAGGATTGCGTCAATAAAACAATTCTTAACTATTTCTCCTGTCATAGTGGGGTGAGAAGCTGGTTGTAGCATTATATTGACATGGATTGAAAGAGGTGTCCATGACACATAAGTACTGAATGTTTAATCTATCTCTCATTACACCTGTGTTAACAAAGTTTTATAAACCAACCCCAACAAAAGTTCGTAACTCTCCAGAATCCTAAATTTATTTTCCTTTCTAATCCAAAATTTCGAACAAATTACACGTTATCAACTTTGTTTTATCATCCCAGATACTTTATATTTAAAATATTCTGTGAAAGGTATCTTTATTAAAGGTTACTGTGGAGTTGTGTTTGAAGGATATTTTGCAGTTAAACTTTGAGCTCTTCTTCGACTTCGACATGTATTTTGGTAGGAACTACACATGTGCTAACCATGACTCTGAAATGAACATGTTCTCTCTCTTATTAGAAGAGTATGAGAGAAGAAATTTTGTCACGCCATTTCGTAAAGTATATAGATGTAGTATGTACATATAAGTAGTAAATTTACACTAATAAAGAAGGGTACTTCATTTTTTGTAATAATTAACGGTACTTTGTAGCTTCACGCTTTATCCCGCACATGGCAGGGTAGCCAGAGGGAACTGCAGGGACCGTGGGAACCTAGTGTTAAGACACTCCGTTACTTAGTCCCTGCTTACTCCGTCCCCACTTTCCGCCGTTTTCGAGGCATTGCGTGGCGGAACTCAACGCCGCGCTTTGCCTTAGATGCCAGAGCGAAGAAAATGGAAATAGAAAAATCCATCTTCTCCGACTGGGGATCGAACCCAGTAACCGTCGCGTTACAGGCACACGTTGCGCCTCTGCGCCACGACGGTACTTTGTATTAAAGTCTATTTTACATCTTCATTATAACATTATGTGTAATTTGTATGATATACCTGTATGAATATAATGAATGCATATTAATTAAATTCATATACAAATGAACAAAAGGTATCAAAAGGGTAAAATTGATTTAGCACGAAATCAGTGTTGTGTAAAATTAGAAAATTACACGTCGCTACCAGAACAATTATCACCTGAAAATTATAATTTAATACAATGTTTTAACCTAAATTCAGATTATGTTATGTAAAAGATAAAATGTATTGTTTTTTGTTTTTCTATATGTTAATTTAGAACATAATATGTTATCTCTTATGCTAGGAGATCACTATTTATGACGATGTTATGTTAATCAGTTATTATAGACATATTAAACAGTTGTTTTCAAGTTTAATGTAATCAATTACATTAACACTCTGGCAATACGCTGAGTATACAAATGTATGTTGTATACAAAAAACTAGTTAAGAATGATCAATAGTTTAGGCAAAGGATTATTTTTCACTAAGTATTATTTCTGATTTTTTCGTTTCATTAGTTGTGATAATTCTTAATCAACTGCAATTTAAATGCAATGTTATTTAAATGCAATGTACTAGCTGTAAAAAACTTAACAACAAAAATGAAAAGGTCTTTAAAGATACGATATAGAACAGATATAATATATAAATTAACTAAAGTACAATAAAAGCTAGTTGGTGCGTTACTCGTAATAAAACCTTCATAAGACAGTGTTCAGATTACTCTAATGTTTTGCATATATATAAAAATTTAGATCATAAATACATAAGTTTACTGCTTACTGTATGCAATTATATGTTTCTTTTTAATTACATTTTAGAATTTAAAAATTCCATGCTGTTTTAATTTAATTTTTGAATAAATCTTGTCTAAATAGTTGTGTATAAAAATTATTTTCGTTAAACATTTCAGAATTACAATATACTTATTATAATATAATTATTATAATTCTGAAATGTTTAACGAAAATAACTTTTATACACAACTATTTAGACAAGATTTATTCGAAAATTAAATTAAAATAGCATGGAAACTTTTAAATTCTAAAATGTAAATAAATAATGAGTCTAGGAAAAAATTATTTGTCACTATAAATGAACTTTTTTAATTTAAAATGAAATATTTCTTGAATCTAAGATATAATAAATTTAAATAAATATCTAGATATTAATATTATTTTACTATCACAGTAATGTAAACAATTATGTTTATAACTTTGTTACTTTGGTGGCTCAGTTACGAACAACAGAAATAATAAAACTTAGTTGTTATTTTATATATACTATATAAGCAGTTTGTAATACAGTAGTGTTCGATACTTCGAGTGTCCAAACAAGTTTTTTATGTCAATATAGACAATTATTTTAATATATAAGTTATTGGTTTTCGACAATGAACATTTTATTTTAGTGTTTTTTACAAGTTTTAAAATGAACCACTTTAATTGGATTAATCACGTATACTCGTATTTTAACAATGTATTATAGTTGACCGACCGACGTTTTTATGTTTCGGTAATCTGACGATTGTTTCATGTAAAGAGGTTCAATTATAATATTATTTTTTATATAATAATATAAGTTGGATACAATTTCCAAGCAATAAGACTAAAAGCCTACCTTCTCATTTAGTACAAAAGTAAACCGTAGGACATTAAGAACGCTTTCGCGTCACCGTAATTTTATATTTAGGCAAATTGTATGAGCAAATACTAAAACGTATTTAGGTTAATAGTATGAGGGGAGTTTGTTTTTTTTAAAGATTCTTTATAGCCGTAAAGAAGCTGATTAATATTTGTAGGGAACTGTTGATAACATTTTTGATTTTTTTAATTAAGTATATATTACAAAGTCATGTATTTTTTCATTTATTATATATTTAGTTTACACTTATTTTCATAATATACTTAGATAATATACTTATAATTTCTTCTTATCCAGTTTGAAAGCCGTCGACCGAGCTATGACGGTGTCGTAGCGACTTTACTTACCTTCTGGTGAATGATATATAATAGATGATTATAGATGACTAACTATTCGACGATTTTCGATTATTTTGTTTTCGTTTATTGTATTAATTAATGTGTTACGTTCTGTTATGTGTTGTGGTTGATTTTAAATAACTGTTTATTGTTTACTAATCGTGCTTTGCTGCGTGTACTAAATGCTGACCGTGAGTAGACTTCTCTACCTATATTACATGTTTGAGTATAATAATAATAATAAGTGCTTACTTACATAACTTTGCATGACTTTAATATTAAATTCACATTAGAGTTTCGCCACTCAATTTGGACGGAAAGTGGAGAGCTTTGAAATCATTCACAGTTCTTTCATTTTAAGTGGTATTTGAAATGTTCTGGTTATCTACGGACTATTGGAAATTGTTACCATTTGTTTGTTACGATAAATTAGTTCATATATACTCAAAAACTTAAATACATGAGCCTTTGAAGTAATTTAATATATATTTTTTGAAATATCATATATTTTAAATTTTTTATTACGTTGAGAGACTCACGTGAAAATATAAATAAAACATAACTTTCACCTTTTAATTACAAACGAAGGCCGGCGCGGATAAAAGGAAAATTTTCGCATACTAAGGATAAGTTAACGAAGTATGTGTACTCAATGTGGTTGATGCGGTCACGATGGCCACTTTATCTTACATAGTAAATATGACGGCTTGTATGTCACATACCTTCCTTATTCTTACCTTCGATATCTGAGCTGTCATTGAGTTCGATTCAATTTGCAACATATTATATTTGCCGATGGAAATTAACTACATATCATAAACGTTTGACATAGTTACACAATATAAGCATGTCTCAAAGGGGCTCATTAACTGCAGGATGATCTTTATATATATATATATATATATATATATATATATATATATATATATATATATATATATATATATATATATATATATATATATATATATATATATATATATATATATATATATATATATATATATATATATATATATATATATATATATATATATATATTCGTCCGTTTACACGTCGCGTTTCCAGGCAGACGCGTACGCCTCTGCGCCACGACGGTTTTTTGAGGATCACTTTTTTATTGTAAAGGAAAAGGTAACATAACGATTCTCGAACAAAACATAATATGTCCGGGGGAAGTCATATGAATGGGACAGTACAATGAACATACACAAAATAAAGATGGCAAGAAAATGGTATGTATAGAAAATAATTCACATCCTCTATACTTATATAGACGTAATCATCAAAAGGCCAGTGTAATAGCAACCTGAATATGATCTGAATCGCACAAAATGTCGGCGTGAAATGAAAAATAAAAGATGAATGATTAAAAATCCAATAAATTTTGAACATGATATGACAACAAGCCACTTCAACATCAACATCATAAAATTTTATTTAAAAAATACTACACATTTGCATAAAATGACAGATGATAAAAAAAATAAAGTAAATCGTCTTAATAACTGTGGGGCAAATACAAATAGCATTGTATTTACGACGATTAGTTGTAAATATGATATTTAGTGAAATGAATTTGAAGTCACCAGAAACTTGTTACACAATTATACAATTTGTAATTCAAAGCAAATCTGAGACGCGATAGAGTTTAACTTTGTCCTGTTGTTCCCTTACAAGCGAATATAAATTGTACTACGTAGTTTACAATAAGCAGGTTATGTTGTAAAGTGCACTTAATTGTAATTAATTATTCAGCTTTGCAAAGGTCGTGGACGTCCATTTGCTGTAATAAGGATAAAATGTAAACAATATTCTATCAAACACTGCTTGTTACTGTCTATTTCTTATAGTAGTTTGTTTGTGAAGAGTTGTGTTTATGTAGGATTTTAATGTTTTTTAGCTCACATTTCAGAAAGCTAAATAGGCAGAGAGGCAGAGATTGAATTCGAGACATTTCATGGTAAATGACACGGTAAGCGGTCTCATTTAGAAAGCTTTTAATCATCTATTATTATATGTTTTATTTAATCATCTAATTTTAGCGAACTATTACCTACTATAGAGATTCAAATTTATAAAGCTTTTGTAGGCCAACCCTAAAAAAGTTTACTTTAGCTTAACCAGTTTCGTTTTCAATAGATATTTTGCATCTTACAGCAATATCCAATTAGAATAAAAATGGCTTTTCCGCTCTGTTTATTTTCCATTGTCTGTTATATGATCAATGAAAATTGAAAATAAAATAGAATAGAGAAAAATAAAGTGATTTATTTAATAAAAGAAAGCTTTAATAATGTGAAGATATTAACAAGAAGTAATGATTTGTAATACAAAAGGGACTCGAATTACAATATTCAATATAGTGGAAATTGTCGTAGCGATTAGTTCCATAAAGGATCAAGCGTCCTCGTGGAAACGCTAAACAAGATTAAATTCCAATTTCAATATACAGGAGTTTCATAGATTTTTCTAATAAAGTAACAAGATTTTATTGTCGTAAATACTTCCTTTCAGGAGATTATGTAAAACAGGCTAATACAGTTGATTTTTTTGTTTGATTTGGTTTGAGATTTAATTTACGTGTTGTTTCTTTAGCCTTTTTTTATGCCTTCACGTTATATCCTGCAAATTTGCAGATCTGCAGAGTTAAGACACTCCGTTACCTGCTTTCCGCCGTTACGAGGCATTGCGTATCGAGTAGCGGAACTCAATACCGCGCTTTGTCTAGTTGCCAGAGCGAAGAAAATGGAAATGGGAAATGGATGGGAAAGTGGAAATAGAACCGACAGGCCGTCGCGTTTACGTGTAGACGCTACGCCTCTGCGCTACGACGGTCTTGATTTTAGCGTCAGTTAAAAATTAACTATATTTCTATAGAATCATGAAATTCCTTACTTTTTAATTTTTATACTCTGTGCGCAAATTTTTCCTTGTGAGAGCAGGAATGAAGACAACTTATTCCCTTCATGGGTATCAAACCTAGAATTGCCGCGTTGACAGTCTAACGCTGTATCACTGCGTCGTGATGAAAAAATAAAATATATATGCAAAAAGCCCCTACACTTCAATTAACTTTTATTTTTAAGAATTTTCTATTTGCTGTTTAAGTTGACTTTGCCCTTTATATAGCAATTTTCTTTGCATTCACTAGAATTTATGACACTTTTTAAACCGATGTTAAAGGACGTTTTAACGATTTCCAACGAGTCTACAAAGTAGAGCTTGCTAGTGAATAATTTTATCTCGCTCTGGAAATCCTAGATTAAGAATTATTACTTGAAAGAAATTTGAAAATTTAAACTTGAACCGGAATTTTGTTTCAGCATCGTATTATATAGTTCTTACAGATAGCTTCATATATGAAAATTATTTCATAAAAATATTATGAATACAATACGGATCAAGCAAATCTATCTTAAAAATCTTATTACATATAATAAAAAACTACCTTTAAAATGTCTGCCTGTCACTTTAACAGTAAAAAAACATTAAATATTAATTCAAAGTGGACATTTTTACACAATCTGTCATAAAATAGAACTTCGAGCGAGCGAACGAGCGAACTTGTTTACCGACTCATAACTGCCTAATAACAATAGCTCTTCAATAATCAATAAATAAATATTTGAACTAAATATAAAAGTAACTAAATTCGTAACTAAAGCTTTATTTTAAAATATTTTGAAATAAATAGAAAAAATAATTTATTTTAAAATGATAATTATTTATTATTAAATAATTGATTAATTACAATGAATGAAATATTTTTATTTAGCTTCAAGCTTATTTCAAGCAGAATGTTCAGAGGACACATAGCGATCAACGGAATAAAAAGAACAAGTAAATATCCAAATAACTTAAAGATATGATATAAATTTATGCGGTCCCCGCATACCTTTTTAACCGCATCTATCTTCATCAATTTCTTCATATAAGTGGAGTTCCAGAGAGTCTTCATGTATTTAATATGACTTTCCTCTATTATAGTTGACATTGTGATCTCTCTTAACCAACACACTTACATCATTGCAATACCTACGTTTCTTAGACGTTAACGTCAGTGCCAGCACTGTATTGTGTACGGACAAACGTGACGTACGGTCTTATTGATGCAAACAAAGCAATAATAATTCTGTTACCGGTAACAATAAGCCTTTTTATTACTATTTATTTATAGATATACCTATTTAATCACATCATCATATATCTTGCCATATACACAGATCTATAACTGTATTCGAGTACATAGAGAATTTCGACACTAGGTTGTTTCCACCTACCTCGACAAGACAAGGTGTCAAGTGAACTAGGCCGAAAATAACTATTTAAATAAAATTTTTATTAATTTGCTTCAGAAAGATAAAATAAAATAAGCCAATTAGATAACAATCAAATAAAATTAACACTTGCTGAAACACATTTAAGCCCGTATAGCTTTAAATACATCTATTCCGGGATACATTGTAATGAAGATTTCCATTTAATGACAATTTAATTATGAATAAATGTATGGTAGCACATTTATAAACATTTAAACTAAAATAAAATATGTCTAGGTACATAAATTTGACACAAGGCAACGTAATCATATTTTATTCAAAATTTTGCATACATTCACCATTAACCTCAATAGTATAAAAAGTAAATAAGCCTTTCATATGGTTTAACCTTTAATAAATAACTACTAATAATAAAGAAAAATCTTTTTTAATTATAATTTTAAAATATATTTTAAATAATATGAATAATAATACAATTATTTTAATATTGCAGTTTAATGGAGGATATTATGAAAGAAGTACTTTGTGGAATACGCGTTATTCGTTTCCATTATAAACTTCTAAGATAAATAAACCACGAGTAATAAGGAGGTCGTATACATTTTTTGTGAGACACTCAAACACCGAGCTCCGGCTCGGAGTAACAAACACGAATGGCTTTATAGGAAATACGAAACGATTGTTCATGTTGTTTTCCTCGGGGGCCCTCAATGGATCTGGCAGAATTCAGTTGAACGATTCTGTATCTCAATGTCTCCTTAGAGACGCTTGAAAGGTTAATTGTTCAATATTGATGATTATTTAATACTAGCTATTACGTACAGTTTCAGACCCGTTGTCGAAGATTAGACTCGATAAACTAAAAAAACTGCCAAGAACACTTAAAAATATACATTTAATTTTTTCTTTATTTTTAACTAAACAAAAATTAAAGTTAAAAGATAAAAGGATTCTTTTGCAAATAGTTGAAAACCTGAAAAGTTATATGAGTCAATAATACGTAGGGTGTTCATGCATAGATATTTAAATACAAACACAAAAACCTCAGCTTCAGTCTATGCCACTAAATACAAGCGTTATGGGAATTCGACAGGTGTTAAATTCTAGTTTTATTAATTTGTACCGTGTATTTATTTTCATTCTGTCAAAACACAAACTACTATCGTTTAGGGTTTTTTGTTTATACTTGAAACGAATGGCTAACAAGTTATGTAAATTACAAAATTTACCGGGAAGATACCGCGCTGATCTAAATCTAAGGAAAAACGACAAATTAAGGAAAAACATATAAATAGTAAGTTTTAATAATGTTTTTTTACTTAAAAGTGTAGTCACTATCCTACTTTGTACCTGTTATTAATATTTGCTTTAAACATTACGTGCTCAATTTCGAAGTAAAGCGCTGCTCTATATCTATAGATATGTTGACATCAGGCAGAATTCCAATTAAAATAGCTATGTAGTTATCAAGCTATGGACTAATCATGTAGATTGACTGACTATTGTATAGGTACTTAAATATTAAAAGTAGGTGACAGTAGTATATCAATGTTTGCTTTTGAAAGTGGATTTGAAACTGTTCATTCTCTATGTTTTTATTTTCCTCTGGTTAAATGGTTACACTTTTTTACTGGATATTAAATATATTCCTTCCTGAAATTTTAATGCAAAATCTAAGTAAAAGACGAAGAATGTATATATGTATATATATATATATATATATATATATATATATATATATATATATATATATATATATATATATATATATATATATATATATATATATATATATATATATATATATATATATATATATATATATATATATATATATATATATATATATATATATATATATATATATATATATATATATATATATATATATATATGTATGTATATATATTCTTGTAAGAACGAGAAAGTACGAAATTTGAAAAAATACTATTAAATTGAAATAAAAACCAAATTCTCGAGGCGAAATCAAATATATTTTTTTTAAATTAATCAAGTAAGTCGTTTACATATCACACGTTTATTTACCATATTACAAAGTTGACTGGTAGAGAACAAAAAACGAAAACGGCGGAAAGTGGGGACGGAGTAAGCAGGGACTAAGTAACGGATTGTCTTAACACTAGGTTCATATGGTTCCTGCAGTTCCCTCTGTCTACTACGTGCGGGATAAAGCGTGAAGCTAACAAAAAAAATATTAATTAAAATATTAATTATAATTAAATTAGGACACAAATAAAAAATACGAGCGCAAGTTCAAATCCCACTACCTTCAAATTTAACATTAGCATTAACCGCGTATTGTGTGAATCTATTGAGTCTAATAAATTAAATACAATAAATATTCACAGAGAACATGATCAGTATTATGCTTGGAACTTTTGTTAAAATTTATTTATCTATATAATAACCATTAAATTAATATTAAAAAGATTTAAGTTTGAATTTTAGAAACTTATAGAAAATAAAATTATTTTTGTCAATTCGTAGACGAACGAATAATTGAATCTTAAATGGACATGGGCCATATTTTTGCTTCTAACAAGTTGTAGTAGTTTAAATAAATTATGACTTACTTCGTATCCAAGTGGCGTGATTTAGAGTTCCGTACGTCTCAAATTTTCATTCGTTAAGTATTTATATACAAGAAGCATCGTATTTTATAGCGTTTTGACTACTATTTTGAATTCAATATATTATTTTAAAAATAATAATATTTTGCTTTTGCTAAACTAAATGTCAGCAAAAGCCTAATGTTAATGAATACTCAATTTTTCACTCATTTAAATGTATTGTTTTCATTAAATACAGTTTCTATTATGTTACTAGAACAGATTAATTCAAACGAATAAGATTAAAAAAGTAGAGACAATTCCAAAAATATATAAAATCGAAAGTCGTCGCAGAAAATTGTTACGCAAGTGTTATTTTCGAAAAGCTTAAAACGATAAGTTAAACGGAAAGTTAAAATAAGGTTTCAGTTGTATTTGGTTTAGTTCTTGCTTGTTATTAGTTTAATTAACCTCACTGCAATGTAATAATTTGTATACGTTAAATATATATCTACAAGTTTCAATCAGATATTAACTTCTATGTATCCTTTTGGTAGACATTTGTAAAAGTTTTCCAATATAATATTATGAATGGAACTTTCTACGATATTTGTGGCATGTATGGTGTTTGAAAAGTTAATAACATGCGTCTTGTCACGTCGAGCTTACTTTTTAATATATTGCGTTAAATATGTCGTGATCTGACATCAACGTAAAGTTTTAATGAAAATTTTTAATATTACGTAAATTATATTTTTTTTTTAGCTTCACGCTTTATCCCGCACAAGGCAGGGTAGGCAGAGGGAGTGTTAAGACACTAGTGTTAAGACACTCCGTTGTTCAGTCCCTGCTTTCTCCGTCCCCGCTTTCCGCCGTTTTCGAGGCATTGCGTGTTGAGTGGCGGAACTCAACGCCGCGCTTTGCCTAGTTTACCAGAGCGAAGAAAATGGAAATAGAAAAATCCATCTTCTCCGACTGGGGATCGAACCCAGTAACCGTCGCGTTACAGGCAGACGTTGCGCCTCTGCGCCACGACGGTCCTCCCTCAGCGCCACGACGGTAAATTATATCACGTTTCGAATAAACTTTTATTTATGAGTAATGTACTAAATTATTTTATATATATTCTATTTAATAATGGACTAGTAATGAATGGATGGACTCGGTGTTGAGGTAATCGTGGTACATCACACTTCTAATTAATAACTTCTTATAAACACGGTGGTTTTAAGTTCGATCACCTTTGGAAAAATAGATCAAATTAA
Source organism: Dione vanillae (assembly GCA_037178615.1). NCBI lineage: Eukaryota > Metazoa > Arthropoda > Insecta > Lepidoptera > Nymphalidae > Dione > Dione vanillae. Next base: position 112,945 of record JAZFAU010000285.1, on the reverse strand, counting down.
GGGCGGATAGCAAAGAGTATTCCGCTTAACTCGAAAGGACTCGAGGCGGAAATCGTCTCGCATAAGCTATGCTATATATATAAAAACCGGTCAAGTGCGAATTGAACTTGCGTGGAAAGGGTTCCGTACACAATATAGTGAAATATTTCCCCTGAAAACGTTTTTTCCCTAAAAACATTTTTTATCGAATTTACCATTTTTTTTTCAATTTATGAAATCCTTATAGTTCCTTCCTTATTTTCCTGTAATCTACAAGCCATAAACTATTTTCAGTATTTTTTTCGGCCTTGTAACTACAAGGCCGAAAAAAAGATGAGGGGGGGGGGGGGTGTGATTGATGATTTTCGGCTTTTTTCATGAATATCATCGAAACTATTTATTTTAAAAAATTAAAAAAAATATATATTTGAGATCCTGATAACAAGCCCTTTCGTTTGACATATGACTAAGTAAAGTTCGCAAATTTTTTTTTAATTACCTAATTTATCCCCCGAAAATTACCCTTATTTCAAAAAAATATTTTTTACGTTACACATCTGTGTTCAGGTCAGGGCATTACACCATCCTGCCAAATTTCACCTGATTCGGTCTAGTAAATTCGGAGAAAATTGGCTGTAACAGACGGACGGACAGGAACACGAGTGATTCTATAAGGGTTCCGTTTTTTTATTTTTGTAAGGAACCCTAATAAATAATTTCATATTACGTATCGTTATCGTAGTATATTATCTTACAGTGAGTAAGGTGAAGAAGAAGATATGTAAGAATAAAGTTGAAAACATTTTTAATCGAGATAAAAGAAATAACGGACTTTTTGTAGTAAATTATACTATTATATTTTCCGACCTGTGATTTGGGGTCATAAACTGTGAATTAGGTACAAATTTTATACATAGAATAATATTAAACTTTCACATTTTAAATATTGTTCATAATGTAAGTTTAAAATATATTTATTTTGTTAATTACATAATATTTTTAACAAATAAAGCAATATTCGTATATTTTATTCGTTATTATAAAGCTGGCTGTATTAAATTGGTACAAAAACAAAATGGCGAGAGGGTCATGGAAAAAGGGGTTCTTTCGAAAATTCTGACAGACGGATGCCACTTCAGTCTACTCGACACCACGTAACGCGTTCGAAACGTTGTTCAAGTTATTATAGTTAAAATTGATTTTATTATAATATATTCTGATACCTGTAAACTGGAGTAAAAGGCTACAAAACACTCTTATTTGACGAGTAAAACGCGTTTATTTGTATTTCTCCACTACTTGTACTTAAACTCAGCACTTATCACTTGTAGCACTTTACACGAAGTACAGCGTAGCGAATACTTCTCCTTTAAGTCAGTTTCGATGTTTTTTTACTAGCTCGCCGCTCACTTTTGTCAATTATATTTATCTACCTTACACTTCCCGGCCCACGCTGTTGTAAAAGAAACTCATAGTGACGTTTTTCTTATTACACCAATTTCACTAATATATGGTATCGGACAACATCATAAATTCTAAATAATATGATAAATAATATTAACCTTATTTGAGTTTATTTTTCTCTTAAAAGACAAAAAACCTGGGAACGCTCCTTGCAGCACTGATATTAAAGAACAAAGACGATCGTGATCTATAAAAACATTTTTCTTACGATCCATTACTACAGATATAGAAACTCTTTTGTGATCTATCATTACTTGTTAGAATAATTTATTAGTGTTGTACTAAAATATTAATGACTATTAATGGTATTGACTGCTGTCTATTTTTAATAATTAAGAAGTAAAAATAAATATAATTGTAAACCATCTACTTGTGTGTTTAAATATGGTTAAAATCATATTTATTTATATGTTTTAGTACACAAGAGAGATAGTTATTTTAAAACACTTTATAATCGTATGCTTAATAATAACCGTATTTTTCTATTTAAAATTAAAATGACATTGGAAATATTTATTGGTTATAATTATTAATTTTTATATCAATTTAGTACGGAACCATCGATGCTCGTGTCTGAACTACATTTGAATACTTTTTATTATTTCACTATATAAAAAATATAGAACATTCAAAGCCGATATTTCTAAGATATTTCGTTTTGTTTCATTTTACGTTTATTTTATAATTCCTCGTTATACACTGTATTAAATGGCAGATTTTAAAGTATACCCTCAATATAGTGATTGAAACCAGAACCATCATATCAACGCATAAAAAAGTTACTACACTCATATACTTACACAGTAAACAATGATTCGTACGAGTATGTAACGTACATAAATATGAAACCTTTATATAAAAAAGCTTTGCAGTAATAATTTAAGTATAGGTTTAATTTTACATTAAATTATAAAGATGAAAGTTGGAAACAAAACAAGTAATTTACAAAGTCCCCCGAGATAATTCACTTATGTAATTCTATTTTATGACTAATTTCACTACCAGACTTTTTAGATATCGTCTTGTGATTTTCTTTCTATCTGTCCTCTAAGTATCGTTATGTGGTTACTTTTATACGAAGATTATCTCTCCTTCCGTAAAAACTCCTTACTCTTTAGTATGGCCTTGTAGTTTCTAATATTTGGGATCTTTGTTTTTCTTACAATTACCGTTTTCATTGTCACTTACATACATGTTTAAGGTATATATTTTATTTTACGTGATGTTAGTTAATTTATCAACTATATGGAATATTTTCTTGTCATTTGCGCCAACCGTCATTTATCCATACAGGATATTCTTCTTATGCGTCGTTATTTTCATTCCTGAAAGTCAAGACCGTTCCTGCAAACTCTGGTGGAGAAACTTGAAGAGATGCTTCTTCATTCACCCCTTATTCACTAATAAAATATATCAGAGTTACGATATTTATATTACCACTTCGTTGCCGTTAGTTTGTCACTATGTTCGTGGTTTCGTTTTCGAGCAGTTATCAATTGAACTTATTAAAGAAGTAAAACTAATATCATATAATATACATAGTTTCTTTTTTATAACTCCAAATATCTATAATCCCTTGTTCCTTTTTGTGGACACAAAAAATCAAAATCCGAAGTAAACGTAATCAAAGGAGCGTTTACCTCGTTTTTGCCGCATTTTGTACGTAATACGCGTCCTTATAAAAACATGAATGGTTCCCTTACTTAATTCACAGTAGATATTATTATAGATAGGGACATATATTTGTATCTGCATAGTGATCATTAATTAACAAATTATATTATTAAGAGTTCTTTAAACTGCAAAATTCTTTTAGTATACTATAAAATAGTCATTCTGAAGCAAAATATTATTATTTATAAAATAATATAAATAAATGTCAGCAAAAAGCTACCTTACAATATAATTTTTACTACAATAATTTATTTATTCATAAATAACAGTAAACAAATAAGAAACTTTTGGAGAAATCAGTTTTGAACTACACCATTCTCAGAAGTGGGAATCAATCTAATAATTATTATTGTGATATAAACACAGGAAATTAATTTTCTTAAATGTATTTTTCTTAATAAAATGCAAATATATACAATAGCTCATTCGGCAAACGCTTTATTTCTCCCCGTCTTGCCATCATGGCGACCTATGGAATATCTAGGCCAGAGCGCAACAAGCCGCGGCCTCTAAGATTTTTTAAGAAACCATCTAATTTACAATATTTTCATATCACTAAATTTACAAATGTTTAGATATATCTAATTTCATGTATCAAAATCGTCATATATGCAAAATATATAACTATTTCTTAATTTCATCTTGGGAAGCCCTGTTTCATATATAAACGGTAAAGATTCCATTTTACCCAGCTCTATGGTTTTATTGTGGTATTATTCTTGAAACGCCAAATTCTGTACGACGTATTTTAAAAGGAACGAAAGTAAATAAGAATATGTAATGGAAATAAAAAGTTAAGTAATTAAACATCCCATCACTAATAATAATAATAATAATTGATATTTCAGTACAGCACTAATAAAATATTCTAAGAAGTAATGATAGTTCATAAAAGAGTTTCTATATCTGTAATAATAGACCTTAAGAAAAATGTTTTTATAGATCGTCTTTCCCAGGTAATCGACGGCTAATATGTCGGTAGATGTACGTACATTTTTTGTAGTTTTTATTGGGTAAGTTAGTAAAAACATCGCCATTGGTAATACCTACATTTTATAAAACTTTTCTTTCCTTTTTTAATCTTCGATTCTAAACGGAAACTACTTCCATACATTTTACGTGTTCTGAATATATTACGTGCAGGTTAACATACGAATTCTTAATATTTTATAGTAAAATGTAAGAGAACTGTAGTGCAGTTTAATCTAGCTCTAGCGTAAACTCTCAAAGTTATTTGTAAGCAGTCACTACTGAAGTAACGTGAAATGGTAGTCATAAATAAATTTACTGTGTAACTATGTGACTGCTTTAGTTCCAGATATTGACAATATACATATATCGAATTGATCCTGATTTGAATCCTCAGTAATTAATTCATTTGAAAAAAAAAAATTATATGATTTGAAACTCAAATAAGCTTTGAATTTCCCTGTAGCTAGAGTCACGAACCTATACAGTTCTCAGTCGGTTAATTTAATGTCTTGCAGAGACTAACTACTAATTTTGTATATGACTTATACAGACTTATTATTAACTATTGACTTTATTATTTGAAAATGTATCACTTGAAGGATAAGACCAGGACAAGTAAAGATTTTACAATTAGAAAATGTTTTTCGCCTTCGAGAGATAAAAATAAAGTCAATTATTTTTGAAAAGTTATTTCAGAAACGTGAAAGTTTAATATTATTCTATGTATAAAATTTTGATCTAATTCACAGTTTATGACCCCAAATCACAGGTAGGAATATTTACTAAATACAAAATACATAGATTTTGATTTAAAATTATTGGTATAGGTATTATTAGTATAATATATTTTGGTAGTGGGAGGAGCTCGGACCGTGAAGGTGAGCGTTAATGCATTTTAAAGGGGCCCCTTTAAACCTACACTTGGGTCGCAAGTCCCAAGCGCTGCTCGGAGCTCCTCTTTCTACAACACGATGGGCTCGGCACCCGCACGGTGAATCCATGGAACGCTAATTGTTTCTTCTCTTCTTATACATATAATTTTCACAAATTGTCATGCACCTTACTTTACGCAGGATACATTTTATTTCACTTAAGCACGTAAAAGAGTTACTTATAGTATAATATACTACAAAAAGCCCGTTATTTCTTTTATCTTGATTAAAAACCATTTAATCATATTTTTCCCGTTCTCGTTAAGATTTCTGAGATTTCTTCAGAGAAACGTTAAAGGTTTAATATAAGGAAAGATTTTTTGATGCGACATTAAATCAATCTCTGAACCACATATCTGCGGGTTTAATTGAAATGTTTGTGAGAACATTTTATGAATTTGAAATATGTTTTCAACTTTATTCTTACATATCTTCTTCTTCACCTTACACACTGTAAGATAATATACTACGATTACGATACGTAATATGAAATTATTTATTATATATATAGCATAGCTTATGTGCGACAATTTCCGCCTCGAGTCCTTTCGAGTTAAGCGGAATATTCTTTGTTACCCGCCCTTAATTTGATCTATTTTTCCAAAGGTAATCGAACTTAAAACCATCGTGTTTATAGTTAGTAATATGATGTACCACGATGACACCGAGTCCGTCTATGCATTTTAAAAGTAATTATTAAATAGAATATATATAAGATAATTTATAATATTACTCATAAATAAAAGTTTATTCGAAACTTGTGAATTTACGTAATATAAAAAAAATTCATTAAAACTTTACGTTGATGTCAGATCACGCTCAAAGTTGACAATCTCGCAGGAAGCTTTAGGAATATTATGTACTTATAACTTTACAAACACTAAAGGAAACTAATCGAAATGTTATGATGAGCTTTTAGAGAATCTTAAGAGGTTCAACAGAGATTGAACTTCGTAAATGTTGAAAGGTCGAGTAATAATCTATTATTGTATTCAAAGGTTGTATTCTTGTTTCCTTTATTTTATAATTTATTAAGTATGCATATTGTATTCTATATTATAAAATACAAAATATACATATATATTGGCAGGCCGACGCTAATTTCACATTATACTGACATACTCGAATCAATTTGATAATTATTGTATATTACTTATATTACTATTTTTATATTATTATTATAAATAACTACAATTTACTCTAACGAATGTGGACACTTACAAAAACAGTTTTTATATCTTGTTTTTAATAAATTTTGTGACATTAAAATTATTTTTTTTATCAAATCTTCTTATATTGTCTAATAAACAGATACAATGCGATTCGTTTTTTACTTTTAAGAAACAGAAAAAAAGGTGTTAATCAAGAAACATTTGTATATGTTATGGACCAATGTGACCAAATGTAGTTTAAAAAGGGATATCATCATTAACAGTCTGCCAGTTGACGTCGTTTGAATTCATCTTTATAACAAAAATATTAACTTTAAATAAAATCAAAGTAAAGCCTTATTTTAAATGTAAACAGAAATGTACTAATACAAAAGATACCTTAATTAGGTCTTTAAGTAGGTCATGGCTATGACACTAGAGAATTTACGTAAGAAGCAAGAGCCTCCAGAGGGATTTTATGAAGAGGTCGATGACAAGGGACGAGGCATAAGAGGTATTCTTGGAACGTAATCTTTGACAATCAGTTCTTAGTAACTACATTACCAAGCATCAAGTGTTATAATTTTTAAGAAATATTTTGTCTATTATGTTTATTAAAAAAAAACAAATTGTATGAAACAAACAAAGCAACAAACACATTATACGAAATAAACTTATATGTAAATATTAAAATTTAAGGAAATTTAGAATGAATTTAGTCTTAAAATAGGCTCGTGAGGTTTTGGTGGCGTTTTGAAATAAGTACTTTTATAAGTACGTTAATAATAAGTACGTTAATTAATATAAAAACGATTGAAGGAAGAGGATTAGAGTATGTAGTTAACTATCTTCAAATGTGCTGATGGGTAGTAGGTAGTAAGTATTCTTACAGAATCCTTAATAATATGGAACAAAAATCATCTAAAATTCATACTTTTTGTATTTCATGTGGAACGTTTCGAAAGTCAAGAAGAAGTCAAATACTTGTCTTGTCTTAAAAATGTCGACTTCAAAAATAACTTCATTAAGCATTATTTGTACAATTTATTTTTATAATAATCTTATACTATGTTATAATGATTATAAAATGATAAATTAATCTTAGTATATATGAATTATAAGTAATAGTGACAAAAATTACTGACACGTGGCATTGAAATTATCAAAAAGGACACGTCCACCTACAGAGGTCCATGAAAGTCGACATTTTAAAAATACCAAACGACTATACTTTTAGCAGTATCTTTTTTATTTATAAATTTATCTGTAGCTTATTTCATAAATAATATAATTAAATCGTAAATAAACCTAATAATTTGAGAAAACCTACGAATATATCTCTTACAAATGTCTCTCAAGAGGATTTGCGACGATTTGTAAGATCGCAGCCACCTTCATTAACGTAGTGAGAGCTGGTGTCAAACACTACGGGATTTTAGAACTCGATATCTTTATACGAGAGCTCAACATAACGAGCCCATTACTTAAGATAAGTATTATTTTTTAGTATTAATTGACGTAATTACGTTGATGTGAAAAGTATTAAAATAACTCTTACAGATGCTCTGGTTTAGGTTTTGGCATATTTAACAAAGTAAGTAAGTAAGAGTACAGTTTAGGATTCAATTTGCTTTCAAAATGTCTAGTTCAATGTACATATATAATTAATTATTAGTAGATGTAATGACTTCCCATTAATATACTCAAGTTATGAAGACGTTATAAATCAGTAAAAGTTATATTTGGTATTTTATTTTGTTTTAGTATATAAAGCAAATATAATTAATTGTTTTTTGAGCTTCACGCTTTATCCCGCACATGACAGGGTAGGCAGAGGGACCTGCAGGGAACATATAAACCTAGTGTTAAGACACTCCGTTGCTTAATCCCTGCTTTCTCCGTCCTTGCTTTGTGCGTGTTGAGTGGCGGAACTCAACGCCGCGCTTTGCCTATTTTCCAGAGTGAAACGAAATTATGGATAATTATCACTTATAAAAAGGAAGTGAATATTGTTCATAATTTTGTAATTATATAGACATATACACACGTCTATATTTAGGTACAATATTATAAATAAAATATAAAACTACTAATAAATAGCATTGTATTAGCCTAATTCAGCCAATTTTACATATGTATGGACGGAAAGGTCCATGAATAATCGAATAGTCCTTGACTTTTCAAGTTATATTAGTGGGACCAATAGCTCTTTCAAGCTAAGTGGTTCTAGCATTTTCTTTATTATGTCATACATACAAAAGATAACATAAATATATTAGTCAGTAATTAGAAAAACAGCACATTCAAATTAACTAAAGTAACCAAAATTGTAATAATTATTTGACAAACATAAATAATTTAATTTCTTAAATAATTCTTTTTCTTCCTCGATTAAATGTATTTGCGATTTAATTTCAATGAAATAGCTAAATTGAGTATTCGGCAATCTCTATAGAAGAACTCCCAAGTTCTAGTCTCCCAGGAAAGTTAGACATATTTTGATGATTTTTTTCAAATAAACGATTTTTAGACATATCTATTTGTATTCTTTTAGAAATCGAGGAGTTCTAGCCTTCCAGGAATTTTTCAGATATTTTGATGATTTTTTCAAATAAACGATTTTTGTTGAGATTTTTCAACAAGTCTGTCATTCAAGTATGTTCTGCTGATTTTTGTTTTGGAGTTCTGGTGCTAAATCTAGATTAGAATGAAAGATATATTTGTATTCTGTGAGAAATCAAGGAGTTCTAGCTTCCTTTAACGATATGTGGGACATTTCACTATTTTTTGTTAAATGATCGATTTTTCATTATATTTTTATTTTAAGCATGCTCTGTGGTGGTTTTAATCTTAGGTGTGGTTTTCTAATAATTTTTTTTTAAAAGACCTTTGTATATTCTTGTAGAAATTTAATATTTTTATTACTTGATTCTTATATAAATTTTCTTATTAATATTTTAGAGTGAAAAAAATTAAATTTAAAAATAATTTAAATATTTTTTACGAGTCAATTCGAGAGAACTATTCTTAAAAATTATCAGGAACTGTTAAGTTCACTCCCATGCGTATAGAACTCGTCCAGAATTCTATTCACAAGAAAACGATCTGCTACGGGAAGTTAGCAGATCATTTTTTTAAATGACTTTTTCGTAGGTAAAAACGGCTGAACTATTTCTAAAATCTATCAGGAACTATAGAACTATATTGCATGCGAAGAAAACTTATTTTTATTTTTGATCTGCTGGACAATGATCTGCCAAGTTCACAGACATCCCACTTAGCGAGACGTCGCTCGTTAAAAAGTCAATAAAATCGTTCGAAAATATATAATTTTAACCAGGATTGACATAGACAAAAATAACCCTTGATAGTTTTTTTCCATTCAAAATTCAAATATATTGTTTTCATTTTAACTTAATGATTAGAAGAAATTTAATTTCACTGACTAAAAAATATTCTCGATATCATCTTTAATGTACAGGAACAGTAACCAAAGAGAACGACAGAACTAACCGACAACCCTATTTGCGTAGTCCAATATCGTTTACTCAATTCCGTTTGAATTATACGATCTTGGTATCTACAGAATTTAGTACAAATTATTATTTACTTTTTAGCTTTAGTTTCGTCTCACTTGATATAGTAGAAAAGTGAATTCAATATATTGTGTGTTAAGTGGCGGAACTTAACGCCGCACCAATGATGGTAAATTATATTAATTCAGATCATATATGTGTATGGCGAACGTTGTACGATACTTGTTTATTTAAAAATTTTAAAATTTTTAAAATTTGACAGGTTGACATACACATAATAAATTAATAAATTATGTTTTAAATTATAAATTTAGTTTAAATAGTTTAATTCAGTAATTTTTGTGATAAATACCATCTAATTATCAAGCTCTAGTGTTTTACACGATAAATATTCAGTGAAATAGTGTTTTTCAGTGAATTTATGTATTACGTATACAAATGACTTTTTCATGTTACAACAAAGATGGTGATACAACAAACTATTAAGAAAAACTAATAAGTGATTTCTAAATGTATATCTAAACAGTAAAGTGACTGTATTTATCAGAAAAAAACAAGACCTCTTCAACTTTGTAACAAACTTTATGAACATTGTCATCACAATTTTCGTATAATTTTGGCATTGGTCAAACGGTGCTAAGAAGCGACTTCAAGACGCTGATGCGACAAGTCCTGGGTTCGCGTCTCGTCGAAGCCGTCGTCCATAATTTATCCTTTTTCCGTAATTTATGTTTTTTTATTATTTGTCCCAAAACTATTTCTTTAGAAATACCAACCAGAATAGTATCTGAACTGTAAATACGCATTTAAAATAAATTTCATAACAGATATTCGATTAAATGGTAGACTCAAATAAAGTACCAACAGGCAAAATTAGGTTTGAGTGTTGTAACAGTTCACAGACATCGAGGGAATTGTTAATTTGCAAATCATGTAACAAAAAATATCACTTCGCTTGCGTAATTTCGAGCAAAACGGAATACTCGGACCTTTCCAAAGAATTCAAATCATCGTGGTATTGCCCTGCATGCAACCGTCCTCAAGCGGGAAAAGATAACTCAAACACACCGTTACGAGTTTTTACCAATATAAATAAACAGGAAGCAAATATGAACGTAACTATTCGGAATAAACAGAAGTCATCTATTACTTCAGAAAATGATTTAAATGATCTTACATTGGCTGAAGTTCGCAAGGTAATCAGAGAGGAGCTCATGAATCTACTCGACGTTTTTAAATCAAGTATTACTTCTCAGTTCGAATTTAAATTAAAGGAAATATCCAACCAACTAGCCGAAGTAACCACCTCAATTTCCTTTATGGAACAGCAACACGAAAAAATTAAGAATGAAGTGCAAAATAAGATTAAATCTATTAATCAGCTAGAAGCTGACAACAAAATCTTGCGCACAGATCTAAATGTTCTTAGTGCTAGACTTTCTCAAATAGAGCAACAATCTCGGGCAAGCAACTTAGAAATTCAGTGTCTTCCTGAGCATAGGAATGAAAACTTAATCACCGTGGTTAAACAGATTTCAAATGTAATTAAATTCAACTTAAATGAATCTGATATCCATCTCTGCACCCGTATCGCTAAAATGGAAAAAACTAGCACAAGACCAAGATCTGTCTTAGTAAAATTCAGTTGCCCTAGAATTCGTGACGACTTCTTAGCGGCTACAATAAAATTTAATAAAAATACAGTTAAAAATGATAAACTCAACTCAAGTCATGCAGGATTAGGAGGCGATCATAAGCCAATTTATGTAGTAGAACATCTCTCTCCAAACCAGAAAGCTTTACATGCCGCAGCTCGACTTAAAGCGAAGGCACTTAATTACAAATTTGTTTGGGTTAAACGGGGACAAGTCTTTATGCGTAAGAATGAAACCTCGGAATATAAGTTTATTAGAAATCTGGATAGTTTAAATAACTTAGATTAAATTTTACATCTAGTCATTATTTACAATTACTTATTTTGATCATTATTAATTATTTGTATGCATGTCTCTTTGTATTGATTTTATTCACAATTCGATTCAATCAATTGTTACTATCAAAATGTAAGAGGATTAAGATCTAGCACGAACGAAATACGTCAACAAATTCTAAACAATGATTTTGATATTATATTTTTAACTGAGACTTGGCTTAATGATGATATTTTTGATTCTGAAATTATAGACGACAGATACCTTGTTTACAGACGTGACAGATATTCTTCTTCACTCTATAATCATAAAAAGACTGGTGGAGGTGTACTTATAGCCGTTTCTAAAAAACTTCCCTCACATCGTGAAACTGACTGGGAAAGTAACTGCGAGGATTTGTGGGTAACTATAAAGATAAATACTACAAAGTCTCTGCATTTCTGCGTAGTTTATTTGCCCCCTCCAATCAGCACTACCATACTAGAAAATTTTATAGAAAACGATAATAATATAATGGCCATGAATAATAACTTCACTTTAATTGTTGGTGATTTCAATCTCAGCGACATACTTTGGTCTCCTTCTGTGGGTACAGTAGGCGCAACTGCTTCTAATTACAACAATTGCGTTTTGAAAAGTTCTCTCATTGATTTTATATCGCTTAATAATTTAAAACAATTTAATTTAACACACAATTTTAAAAACAAAATTTTAGATTTAACTCTTTGTAACAGTGAAATAATAGTCAATGAATGTAATAACCCTATTAAGAAAATTGACAAATTCCATCCACCACTAGAAATTTTAGTACCTGTGTCTAAATCAATGAAATTTAAAAATGCATCTAAAATTAAATACAATTTTTTCAAGGCCGATTATGAATCAATAATTTGTGAGCTCAGCAAAATTCAATGGCTAGACTTATTTTCAGACTGCAATTACAGTATTAATGAAATGGTAAATAAATTTTATACCATCATTCGTGATATTATTTGTAAATATGTACCGATGAAGAGCCTTAAGCATCGAAACTATCCGGCCTGGTTTTCACCCCAGCTAATTGCTCTGCTTAAATTAAAGCACAAATGCCATATTAAAATTAAAAAATACCGCAACCCTTTAGACATATTAGAATTTCAATATTTACGCAAAGATAGTGAAAAATTAATTTTATATTGCTATAATAAATATATCAATGCGATCGAAAATGAAATTGGAAAAAATCCGAAATATTTCTGGACCCACCTCAAAAACACTCGAAAAAATTCAAACTCTTACCCTCCTGTGATGTTGCTCAACGATAATAAGGCTACACAAGTGGAAACCATCTGTGAATTATTTGCGAATCACTTTTCCTCGGTGTACACTTGCGACGATAATATGTCTCAGTCTTTTAATTTCAACATAGCTCATTCTTCCGATCAAATAAATAATTTTGTATTCTCGCGTGAGGAAGTTTATAATAAGTTAAAAAGACTTGATAAGTCTAAAGGACCCGGCCCTGATAATATTCCACCAATATTTTTAGTTCAATGTGCGGTAGCTATATCATGGCCGTTGTCGTTAATTTATAATAGATCCTTAGAAACTGGTGAATTTCCGGATATTTGGAAAGAGGCACGCATCGTTCCTATCTTTAAATCTGGTAAACAAGATCTAATTATAAATTACCGCCCCATTTCAATTATTTCGTCCATGGCCAAAGTTTTTCAATCACTCGTCTATTCGCATTTATACAACCATATCAAAAATTACATTAACGACAACCAGCATGGCTTCATAAGTAAACGCTCTACGGTAACTAATCTATCACTGCATGTTTCCAATCTGGCTGATTGTATTGATAAAGGTCTACAGGTTGACGCCATATACACTGACTTTTCTAAAGCCTTCGACAAGGTTAACCACAGCATCCTTTTACGTAAATTGGAGTCATATGGAATTTCTGATCACCTACTTGAATGGTGCAAATCATATCTTACTGGTAGAATATCTAGAGTAGCCATGTGTGGTCAACAATCAACACCATTTATAGCCTCTTCAGGTGTACCACAGGGATCTAACCTAGGGCCACTATTTTTCAATATATTTATAAATGATATTGTAACTATATTTAAAAATTCTTACGCGAGTTTATATGCTGATGATTTAAAACTAACTAAAACAATTACCAATGAGTCAGATGTAGTGTTGCTACAAGAAGATCTACATAAACTAGTCGATTGGTGTGATAAAAATAAAATGGTCTTGAATATCAACAAATGTCATCACATAAAGTTTACCCGTAAAAAGAACATTACTCCTTCAAAATATTATATATATGGTGAGGAACTTAATGAAGTTAAAGAAATTCGCGACTTAGGGATTATATTAGACTCAAAATTAAATTTTAAGGAACATATAGACAAAACTCTTCATTTAGCAAACAGATCTCTCGGCTTTGTTCTGAGACGCTCCAAAGACTTCAAACATTCTACTACTGCATTAACGCTATTTAATTGTTTCGTTCGTAGCAGATTAGACTATTGTTGTTCAATCTGGTCCCCATTTACAAAACTTCATATAAACAGAATAGAAAGAGTACAAAAAAAGTTTCTTCGTCAATTGTCATATAGGCTTAGAATAAATTTGAGTACTTATAATGAAAGATGCAAATATTTCAACATCCATAGCCTGGAAAATTGACGCAAACTCTTATCAATGAAATTTTTATTTAATTTATTCAATAATGATATAGACTGTCCAGAACTCTTATCAAGATTTTGCATAAACGTCCCACGCAATAATTCTCGTAATCTTAGTAATTTCTTCTATAACCGACCATATAGAACGCAATTTGGTAAAAATTCTATTATTCCGAGGTTATCATTATTATATATTAGTATTTGTAAGCAAATTAAGGATTTAGACATTTGCTATGATACGCGCTCTGTGTTTATTAAAAAAATAAAAGGTTTTATTTGTACAGCCCAGTTGTAATTAGTGATATAATGTATTGTTATTATTACTCCTAACTTAAATTAATTTAATATAATGTTGTAATCTATAGAAATATAAAAATTAATATTAATGTTATTTTTGTTTAGATGGTTAATGTTTTAATATTTCTTTTCTAATTATTAATTAATAATATTTCTTGTTTATTTAACAATTTCTTATGTGTTTTTAATATGTAATTTTAATGGAATTAACAACTCCATTAAAATTACATATTAAAAACATGTCAATGCGGAATTTTTACATTTATTTGTTTTTGCTCCAGACTATGTTATAGAATATGTGTATTTTAATATTATAAATGCATGCTGAGACTACCTTTAATTAGTAGAACATTTTCCATGTTCAAGTTCAAGTTATTATATTATTAAATGTATTATTGTATCTACTGCTGGTTGTCCTAATAAATAAATAAATAAATAAATAAAAATAAGTAAAAAATATTGAATGCATAACGTTCCTTAAAGAACCTACTACATTACGAGAACTATCAAGTAGTGATAGAAATATGTTTGGAGGTGAACTCTTTGTAATCATAGAAGTACACGACTTGCCCATTTCGACGTGCGTCAATTATGGTTTAGCGACCACTTTCCCTGGAGCAGAGTGGGGTAGGGTGGAGCGGGGCAGAGGTTGTTTTATTAGAATTTTATATTAAATGTAACGTAATGATAAATAAAATAATGTAATGAATTCATTGTGTGTACGCAATAAGATACATTAAAGTGACGCTCGTAACAATATTAGTGGGGTATCTTAACCTGGGTTTCTTTTACTTACAGTTCACATTACCTCCCCTGCTACATGCGATATACAGCGACAAGATAAAATAGAAACAAAAACAAATTTATTATGCTAATGATAACATATTATGTGTATTCAAAACAAAAGTATATATTCTTCTGAACAATAAAAATACTAAAAATATTAAAAAAGAACAATATTTTAATACTCCCTGTCATGCTATGCGCGAATATTAACCTCTTCCAGGATAGCCACTACTGGAATTAAGTTGTTAAATCGAAATTACAATCGCCGTTTCAGTCGCTTATTTCTGACACATTAAGCTGAAAGGGTTTTAATATGTCATTTCGTCACCAAGCGAGATATTTCAAAAGAAGAGTAGCGTATCCCTACATATTGTATTATTGAAAACAACTTAAAATATAAAACCAGTGATGTGTGTGAAAACCAGTGAAAAACGTATCGAAATATTTACACTTTAAAAGCAAGCCTGGCGTGACAAGGCACGCTTTATTAACTTTTCAAACACCTTAAATGCAACAAATGTCGTAGAAAGTTCCATACATAATAATATATTGGAAAACTTTTACAAATGTCTACCAAAAGGATACATAGAAGTTAATATCTAATTGAAACTTGTAGATATATATTTAGTGTATACAACAATTATTACATTACAGTGAGGTTAATTAAACTAACAACAAGCAAAAACAAAACCACGTATAATTGAAGAACTGTTTTAAAATAGTTCTGCGCTTCCTGGTTATTTTTGAAGAATTTGTAAGGCTAGTTGTTCCATTGTTTTCCACACAGGTAATGAAGTTGTCTGTAGGGACGTACTCTTATGTTGAAATGTATACATTATTTTATAATGATATATTGTAAGATATTTATTTAATAAATTTTAATTAATATATTTATTTTATTTAAGCATGTTCTGTATATATCAGGTAGGCATACTAACTTTTCATCTCTCGTCATGTATTTTCCGCTTGAGTTCAAAACATGGCTTATTACAGTAGTTACAAGTAGTTACAAGAGTTTATTATGTCCACAAGGTGAGATAAGATTGAGTTATGCTGGAAATCTCACATTTTAACTTTACAAATAAAGGAATTTGTTTGTCAAATATTATTTTTTTTTAAAAATATCCATCTAAAAGCTTTTATTTGCCAACCCTAAAAAGTTTACCCTAGTTCACCCAACGTAGTTGCGTTTTCAATAGATATGTTCCACCTTTCAGTCACAGTCAAATGGAATAAAAATAGCTTTTCCACTCTGTTTATTCTCCACACAACATTTTTCTATTTCACGTATATGTAATAGGTTTCAACTGAGAGAAATGGTACAAATTGCATATTAATAAGGTTAGTGACGTTTACTTCATTTCATTTGCTCGCTGTGGCGGCTATAAAACAGCTTTTATTTACTCAGTATGTAATTTACTGAATAACTTACCGGAATGTCAGTACTAGATAAATTAAAATGGTAATCTGAAAAAACATAAAAAAATCTGATAAATCTAGACTACTTCTGTGTCTTGAGTTTTGAAATATTATGTGTATATATTAGTATGACTGTTGAATGGTACGACTGTTATATGTGTACATGGCTAATATTAATCTGGTTCGAGCATGCCACGAGCGAAATTATGAATTTAAAGTATCATCCCCACCATCTGGACACGTGGAATTCCACTACTGTGCGGTTCCGTAGGAACGTTTTTCCACGTATCACACTACTGTGGAATAGCCTACCTGCGGCAGTGTTTCCAGATCGATACGACATAGGTACCTTCAAAAAGCGCGTCTACGTCCATCTTAAAGGCCGGTAACGCTCTTGTAACAGCTCTGCTGTTACACAGGGCCGTGGGCGTCGGTGATCACTTACCTTCAGGTGACCCAACTCGTTTGCCTTGTCCTTCCCATAAAAAAAAGAGAATTGAAGAGAAGTACCATATACTGGATAATTTCATAACATTAAAGAACGGGATCAGATAGTGTCCATTCACAAAGACTAGACATGAAATCTTAGCAGTTGCGCATTTACTACGCATTTATTGTTATATAGAATAATAGGGTAATAGAGATATATATATATATATATATATATATATATATATATATATATATATATATATATATATATATATATATATATATATATATATATATATATATATATATATATATATATATATATATATATATATATATATATATATATATATATATATATATATCTATATATATCTATATATATATATATATATATATATATATATATATATATATATATATATATATATATATATATATATATATTTCAACTTATATTCTGAAATTTTTTTTCATAAAATATGATTTGAGATTAAACATAATTAATCTATTGTACTTAATGATGTTTAAGATGTAAGATTTTATATATTTAGTCTGTAACGATTTTTATTGTTTAAAAACATCTTTTCAAAGCTTTTGAGCGCTTATACCATAATAATGATACGCTGAGAGTATGTATAATTATGTTTTATACTCATATGTAGAAAATATATATAATAACAAGAAAAAGCATTTATTTTTTACTAGAGACACGTAAGAAAATTTCAAACCTAAGCATTTTTATTACATATAAAAGGTAAGCATAGACAAAAATACAAAATTTCGAAAAGTACAAAAAGTACAAAAGTACAAAATTTCGTACAAGTAATGTTTTCCGTCATAAACGTGACTTCAATTACATTATTCAATATATAAGAATAATTGAAGCTGTTAGTGTTTAGAGGATTAGTTTTATAAAGGATTAAAGGTTCCTATAAATCTGAAAAACAAGATTAAATTCCATTTTCAAGGGACATATGTCTTGTAGAATTTCTCGTACAAAGTCTCTTTATCCTGCATATGGCAGGATAGGCAGAGGGAACAGCAGGAACTATTAGAATTTAGTGTTAAGTATTCCATTGTTTAATCCCTGCTTTTTCCATCCCCGCTTTCCATCTTTTTCGAGGCATTGCGTGTTGAGTGGCGGAACTCAACGCCGCGCTTTGGCTAGTTTCCAGAGCGTCCATTTTCCTCGACTGGGAATAGAACAATGTTATACATATATTTTCTTGAAGAGAGAGATGTGACGCTGACAATAACTTTAGTGGGGAACGGAGTGCCTTAATGCTAGTTCTTCTACTTATAGTTTTCATTGCATCCCCTGCTGTGTGAGGGATACAGTGATAAGACAAAAACAAATATATTATCCTACTGATAAAACATTTGTTTGTATTCTTCTAAAGAATAATAATACTAAAAATATTAAAAAAGAACAATATTTTAATACTTCCTGTCATGCTATGCGCGAATATTAACGTCTTCCAGGATATCCACTACTGGAATTAACTTGTTAAATCGAAATTACAATCGCCGTTTCAGTCGCTCTTCCATTATTACTGACACATTAAGGCTGAAAGGGTATTGATATGTCATTTCGTCACCAAGCGAGATATTTCAAAAGAAGAGTAGCGTATCCCTACATATTATATTATTGAAAACAACTTAAAATATAAAACCAGTGATGTGTGTGAAAACCAGTGAAAAACGTATCGAAATATTTAATGTAACACTTTAAAAGCAAGCCTGGCGTGGCAAGACACGCTTTATTAACTTTTCAAACACCATAAATGTAACATATGTCGTAGAAATTCCATTCATAATATTATATTGGAAAACTTTTACAAATGTCTACCAAAAGGATACATAGAAGTTAATATCTAATTGAAACTTGTAGATATATATTTAGTGTATACAACAATTATTACATTACAGTAAGGTTAATTAAACTAACAACAAGCAAAAACAAAACCACGTATAACTGAAGAACTGTTTTAAAATAGTTCTGCGCTTCCTGGTTATTTTTGAAGAATTTGTAAGGCTAGTTGTTCCATTGTTTTCCACACAGGTAATGAAGTTGTATGTTCACTTTTTAGCAAATTTTTAAATGCGAACTATAATGCACTTTAAGGTAGAGTGTGAACAAAATCACATTTTGAGGTACATTTTCAAATCACTGCCGAGCTTTTACTGCATTTACTATCGATGGAGCTGAATGTTCTTCGCTAGCATACTACATATTTGTGGAACGTGTCTTTCCGACAACCAAACTAAACTAACTTCTTGTAAAGAAATATGTATGTATGACCACTCGTAATGGAGGCTTTTAGTGATATGTAGAAATCGCTTTGTATAATTTTCAACTTATGAATTGAATGAATTTTTTTTTTTTAAATAAATTAAAATAAAATATGAATTGAGATTAAACATAATTAATCTATTGTACTTAATGCTGTTTAAGATGTAAGATTTTATATATTTACGGCCTTATTCATAAAAAGTTATAGCACGCTTAAAGACTTGATATAGTACAGTTGTCAAAAAACGTTATTCATAACAGCATTTTAGTGCCAATCAGTTCTATAAACCTATCATAAAGTTACAGAGCCGAGAACCCTACTATAAGAGTGTTTTAATGTCCAAAGATGGCCGATTCATATAACAGCTGATTATAGCTCATACTAATATGAGCATTGATATGACGTCGTCGAGTCACTTGTCATCAAGAGTGTCAATTTCAGTTTCGTAAACAAATCAATATAACAATTGACATTTTGTTCGATATTTATTAACTATATTTAGTCATTAACAAGTTTATTAATAATAAATTCTACATAAGCAAGGTGCACAGAACATAGTTAATACTTGTCCACGTCTAAACAATTTTCAATTCTTTGTCGTTTTACTTCTTTTGACTTTATTTTTTAAAAATTAAGTAAGTTTATAAACTAAAATAAAATAAACATTCGTGTTTTTGTGATAACAACGACGTAAATCAAGCCGGTATATGTCAAGCCAGATCCAATAATATATTTTTCTACGTAATATTATCTGTGGTTATACTATGTCAATGCGTTTGTCACTTATCACCTGTGGATTTACTGGTATTTTCGGCAACAAGTCGACCGACTTCACTATAGTGGCAACGTTGTGAACGTATAAATCAAATTAGTAACACTTTAGTTATAGAAGGCTTATAGAGCGTTTATGAATACAAACATTTATCGAACGTTCTATAAGCCTATAGAGCGTGTTAACTAAAGTATGCTTAAAACGTTCTATAAGACTTTCCTATGAATAAGGCCGTTAGTCTGTAAAGATTTTATTGTTTAATAAAATATCAAAAACATCTTTTCAAAGCTTTTGAGCGTTTATACCATAATAATGATACGCTAAAAGTATGTATAATTATGTTTTATACTCATACCTAGAAAATACATAACAACAAAACGCATTAATTTTTTACTAGAGACACGTAAGAAAATTTCAAAACTAAGCATTTTTATTACATATAAAAGGTAAGCATAGACAAAAGTACAAAATTTCATGGTATTTACCAAAAGTAATGTTTTCCGTCATAAACGTGACTTCAATTACATTATTCAATATATAAGAATAATTGAAGCTGGTAGTATTTAGAGGATTAGTTTTATAAAGGATTAAACGTCCCCATCAATCTGAAAATCAAGATTAAATTCCATTTTCAAGGGACATTTGTCTCGTAGAATTCCTCGTACAAAGTCGTTAATTTTTTTAGCTTCATACTTTATCCCGCACATGGCAGGGTAGGCAGAGGGAACAGCAGGAACTATTAGAACCTAGTGTTAAGCACTCCATTGCTTAATCCCTGCTTTTTCCATCCCCGCTTTCCGTCTTTTTCGAGGCATTGCGTGTTGAGTGGCGGAACACAACACCGCGCTTTGCCTAGTTTCCAGAGCGAAGAAAATGGAAATAGAAAAATCCATTTTCCTCGACTGGGAAACGAATCCAGAAACCGTTGTGTTGAGTCTCTTCGCCACGACGGAGGATAAGGATATATCATCATATATCCTTAACATCGAGAGTTTATGTAAATCAAATGAAATGTTCAATATTTTATTGTGAAATTTAAAGAGAATTCTCTTTTACATTAAAAACTGGAAAGTTCACACGTAGTTTCTTATCAACAAACATTAAACATTACGAGAATAACGACACATAGTTATTCCTGACGACCGATGCCTGTACAATGTTCTGTAAGATGTATATTCTTAACCGTACTCAAAAGAAGTATATAATATTTCAAATATTTTACTTTACGGTTTACGTTCTTAACTATACTCGAAAGAAGTATACAGGATTTAAAATATTTTACGTTTTAAGATATAACGTAAACCAAATAGCGTTATGTCTTCGTATTTTCCGTAATATTTACTAATTTGTGTTGGGTTTCACCGATACGAATCTGAGATATTATGAGTTGGCCAAGATATACTGTAATAAATATAACTTGTAACCACGTAAATAACACTTACTAAATTACTGGTTTCAGCTCGTATTCAAAGGCGCTTTTAATATACAGATCTTTTGAGCCGTTCTTATCTGTAAATGGGTACACTATTATTTTTGGAAAATTATTCGAATACAGTAGTATATGGGAAGTCCTTTAACCCAGTATAATTGTTATCAATGTCTTTAAAGAGGTAGAATCTATGGTGGCAAATTTTTAATTTTTAAACGTAAACGCAAAAAAATATATAATATGGTGTTGTAATATAGTATAGTGTTCATTAAAAACTATGTTTAATCTTCGCGCCCAATTTTTTCTGCTTGCGTCTTTTAACACTAGTTTCGCTCTGTCTACCCTGCAATGTGCGGAACACAGAGAGAGTTAAAAGAATATTACTTAAGATATAATACAACATTTCAATAGTTGACGTTAAAAAATACATTTTGACAATCGAAACAGTATATATGTAGATGTATACATATATGCGAAGTCAAATGTCATTTCTATGTCTTGAATTTTATTATATCATATACCATAGTGATTTTCAGGCTACGTACGCGTGTAGCGCGTGTTAAGTTTAAAGCATACAACGGTATGTTCGTTATATATTAATTTATACGTATACGGTATACGTTATACATGCTCAATATTAATGTGATCCGAGTGTGTTACGAGCAAAATTGTGAGTTGAAGAAAAGCACCGTATACTAGATAACTTCATAAGAATAAAGAATGGAATCAGGATAGAAAGTGTTCTTACACAAAGTGGTATCCATCCCTCAGTCTACAGCAGTTAATACGTGAAAATTTAGTAGACGTACTGACCGAGTTACTTTCGCATTTATAATTAATTGGGATTTCAAACAGACTCGGTGAATAGTAAAAAATATCTTTATGTCAAACGTTCGGGATTCTGAAAAATGATATTAAATGTCTCTCAATCTTTTTCCTACCTATGTATTTTATGTAAGTATGTGGAAAACTAAAGATAATATTCACATAATAGTTGCTATGTGAATAACAAATCATTGAATTTAAGCTTATATATTCGGATGCTTGTATACGAAACATGTAAACTGTGCACCTAACGTTGCAAGATGAAATTTTATTTGAATAATTGTGTGTTCCGAAAGTCCTTATTTTACGATTCATTTTCCTGTATGCTTTTTCGCAATTTTTCAAATGCAATTCGCATTGCATACAAATGCAAAATGCGAACAAAATCACATTTTGAGGTACATTTTCAAATAACTGCCAAGCTTTTACTGCATTTACTATCGATGGAGCTGAATGTTCTACGCTAGTATACAACATATTTGTGGAACGTGTCTTTCCGAGAACCAAATTAAACTAACTTCTTGTAAACAACTTGTAGGACCAGGATAAAGAAAGCGATATGTATAATTTTCAACTTAAATTTTAACTTAATGATCTCTAAATTGTAAGATTTTATATATTTAGTAATTATATAATATAATAACGTCAAACGCATTTACTTTATACAAGATATATAAATAATATATATAAACTATATGATCACATTAGAAAATTCCAATATCGCTGATGACTGCTGTCTGTACAATTTTGTAAGATGTTATATTCTTAACAATGCTTAAAAGAAGTACATAATATTTAAAACGTTTTACGTTTCAACATATAACATAAAACAAATTGCTTTATACCTTCATATTTTTCGTAATATTTACTAATTTGGTTAGTTGGTTATATTTCGCCGATATTGAATTCCAGATATTACGAGTTGACCAAGATATACCAATTGACGTTGACGTACATTTTACCCTTTTAAGATGACTGAGATTTACGTTCTCTTATAAGGGAAGCTTTTTAAGAGCCACTTAAAAATGCAAATATAATTTATAATAGTTACATATACTTAAATATATTTTGAAGATCTGTCTATGGTATGCTTTTAAAATATAGTAATTTTATGGAATATTCATATCTCGTCATGTAGATAAACCATTAAGCATATTTATTACAAATTTCCGATATAAATAAACAAATAATTGCACCAATGCAAAGAACTTACAGAAGGAGATTGTATACAATTTTTGTGAGGTATTCAAACATTGGTCAATATCAAACGCAAACATTCGTACGAGGTGTGTTCAAAAAGTATCGCGAATTTTGTGTTTTTTCAAAAATTATTTATTTATTCATGAATATCTATTTTGTCCCCTTCAAAGTAATCCCCATGAGATATTATACACTTGTGCCAACGGTTTTTCCAATCTTCGAAGCACTTCAAAAAATCATTTTTTTTTATCTTGTTCAGCTCCTCCTTCGATGCCGTCTTTATCTCGTCAAGTGTAGCATAACGTCGTCCTTTCATGGGCCTCTTCAGTTTAGGGAACAAGAAAAAGTCACAGGGGGCCAGATCTGGGGAATACGGTGGCTGCAGCATCATTAGTGTGTTGTTTTTGGCCAAAAAGTCGCGCACAAGCAACGATGTGTGAGCAGGGGCGTTATCGTGGTGCAAAAGCCAATTTTTGTTCTTCCACAAAACCGGGCGTTTCTGGCGGATTGTTCGCGCAAATTGCGCATAACTTGCAGGTAATAAACCTTATTGACCGTTCTACCCTGTGGCAAGAACTCATGATGCACCACGCTCCTGCAATCGAAGAAAACTGTCAGCAAAACTTTCACATTCGACCGAACTTGGCGCGCTTTTTTCGGTCTTGGTTCGTGCGGCAGCTTCCATTGAGATGATTGAGCTTTGGTTTCCACGTCATAACCATAAACCCACGATTCGTCACCAGTTATGACCCTCTGGAGCAAATTTGGGTCGTCGCGGACAGAGTACAACATCTCATTAGCAATGTTCATGCGATGCTGTTTTTGGTCGCAATTGAGCAATTTTGGTACGAATTTCGCGGCGACCCGTCTCATGCCCAAATCATTGATAAAAATCGAATGGCACGAGCCAATCGATATGTCTAGGTCCTCAGCAACTTCTCTAATGGTGATTCGACGATTGGCCAATACCATTTTCTCCACTTCATTAATTTTTTCGTCTGTTGTTGAAGTGCTCGGGCGTCCGGCACGCTCTTCGTCGTTCACATCTTCTCGGCCTTCTGAGAACATTTTGTACCACCGATAAACGTTGCTTCGGTCCAAGGTAGCTTCTCCGTATGCCACAGTCAACATTCGGAATGCATCCGCGCACTTAATTTCGTTTTTCACACAAAATTTGATACACGTTCTTTGATCCATTTTTTTGAATGGGTAAAAATCGAAGACGATCCAAAACACGTGCAAGCAAAGCAGCTGTCAACAATTAAGTGAACATTCAAAATGGCCGAGGTTGTCGGCATAAGTGAGAGACATGAGTACCAACATAACGCCACAAAAAAATTGAAATTCGAATATACGTAACCCGCGAAAATTCAAAATTCGCGATACTTTTTGAACACACCTCGTATACTACAATTGTTAATGTTTTTTTTTCTCGAGGGCCTTTAACGGATCTGACTGAATAGGAATAACGATTTGGTACCTCAAAGTGTCATAGAGACGGTTTATTATTCTATTTTACTTGGTGATTATTTTATACTAACTATTACGTGCGGCTTCGCACACGTTGTTAAATGGAAATTACGAAGAGTTATATATGACACGTGACACATTTTATGCGCTGAAGCTGTTGTGAATGTTCACAAGTACAGTGGGTTACTTTAAATTAATTAGAGTAATATAATATCGAATTAATATTAAAACGAATAAGCGAATATCGAATGGAGTATCCGACTAAGAATAAATTTAAAATGAAATCAAACCAATAAATATGGACTAAGATTGATGGCCAAATCGAATAACCAACAGATACTGCATATATATACTAGCGACCCGCTCACGACTTGGCTCACTAAAAGAAAACTTAGCCGTGTTGATTTTGAAATTTTGTACTTAGGATATTAATAAATTGACAAAATATTTTAATATTCTATTTTAGCTTCACGTTGTATCGCAGAGGCAGAGGGATCCCAGTATTAACACGGGATTTGGTATCTTCTCGAACGAGAACTTTTAATTATGTGAACTAGGTATTCAGCCCATCCGGCCTGTTAATTGAGCGAGCGCGGAAGCGGTACAATAAAGACACTTTTTGAAGCGAAGCTCTTATATGTTCACTTCGCCGTTTTTTGTAGCCTGTCCCCTCCGAGGCCGTTTGACAGAACTCGATGAAACTTTGCATGGAAATTAGGTCCAAGTGGTAGCTATATCGCATTTCATGAAATGATGTCCTTGAGGGATGAGGGGTGATAATTGTACCATAGAGTTATGCTGGGGAATTGAAATCTCTGTTTATGGCGCGCGCTAGCAAATTTCAATGGGTTTCTCAATAAATTAAGTTCACAATGTGTTTGGCCATAGAGAAATTGCACGCGCAAGCTAATCCAATGCATTTTCAATGAAAATCGAATTTTGTTGGTTTTTTCTCAATTATTCCACAAGGACATGTCCGATCACAGTTTTTTATATATGTTGGCACTCCTCATGACCACAGTGATCGTTTAAAACAAATCCGATCAAAATCGGTTCAGTGGTCTAGGAGGAGTTAGCGAACAAAGAATGCATAGACCCCCACTAACAGAGAGCTTCGCTCGTCGCTGCGCTCCTCACTCGCTCAATAACACTCACTAAATTACCGGTTACAGCTAATATTAAGAGGAGTTTAAATAAACGGGTCTCTTGAGCCATTATTAACTGTAAATGGGAACACTCTTATTTTTGAAAAATTCTTCGAGTACTTTCACTACACAAAATATGAAAGTGATATTACCAGATTCATTACACGTCCAATGAAAATTCCCAGTAGTATATGGAAAGTCCTTTAACCCAGTGTAGCTGTTGTCAATGTCTTTAAAGGGGTAGAATCAATGGTGGCAAATTTTTAAAGCACGTAAACGCGAAAAATATAAAAATTTTTAATATAATCTTGATAACGTTTTTACCTACATCAAATAGTATCGTAAGAAAGGAAATGATTCCAAGGTTTTTTTTACACTCCATCCCGTATAGCAAGATAGGTATTTATAGGTATAGATTGCAAGATAGGTTGAGGATATTTAGTGTTAAAAACTGCTTTTACTCTACGTGTCCAATTTTTCTGCTCGCGTCTGTTCACACTAATTTCCCTCTGTCTACCTTGTTTTGTACGGACTATAATGAGAGCTAAAAGAAAATTACATACATTTGACGTTAAACATTATTTCAATAGTTGACGTTGAAAAAAATGCATTTCGACAAGGGAATCGGTATACATTTATGATTCGGGCCCAAGTGAATAATATTCGAATAGTCACAAATTCACACTATAGTATACGTACTTATTTAGTATATGTTTAAGCATTTTTAATATTAAAGCTCTACTAGATATTTGCCAAAGGCACATTAAGGCTTTAGTCGGTGTCTCAGCTGTCTGTAACATCTAATTGGCTGCATGCCACTTACTGATACTTAATTAATCTTATGGTTTATATTTTTTTAAACAAGCCTATAAAACCTTATTATGTAAATCTATCTAATCTAAAAATTAAAAACGGATTAGGTACTATACAGAATGTAAATAAAGTTCAATTTTATAGGTAATCTTAATTTAAATTTTTTTAATATATTTAGCTTGGTGATGACTTCCGTCCACCATCGTCTGAGGTGAGAATCAATGTAATAATTATTATTGTTATATAAATACAGAAAACTAATTTTCTAACATGTGTTTTTAAATAATATGTAAAGATAATCGTATATCCAAAATAAAATATATAACATTTCTTAAGTTGAACTTGGAAAGCCCTGGTTTACCTAATAAACGGTAGAAAGGCCATTTTGCCGAGCTTAAGGACATACTCGGTTTTATTGTAGTATTATTCTTGAAATGCCAAATTATGTACGACATATAAATAAGTCATAAAAGAAAGACAGAACAAGGAAAATAAAAAGTTTAGTAATTAACTGTTGTGGCACTTATAAAAAAATTAAGCCAAATGACAGTATGTCGATATCAATGAAATTTTCGGAAAAAAGCAATATAAAGTTAAAAAACTGGAGTGACAAAGTTGCAATATTATAATAAGTTGTATTACTACTATATTACTATATACGTACTTATACATATATTTCGCTAGTCAGCCTCCAACAACATGCGTTACCGTCTGTTCCCTCAAAACGAACTCTTTTTTCGTTTCGTCTCGATAGTGTTAATGTCCATATCAGTTTCCGGCGATAGAGATACGAATAGCTATTAGTAATTTTACGTGACCTTACTTGCGGTCCTCTATATGTCTTTATGAAGTCCTACGAACTTCTGTAATTGACTTAAGCTGAGATTTATCATATTTTATTTACATAAAGTACACAAAAGCGATTTATGTCTTGCTTTATTGTTTCTTTACTGAATACTAAAGATTTAAATTTAAAAAGATAAGATGATATAATGACTGTAACTTATATCAAGTAAATCCATGTCCATCCATGTTATATATATACATACTAATGTTGGCAACAAATTAACACGCGGAAGCTTAAAATAAATAATTCAATAACAAAATCAATATTATATTTATACCTTAACTACTAGAGCAGTTATTGCACAACAGCACAGTGTATAGTGGTTGTGGGATCTATTACCACTCAGGGGATATAATTTATTTTCGAATAGGGGGTATGACTTACTTTTTTGAAGACGAGAGCTATTTAACAAAAAGATAATTAAGAAAAGAAAATAATTTAAAAAATATTGTCTTTATAGTGTTTCAGAACATAAAAAATAGCTATTTATAATATAAATAGCTATTCTGTAAATGTCCTTATCTATTTACAAAACTCAGTTTGACCCTCGCTTTGTTCCGTGTGAAAGAAAATTAGATTACATTAGCTGTTCGACGTTGGAATTTCGCTCCTCAGCGAACACTGTACGTGATAACTTGTTTTTGAATCAAATTATAACGCTATAAAAGATATTATCTATACTTACTTAGTAGTTAAGTTATTTTACAATTTCGCCATATTAATATTTGTACGCTAACTATGGTTAAATATTTAAGTCTATCTAATTTTGCAGACGTTGATTTTTATTTTAAATACTAATATACTATAAATACTAATATACTATTTACTCTTTACCTTCTTTATTTTATATAGAATCCCTTATCCTTATTTTATATAGAAATATTTTTCTTCAGTAATATGACTCCGTTCTCCAACCATTTTCCAATGCATCACACTCGTTTAACTGGAAAACCAGTAAGTTTATGTTTTATGTGTTTTAATTTGATTATGTATTAATTTTATATGTACATATTTTTCTATTGTATATTAAGATAAAATAAATAATTTTAAAGTAAAATATATTAGCAGGTACACATGCAATGAACAAAAATAAGCTACAACATCTTCTACACTAGATATGCCATCTCCGAGATGAAATTTATAAAATATAATAATGATTTTACAAAATACTTAAGCTTCTTGTGAAGCATTAATTTTCGTAACTTGGTCACTCTGTCGAATGAGGAAATCTCTAACATGATAAACGTTTCGTTACGACCTTAGAGTTAAGTTCGAGTATAACTCGAGATATAAACCGGAAATGTAGAACTTTAAGCAAGTTATTTAGTTCCTTATTTGTATCAAAACTTTTAGTACCAGTAAAAGTTTGAAAGGATTCTCTAACTAGGTAACAAACTGTCTGAAACATTCTCTTCTTTTATTAAAAGGGAATATTTGTACTTCATATTAGTGCACACACTATTTAATCTACTGTCGTGAGTATGAATTACTTTTATTTTGGTTAGACAAAGTATGACATTGAGTTACGCCACTCGCGTAATGTTTGGGCGAAAAGCCGATTATTGAGCATCTTTACATTAAGTTCTTCTCGTCTACTGTGGTAGTAAGTAAAAATTGTAGATCGTCGGAAAATACAAGTTATATTAATTCACAAACGTAAATTGCGGTCGTATCCAGCTAGTTTGTATGAAATGAACTACATATACAAGTTTATAATAATCTGCGATCTGCAACATTCAAGTTTATGGAATTATTACTTTGTTTATACTACAAGTTCTAAGTTATAAGCAAATTTCATAGGCATAGGCAAAAGTCAACTAGGTCAAGGATAAACGCTTAAATCATTTTTTTGCGTTGACTTAGAATTTACATTATTTCATATTGAAAGTTGATATTTAAAATGAGTTGGATACTTTCAAATTATACAGTTTAAGTTTAACTTTAAATTTTAAATCTGAACCCTTTTAGCACTGATAACTAACATTCATAAAAATGGAAAAGAACTCTTGTCGCACGAGTCTGACTCGCACTTACATTTTAAGTATAATTTAAAGTCAGTAAATACTGTGAAATCGCTGTGGAGGATTTAACCTAACGTTATATCTGCTAGGCCGGTATGACTTGCTACATTTAATAAAGTCAGCTTTAAAGTTTAATACCAATATAACATACATTGCTACTGTACGAACGCAGTGTTCAAAAACTTTTAGTTGGTAATAGGTAGGTATAGAAGCTGTACTCATTTGTTTATCTTATATACAAAATTATTTTGTAAGAACAGGTCACTAGGTTTGTTGATGTAATTAATTTAAATTTTCATCTTTTTCTCGCATGAAGTAGGACAAATAGATTGAACCTAAAGACACTACGTTTCCCATTTTCAGTTTAATTACCGAGAAACTATACTTTGTAGGACATGTTTAGATTATTTATTTATGTGGTCCTCCATAAAAATAATTTAATTTCCGCGAAAGTGAATTAACTCCGGCCATCCGGTTTACAAATTGATACTGCTTATTGCGTGTAATATAATTTAGTTATATTTATTTGCTTAGTTAAACAATATGAGCTTATAATTAATTACTATTTGACGATTATTTTTTTATACAGTGCAGTTGAATAAAGACAAAGAACATTTTCAGATTTTCATATGTCAAAAGGGAGTGTTTATATAGGAATGCTTATAAAGTAAGTCTGAAAATGAAAATTCTGAAAGGTCTGAAAATAAAGAAAATGAGCTAAGCAGACGCTAAGCCTATTTTCTCAAAGTTGTTGTTGTTTTCAATGACGGTTTCACTCTACGACGGATTTACAGATAGTGAAAAAATTATTATGTTATAAGATTTTTTTTAATTATTTATGTCACATTGTGTTCATAGATACACAATATTTTTAAAAGGAAAGTAACAAATGTACAATAATCTTACATTTTAAGACTGTTTTAAAGTACTATACTTTGTCTAGGACTTAGACTTCGTAGCGATTCAACTTTTTAAATATATAGCACAAGAATTTTTATGTCAGTGTTAATTGGTCATTTCGTAAAATTATTATTCAAAGAAATATAAAAAGAAATAGAATTATA
The DNA here is from genome assembly GCA_037178615.1 of Dione vanillae. Lineage (NCBI taxonomy): Eukaryota > Metazoa > Arthropoda > Insecta > Lepidoptera > Nymphalidae > Dione > Dione vanillae. The sequence goes on along the minus strand of JAZFAU010000285.1, from coordinate 81,805 downwards.
TAATTTTTATATTTTGTTTTCTTTAAGTATTTTTTCCATCCTTATTATTTATTAATATTGTTTTGAATTGACAATAAAATTATTAGGTCATGACATACAAGTACTAAATATTTAATCTTTCTCTCATAACATCTGTATTAACGAATTTTAATAAACCAACCCCAACAGAAGTTCGTAACTCTCCTGAATCCCAAATTTATTTTCCTTTCTAATCCAAAATTTCTAACAAATTACACGTTATCAACTTTGTTTCATTATACCAGATTCTTTATATTTAAAATATTCTGAAAAGGATCGTTGTTAAAGTATGCTGTAGAATTGTATTTGTAAAAAATTTTTAGCTTTTGGTCTTCAAATCGATTTTTATTTCTCGAATCCAATGAACATGACATTTTTTTATTTATTTTCTGATTATTATGAACGTATTCCTCAAGAACGCAAAAACTCAATTTCTATTCATTTCAGTTACATTTTTAATGCTGATCGAGTATTAATTAAACGGTGGCGTAGTTCCACTGCTCAACACGCAATGCCTCGAAAGAGGCGGAAAGCAGGGACTAAGCAACGGGGTGTCTTAACGCTAGGTTCCTATGGTTTCTGCAGATCCCTCTGCCTACCCTGTCATGTGTGGGATAAAGCGTGAAGACATAAAATAATTAAACGGTAACTTTGTTATAAAATTTATTTTATACGTTCATTATAACATTATAGATTATTATTTGAGTGATTTACCTCCATGTATAAAGTATGTTAATTGTTAATAATGTTATGAATTTAAATTCATATATAAAATGAACAATTCACAAAGTATCAAAAGGGTTTTGATTTTGTATCAAAATTGATTCAGCGCACAACCAGTGTTGTGTAAAATAAGAATAATTATTACCTGAAAATTATAATTTTTTAATCTAAATTTTGATTTCATTATGTAAAAAGTATCTTGTATCGTTTTTGAGACCTTTCCACATTTTAATTTAGTCGATGAGTAATATCCTGTGTCTTACAAAAGGAGATGTTGTTATGCAGCAAAAGATTACAAAAGAAATGTTAAATAGTTGTTAAATTCAATTAATTGCATCTACACTCTGCCTGGAGATATGACAGTTAAGAGTCTCTCATCACCACTTTGAGAAATGGGAACTTTTGTATATTGAAATGCATATTATATGCATATATTATATCGGTGTGTTTATACGACAAGTGGTACTCTTCTAGTTTTAATACACATTATAATTAAGATATGGAAGAAATTAGACAGTAAATTTAAAGAAAATATTTTTTGGTATTTTGTAAAAGTATTCCTTTTTTAATTCTAACTTTAATTAAGAATCATAGTTTAAACTTAAAAGGCTAATGTGCGTGACGACGAAAATGACGCGTGTTATATAAATTTATATTTTATTTTATTATTTTGTAGCAGGATTTTTGTAACGAGAGAAAAATGGTTTCATATACTATAATGGAAGATATGGACCTAATACACAATACACAATGTAGACTACATTAGTAGTAGAGTAGATCCATGTCATGTCAAATAAGATCCATGTCATTTATATAGTAAAGTCAGTTTATGGAATTTTATCTCGAACTCGTGTCTAATTGAAACTGTTTACCAGTTACCTTAAGGAACTAAAATAAATTTAAATTAGGGCTTGTTCTCAGTAGATTAGCTGCAATATATATTTTCTTAAAACAACAGTTTTTGTTTAACTTTATTTAAAAGTAAAATGTACGTAATTTTTTCCTAGGAAAATTTAAATTTTGTTCAAAAATTATAAATTTAAATCGTCTGTGAAAGGTCAAAGCCAACGCGCTTTGACTTTGCTCACACAGAGGCGATACACAATGAATAAAGTTGCAAAATATTGTAACGAGATTCTTTTGCTTTTACGTTCGCTTTTCCGACAGGTAGCTAATAAATGCATAGCATTTAAAAGAATATTTTTTAGTAGAGCTTATTAACGTGAAGCTTATAGGTTTATAGGATCTATAATATTCTTTATTGCACTAATAAACATGAGTAAAGTTTAAAGTATTACAGTAAATTTAGTACACAAAGGTGGACTTATCTCTATAAGAGATCTCTTCCAGCCGACCTGAGGTTGTGGATGAGTGGCAACTAACGGGTGAAGCAAATGCATTTTAAAGAAAATAATCTAAATAATTATTTCAAATTTATTTTATAATTAGATATATGCAGAATTATAGCTTCGTAAAGCTTTTATTGAAACATTAAAACGAGGATAAATATAAATACGATATAAAAGTACCTAATCTAAACTATTACCTAAAAGTTCTGAGTACTCTACCACTAAAATATTAAAATATTTAGAGCTCTTTATTTTCGTTGAAAGAACAAGAAACTCTATAAAATAATGATACTTAAGCGAATATAATTATGAATTTTTAAAATCTACTATAGTAGACTGATCGAAATTTTGAACATGCTACAGTATTGCAACAATAGATTTATGAAAGTTGTTCAATTAGAATATTATTTTCTTATAGTAGAACTTCTTGAATTTAAGTCATGTGTTCGCATCTCAAATTCTCTTCCAAACATTATAATTTAATTAAAATTACGTCTTTTACTTGACCACATTTTCCTCAAAATGGCTCACTTAAGACATCTCTTTATACGACAATGTTAAAAACAAACTTATCTATTTTACGTAAAGACATTTACGAACATTTACCGTGACATAAGTTGGGTACAATTTCCAAGCAATAAAACTAAAAGCCTACCTTCTCATTTAGTACAAAAGTAAACCGCAGGACATTAAGAACGCTTTCACGTCACCGTAATTTTATATTTAGGCAAATTGTATGAGCAAATACTAAAACGTATTTAGGTTAATAGTTGTTTGTTCGCGAAATATGACTAAGGAGTGCTTATTTTTTAAAAAATATTAGAACAAATGTTATAAATATTAATAAACATTTATATAATCATTTATTTACTATATAAAACATATATTACAGTGTAATATTTTTTTAATTTATCACTATATATCAGTATGAACTATATCACACTTATACCTTTAATAACTTAAGGTATTCGTATCAAAGCCGTCGACCGAGACATGACGGTGTGCCCTCTGGTAGATGAAAAATATATATGTAAAAGTCGGTAAGATTCCCTACTTTAGGTTTCGTTTATTGTATTCGTTGTTCTATTATGAATTGTGGTTGATTTTAAATAAGTAGTATATTTATTATGACTACTCATCGTATTTTGCTGTATGTACTAAGTGAGTAGAGACTCTTCTTTATCAAAGTAGAATATTTCTTTGCGATAACAATTATAAGTAGTTATCTATATATTTTTACAGGACTTTTATATTAATTTTACTACCTTGCTGTACAAAGTGCGGCTTACAATTTTGTCACTCAATGTAAAATCTTTCAAGAGCTTCACTATTTCAGGTCTTAAGTCCTGCTATGTGAGAAAGAGTGTAAAGACATTATCATGTAGCATTTCAAACGTTTTGGTTATCTACTGAGTATTGAATATATATATATATATATATATATATATATATATATATATATATATATATATATATATATATATATATATATATATATATATATATATATATATATATATATATATATATATATATATATATATATATATATATATATATATATATATATATATATATATATATATATATATATATATATATATATATATATATATATATATATATATATATATATATATATATATATATATATATATATATATATATATATATATATATATATATATATATATATATATATATATATATATATATATATATATATATATATATATATATATATATATATATATATATATATATATTGTTATTTCGGTAGGTAAATAATATACACGTCTGTTGCGTAGGAGCTATATTTCCGACTGCGTACATAATGGCGGATACAACCGCTCATTTTTAATTATTATAAATATACCCACATAACATCCCTCCACCAGTAGTTTAAAATAACTATAATTACAATTTAGGTATATAATAATAGAATAGTAACTTATAACAAAACATTCAGAAGTACTTTTTATAATCTATAAGTTTCCGTGGTCTTTGGAGTCGAGGGGGAGGTTCTTCAAGCTGCTTTGGAGGAAGGTTATCCGCAGACGAAGAAGCCGCATCGCTGGCACCCTCATCTGCAGGTCGTGGAATGGGTAGCATCCATTCCGTGTCTTGGCAATCACCCCAAACCTCCACATCACCGCTGGTGTTTCCCTTGATAACGATTGGCGGCAGAGACTCTTTATCGTTCTGATCGTTACTAACGGGACTAAAATTAGAGATACTTTCTGCGAATTTGTTTGCCGACATCACTATACCTTCCTCCCCCTTACACTGATACATTTGATTTTTGTGTCTCTTAACAATACGACCAATATCTTTTAATTTCACTAAATAAGTTGATTTACCAAGAACCTTTACAATTGTCCCTAATGACCAGTAACTGTTATGTTTACAATAAGTTTTTACTCTAACCACGTAATTCACTGAGAAATCTAGTTTACGTTTACCACTGTATGAATTAATCTGTGAACACTGATTTTTATTTACAATTTCTTTTAGCTTAGGGTCGGATAACGAAGACAATGACGAAGGTTTTAAAAGATCTAATCTACACCGCAAGTTTTTACCAAAAAAAACCTCAGCAGGTGAACGATTTGTGGTAGAATGAACGGAATTTCTATAATTGAATAAAAATTCATTTAATTTAATATTAATGTCCTTCTTTTACAAACCAGACAAAACTATTGTTTTCAACCCTTTTTTAATAATTTTTACGTAACTTTCTGCCTCCGTTACTCGCAGGATGATAACTTGGAGATGTTAAATGAGTAATGCCATTAATTTTACAGAAGTCTTGAAATTCTGTAGAAGTGAATGATGTCCCATTGTCACTACAAATGGTGTGGAATAATCCAAATCTCGACATTAGTTCGCATAATTTTTCTATTATTATTTTAGATCCATAACCTGAACTTACATCGAAAACTTCAACCCACTTTGAATATGCATCTACAACCACGAAATATACTTTACTATTTAACGGGCCCAAAAAATCGACGTGTACCCTATACCACGGCTCCGGTGGGTACGGCCACGGCGTGAGCGGCGCGCGGCGCGGCGCGGCGCGGAGCTGTGTGCAGACACACACATACTCGGCCACAGCTTTTGGTCTTCAAATCGATTTTTATTTCTCGAATCCAATGAACATGACATTTTTTTATTTATTTTCTGATTATTATGAACGTATTCCTCAAGAACACAAAAACTCAATTTCTATTCATTTCAGTTACATTTTTAATGCTGATCGAATATTAATTAAACGGTGGCGGAATTCCGCTACTTAACACGCAATGCCTCGAAAGAGGCGGAAAGCAGGGACTAAGCAACGGGGTGCCTCTGCCTACCCTACCATGTGTGGGATAAAGCGTGAAGACATAAAATAATTAAACGGTAACTTTGTAATAAAATTTGTTTTATACGTTCATTATAACATTATAGATTATTATTTGAGTGATTTACCTCCATGTATAAAGTATGTTAATTGTCAATAATGTTATGAATTTAAATTCATATATAAAATGAACAATTCACAAAGTATCAAAAGGGTTTTGATTTTGTATCAAAATTGATTCAGCGCAAAACCAGTGTTGTGTAAAATAAGAATAATTATCGCCTGAAAATTATAATTTTTTATTCTAAATTTTGATTTCATTATGTAAAAAGTATCATGTATCGTTTTTGAGACCTTTCCACATTTTAATTTAGTCGATAAGTAATATTCTGTGTCTTACAAAAGGAGATGTTGTTATACAGCAAAAGATTACAAAAGAAATGTTAATTTTTTTTTATATTATCTGGGTAGGCATATGACTCTACTCCACCTGATGGTAAGTGGAAGTGGAGTCCAAACGCGAAGGCGACTAGTACTGACAACAAAAATGAGCTGCACTAGTCACCCTCGTCATGCCGGCCCGCAAGATGCCTCTTCACGCCTCGTTTAAAGAGACGTGAAGAGAGCGACGCTTTGCCATGCGACATAGCTCGCTCAGGCACTGGTTGTACGCTGGCTGATCTCGAAACGCGGTTGTATAGCCACTTTACGAGTTTTTCACCATGCGTACGGTAGTAACAAACCAGGCGGTTGATTAACATCCTACCACCAGCTGAGCAGTTGGTCGCTCAGATATCCCTTAGTCGCCTCTTACGACACCCATGGGAGAAAGGGGCAGTGTTGTTAAATTCAATCAATTGCATCTACATTCTGCCTGGAGAGTGGGAACTTTTGTATATCGAAATGCATAATATGTGCATATATTATATCGGTGTGTTTAGACGACAAGTGGTACTCTTCTAGTTTTAATACACATTATAACTAAGAGATGGAAGAAATTAGACAGTTAATTTAAAGAAAATATTTTTTGGTATTTTGTAAAAGTATTCCTTTTTTAATTCTAACTTTAATTAAGAATCATAGTTTAAACTTAAAAGGCTAATGTGCGTGACGACGATAATGACGCGTGTTAAATAAATTTATATTTTATTTTGTAACTTTGTAGCAGGATTTTTGTAACGAGAGAAAAATGGTTTCATATACTATAACGGAAGATATGGACCTAATACACAATACACAATATAGACTACATTAGTAGTAGAGTAGATCCATGTCATGTCAAATAAGATCCATGTCATTTATATAGTAAAGATATGGAATTTTATCTCGAACTCGTGTCTAAATGAAACTTTTTACCAGTTACCACCTTGAGGAACTAAATTAGGGCTAGTTCTCGGTAGATTAGCTACAATATATATTTTCTCAAAACAACAGTTTTTGTTTAACTTCATTTAAAAGTAAAATGTACGTAATTTTTTTCCAGTAAAATTTAAATTTTGTTCAATAATTATAAATTTAAATCGTGTGTGAAAGGTCAAAGCCAACGCGCTTTGACTTTGCTCACACAGAGGCGATACACAATGAATAAAGTTGCAAAATATTGTAACGAGATTCTTTTGCCTTTACGTTCGCTTTTCCGACAGGTAGCTAATAAATGTATAGCATTTAAAAGGATAATTTTTGGTAGAGCTTATTAACGTGAAGCTTGTAAGTTTATAAGATCTATAATATTCTTTATTACAGTAATAAACATGAGTAAAGTTTAAAGTATCACAGTAAATTTAGTACACAAAGGTGGACTTATCTCTATAAGAGATCTCTTCCAGCCGACCTGAGGTTGTGGATGAGTGGCAACTAACGGGTGAAGCAAATGCAATTTAAAGAAAATAATCTAAATAATTATTTCAAATTTATTTTATAATTAGATATATGCAGAATTATAGCTTCGTAAAGTTTTTATTGCAACATTAAAACGAGGATAAATATAAATACGATATAAAAGTACCTAATCTAAACTATTACCTGAAAGTTCTGAGTACTCTACCACTAAAATGTTATAATATTTAGAGCTCTTTATTTTCGTTGAAAGAACAAGAAACTCTATAAAATATTGATAGTTGAGCGAATATAATTTTGAATTTTTAGAATACTAAACTATAGTAGACTGATCGAAATTTTGAACATGTTACAGTATTGCAACAGTAGATCTATGAAAGTTGTTCAATTAGAATATTATTTTCTTATAGTAGAACTTCTTGAATTTAAGTCATGTGTTCGCATCTCAAATTCTCTTCCAAACATTATAATTTAATTAAAATTACGTCTTTTACTTGACCACATTTTCCTCAAAATGGCTCACTTAAGACATCTCTTTATACGACAATGCTAAAAACAAACTTATCTTTTTTACGTAAAGACATTTACGAACATTTACCGTGACATAAGTTGGGTACAATTTCCAAGCAATAAAACTAAAAGCCTACCTTCTCATTTAGTACAAAAGTAAACCGCAGGACATTAAGAACGCTTTCGCGTCACCGTAATTTTATATTTAGGCAAATTGTATGAGCAAATACTAAAACGTATTTAGGTTAATAGTTGTTTGTTCGTGAAATATGACTAAGGGGTGCTTATTTTTTAAAAAATATTAGAACAAATGTTATAAATATAAGTAAAGTCATTATCATATAGCATTTCAAACGTTTTGGTTATCTACTGAGTATTGAAAATATATATATATATATATATATATATATATATATATATATATATATATATATATATATATATATATATATATATATATATATATATATATATATGTGTATATATATATATATATATATATATATATATATATATATATATATATATATATATATATATATATATATATATATATATATATATATATATATATATATATATATATATATATATATATATATATACACATATATATATATATATATATATATATATATATATATATATATATATATATATATATATATATATATATATATATATATATATATACATATACATATATATATATATATATATATATATATATATATATATATATGTATATATATATATATATATATATATATATATATATATATATATATATATATATATATATATATATATATATATATATATATATATATTATAATTTAAAGTCAGTAAATATTGTGAAATCATATTTACGTGCATATTATTTGAAACTTTAGTTAGTATTAAAGTTATTGAGTTATTGCATTCAATTCATTTTTAATTTCAACAAGAAGATCTTTATATTTTTGAGTATAAATTTTATTGCAAAAGATCTGTAGGATCTGTGGAGGATTTAAACTAACGTTATATCTGCTAGGCCGGTTTGACTTTGGCTACATTTAATAAAGTCAGCTTTAAAGTTTAAAACTAATAGGTATACATTGATACTGTACGAACGCAGTGTCCAAAAGCTTTTAGTTGGTAATAGGTAGGTATAGAAGCTGTACTGATTTGTTTATCTTATATACAAAATTAATTTATATGAACAGGTTACTAGGTTTGTTTATGTAATTAATTTAAATTTTCATCTTTTCGCATGAATTAGGACAGATAGATTGAACCTAAAGACACTACGTATCCCATTTTCAATTTAATTACCGAGAAACTGCCTACTTTGTAGGAGAACTTTAAATCGCGCCGTCTTTTTAATGGACATTATGTGGTCCTCCATAAAAATAGTTTAATTTCCGCGAAAGTGAATCAACCCCGGCCATCCTGTTTACAAATTGACGGTACAGTGTCACATGGGGTTACTTTATGCATGTAATATAATTTAGTTATATTTATTTGCTTAGTTAAACAATATGATCTTATAATTAATTATTTGACGATTATTTTTGTTATACAGTGCAGTTGAATAAAGACAAAGAACATTTTCAGATTTTCATATGTCAAAAGGGAGTGTTTATATAGGAATGTTTATAAAGTAAGTCTGAAAATGTAAATTCTGAAAGGTCTGAAAATAAAGAAAATGAGCTAAGCAGACGCTAAGCCTATTTTCTCAAAGTTGTTGTTGTTTTCAATGACGGTTTCACTCTACGACGATTTACAGATAGTGAAAAAATTATTATGTTATAAGATTTTTTTAATTATTTATGTCACAGTGTGTTCACAGATACACAATATTTTTAAAAGGAAAGTATGAATGTGCAACAATTTTACATTGTAAGACTGTTTCAAAGTACTATACTTTGTCTAGGACTTAGACTTCGTAGCGATTCAACTTTTTAAATATATAGCACAAGAATTTTTATGTCAGTGTTAATTGGTCATTTCGTAAAATTATTATTCAAAGAAATATAAAAAGAAATAGAATTATATAATTTTTATATTTTGTTTTCTTTAAGTATTTTTTCCATCCTTATTATTTATTAATATTGTTTTGAATTGACAATAAAATTATTAGGTCATGACATACAAGTACTAAATATTTAATCTTTCTCTCATAACATCTGTATTAACGAATTTTAATAAACCAACCCCAACAGAAGTTCGTAACTCTCCTGAATCCCAAATTTATTTTCCTTTCTAATCCAAAATTTCTAACAAATTACACGTTATCAACTTTGTTTCATTATACCAGATTCTTTATATTTAAAATATTCTGAAAAGGATCGTTGTTAAAGTATGCTGTAGAATTGTATTTGTAAAAAATTTTTAGCTTTTGGTCTTCAAATCGATTTTTATTTCTCGAATCCAATGAACATGACATTTCTTTATTTATTTTCTGATTATTATGAACGTATTTCTCAAGTACGCAAAAACTCAATTTCTATTCATTTCAGTTACATTTTTAACGCTGATCGAGTATTAATTAAACGGTGGCGTAGTTCCACTGCTCAACACGCAATGCCTCGAAAGAGGCGAAAAGCAGGGACTAAGCAACGGGGTGTCTTAACGCTAGGTTCCTATGGTTTCTGCAGATCCCTCTGCCTACCCTGTCATGTGTGGGATAAAGCGTGAAGACATAAAATAATTAAACGGTAACTTTGTAATAAAATTTATTTTATACGTTCATTATAACATTATAGATTATTATTTGATTGATTTACCTCCATGTATAAAGTATGTTAATTGTTAATAATGTTATGAATTTAAATTCATATATAAAATTAACAATTCACAAAATATCAAAAGGGTTTTGATTTTGTATCAAAATTGATTCAGCGCAAAACCAGTGTTGTGTAAAATAAGAATAATGATCACCTGAAAATTATAGTTTTTTAATCTAAATTTTGATTTTATTATGTAAAAAGTATCTTGTATCGTTTTTGAGACCTTTCCACATTTTAATTTAGTCGATGAGTAATATTCTGAGTCTAACAAAAGGAGATGTTGTTATACAGCAAAAGATTACAAAAGAAATGTTTAATAGTTGTTAAATTTAATCAATTGCATCTACACTCTGCCTGGAGAATGGGAACTTTTGTATATCGAAATGCATAATATGTGCATATATTATATCGGTGTGTTTATACAACAAGTAGTACTCTTCTAGTTTTAATATACATTATAACTAAAAGATGGAAGAAGTTAGACAGTTAATTTAAAGAAAATATTTTTTGGTATTTTGTAAAAGTATTCCTTATTTAATTCTAACTTTAATTAAGAATCATAGTTTAAACTTAAAAGGCTATTGTGCGTGACGACGAAAATGACGCGTGTTAAATAAATTTATATTTTATTTTGTTACTTTGTAGCAGGATTTTTGTAACGAGAGAAAAATGGTTTCATATACTATAACGGAAGATATGGACCTAATACACAATACTCAATGTAGACTACATTAGTAGTAGAGTAGATCCATGTCATGTCAAATAAGATCCATGTCATTTATATAGTAAAGTCAGTTTATGGAATTTTATCTCGAACTCGTGTCTAATTGAAACTGTTTACCAGTTACCTTAAGGAACTAAAATAAATTTAAATTAGGGCTTGTTCTCAGTAGATTAGCTGCAATATATATTTTCTTAAAACAACAGTTTTTGTTTAACTTTATTTAAAAGTAAAATGTACGAAATTTTTTCCTAGGAAAATTTAAATTTTGTTCAAAAATTATAAATTTAAATCGTCTGTGAAAGGTCAAAGCCAACGCGCTTTGACTTTGCTCACACAGAGGCGATACACAATGAATAAAGTTGCAAAATATTGTAACGAGATTCTTTTGCCTCTATGTTCGCTTTTCCGACAGGTAGCTAATAAATGCATAGCATTTAAAAGGATAATTTTTGGTAGAGCTTATTAACGTGAAGCTTGTAAGTTTATAAGATCTATAATATTCTTTATTACAGTAATAAACATGAGTAAAATTTAAAGTATTACAGTAAATTTAGTACACAAAGGTGGACTTATCTCTATAAGAGATCTCTTCCAGACGACCTGAGGTTGTGGATGAGTGGCAACTAACGGGTGAAGCAAGTGCAATTTAAAGAAAATAATCTAAATAATTATTTAAAATTTCTAGTGGAAGCTTAAAATGATAGCCTATATATTTGTATGTGAAATTAAAATTTTGGACACCGGTTTAATATGAAATAACTTAGCACAAATAATAAAATATATATTTTTATTTTTTTTTTGTCCAAGTAACCTATCAACATTTATTTTATTTTTCGATTTTAAATGTAAATCTGTTAATAAAGAATGTTAAATAAAATTACTATCAGTGTAATTCCTTTATTACAATAATAATTTGTTAACAATATTTTATTACGAGAGGACCGTCGTGGCGGAGAGGCGTAAGCGTCTGCCTGTAAATGCGACGGTTTGAGGGTGTAGGGTTCGATTCCCACTCGTAGACGATGTATTTTTCTATTTCCATTTTCTTCGCTCTGGAAATTAGGCAAAGCGCGGCGTTGAGTTCCGCTACACAACACGCAATGCCTCGAAACAAGGCGGAAAGCGGGAACAGAGAAAGCAGGAACCAAGCAACGGAGTGTCTTAATACCCTACCCTGCAATATGCGGGATAAAAGTGTGAAGCTAAAAAAAGAAAAAAATAAATATTTTTTCTTATATATTTAGATAGTGCCTGGAACTAGTGACTCAAATGTAGGACAGGTTACGTCTAGTCTTCGAGTTGTCTTTATTAATAAAAAGTTATCAATCTAATAGATCAATTAGCTAATAGTAATTGGTAGTAAAAATAAATGCCTCCAAAATAAAGACAGATTGCAAGTAAAGTTCTAGTGTAGTGTTATCATAAAAAGTTAATACTATATATAAGAAATGTAATATATATTCACATTTAAGCATTTTGCTGCTCTTTCTAGTCAGTACTCAAATTTATTTAAACTTTATGTATTGATTGTAGTGTATTAATTACACTTTTAATAAAACTAATGAACTCGTGCATGTCACACAGTAATGAATTTATCGATTTATTTCATATATTTTAACCATTTACTGTTTACATGTACTCTATAAAAGTATTGTTATTGAAAATATTAGTTAAACAATATTTTTAACTTAAACGGTTGCAAACTAGAAATAACTGACTGAAATTTGAAATCTCATTTTTTTAATATTAAAATTTCGATATCAAACATTTGCAACTGTAAAAATATATGAAAATGTGTTTAATTCTAAGTGATGTATGCCGAATTATAGCTTCGTAAAGCTTTTATTGCAACATTAAAACGAGGATAAATATAAATACGATATAAAAGTACCTAATCTAAACTATTACCTGAAAGTTCTGAGTACTCTACCACTAAAATGTTATAATATTTAAAGCTCTTTATTTTCGTTGAAAGAACAAGAAACTCTATAAAATAATGATAGTTAAGCGAATATAATTTTAAATTTTTAAAATACTAAACTATAGTAGACTGATCGAAATTTTGAACATGCTACAGTATTGCTACAGTAGATCTATGAAAGTTGTTCAATTAGAATATTATTTTCTTATAGTAGAACTTCTTGAATTTAGGTCACGTGTTCACATCTTAAGACAAATTCTCTTCCAAATATCATAATTTAATTAAAATTACGTCTTGTACATGACCACATTCTCCTCAAAATGGCTCACTTAAGACATCTCTTTATACGACAATGTTAAAAACAAACTTATCTTTTTTACGTAAAGACATTTACGAACATTTACCGTGACATAAGTTGGGTACAATTTCCAAGCAATAAAACTAAAAGCCTACCTTCTCATTTAGTACAAAAGTAAACCGCAGGACATTAAGAACGCTTTCGCGTCACCGTAATTTTATATTTAGGCAAATTGTATGAGCAAATACTAAAACGTATTTAGGTTAATAGTTGTTTGTTCGCGAAATATGACTAAGGGGAGCTTATTTTTTAAAAAATATTAGAACAAATGTTATAAATACTAATAAACATTTATATAATCATTTATTTACTATATAAAATCTATATTACAGTGTTATATTTTTTTAATTTATCACTATATATTAGTATAAACTATATCACACTTATACCTTTAATAACTTAAGGTATTCGTATCAAAGCCGTCGACCGAGACATGACGGTGTGCCCTCTGGTAGATGAAAAATATATACGTAACAGTCGATTCGATTCCCTACTTTCGGTTTCGCTTATTGTATTCGTTGTTCTATTATGAATTGTGGTTGATTTTAAATAAGTAGTATATTTATTATGACTAAACTCATCGTATTTTGCTGTATGTACTAAATGAGTAGAGACTCTTCTTTATCAAAGTAGAATATTTCTTTGTGATAACAATTATAAGTAGTTATCTATATATTTTTACAGGACTTTTATATTAATTTTACTATCTTGTTGTACAAAGTTCGGCTTAGAATTTTGTCACTCAATGTAACTATTTCAGGTCTTAAGTCCTACTATGTGAGAAAGAGTGTAAAGTCATTATCATGTAGCATTTCAAACGTTTTGGTTATCTACTGAGTATTGAAAATATATATATATATATATATATATATATATATATATATATATATATATATATATATATATATATATATATATATATATATATATATATATATATATATATATATATATATATATATATATATATATATATATATATATATATATGTGTAAAAATTTATGTGACATTTGCATTTAACTTTCACTTCCACGTTGTTGACGAAGTACGCCGGACAAAGGGATAATTTAGCACACTAAGGATAAGTTAATGAATAAGTGTACTGTGCAAGAACTGTGGGAACCTGGCATTAAGATACTCTGTTTCCTGATTTCTATCTTTTTCGATTCACATTGCGTGTAACATAACGCCATACTTGTCTGCAAAATCCGCCTTCCCCGTAAAGGAATCGAACCCTTATACCATCGTGCTTACAGGCAGACGCTGCGACACTGTGTCATGGTGGTCGTCTAGAAGAAAATTGACGGTAGGTTTTCCTATGTCGTTACCAGTTGCCTTTTCACGAGTTAACCTTTTTTTTTGGATATACGTATAAATTGTGGTATCGAATAATTATCTGAATTTTCGAAGTCTCAAACGAGTTATACTGCTAGAATTTATAGTTTATTTATAAGTATTTCGAACTTACTAGCTAGCTGACCAAGAATAGGTTTGAAGTTAATTTACATGTTGAGGTTGAATGAGGTAGAAACGAGAGGAATGACAGCGAAACTTCTTTAGAACATGCTTGGAAAGCGGTACTAGTAGAATCGCTTCGAGTATGGTGTCGATAGTAGGGGAAGATTGGACAGCGGAATTGAATACATTTTTAAGGGACCCCTTTAAAGGTTTAAAGGCAAACTTTGGTCGCAAGTCCCAGTCACTGAGTAACCATTTCATGGTGATTCATATAACGATAAATTGAGTCATCTCTATATTGTTTAATTTTTGAAGTAATAACAATTAATGTTCACGTTTTTTGTAAATAAATGCTTACAAGTGGTGTTTGTAAGAAACATAGCAACAATATGCATATCAATTTCCATGGTAAACAAAGAAATGAATTAAAATAAGTATATTTTTATATAAAGGTATGAAATTAAAAATAAATAAAAGTTTTCACTACCAATTCTATAATACCAAATTTAATACGACCCGCACGTTATTTGACCGAGGGAGAGCTATAAAGATAAATCATGCTTATTTTGTACAAGGATCTACTTTATTGCTGTTTTTGTCCTTCTTCAATATAAAATTACTATATGTTATGATTTACACTAGTAATATAACCTTTTTATATAGTATCTATCTGCTTGACTAGGTCACACATGTGTTTAATAATGTTTATTCAGATAATCCTCTTTTATTTAATGTTATAAAACGAATCCTTCCATTAATACTTGTTTGTATTTATTTTGTTACTTGTCTGTATTTGAATGTGTTAGTCAGTGATACTTTAGGACAGCCTAACTTTATATGCCAGAGACAGATAATACTGAAAAAAATCTTCATATTGCAATATCTTCATATCTTTTATTTTATAATAGAATTTACCTTTATATGTATATGTAAGTTTCTTATGTATATATGTATATGTATGTATATATATGTGTATGTGTGTGTATGTAAACAATTGAATAATTGTAACGCAATACTTTTTGTACCTTTCTGGTTTTTTTTATAAATTTAATTTCATTAAATATAATGGCCGTCGTGGCGCAGAGGCGCAACGTCTGCCTGTAACGCGGCTAACGCGACGGTTTCTGGGTTCGATCCCCAGTCGGGGAAGATGGATTTTTCTATTTCCATTTTCTTCGCTCTGGCAACTAAGGCAAAGCGCGGCGTTGAGTTCCGCCACTCAACACGCAATGCGGACGGAGGACGCAATGATGACGGAGTAAGCAGGGACTAAGTAACGGAGTGTCTTAACACTAAGTTCTAATAGTTCCTGCAGTTCCCTCTGCCTACCCTGCCATGTGCGGGATAAAGCGTGAAGCTAAAAAAAAAAAATAAAAATAAAAAAAAAAATAAAATAAAATATAATGGTTGCCTGTAAGAAATCGTTTACACCGATAAGACCGCCATTGCTCATAATTTTTTTTTTTTTAGCTTCACGCTTTATGCACATGGCAGGGTAGGCAGAGGGAACTGCAGGAACCATATGAACCTAGTGTTAAGACACTCCGTTACTTAGTCCCTAGTTACTCCGTCCCCACTTTCCGCCGTTTTCGAGGCATTGCATGGCATGTTGAGTGGCGGAACTCAACGCCGCGCTTTTGCCTTAGTTGCCAGAGCGAAGAAAATGGAAATAGAAAAATCCATGAACCCAGAAACCCAGAAACCGACGCGTTAGCCGCGTTACATACGCAGTCGTTGCGCCTCTGCGCCACGACGGTCCTCCGTTTTCCGACTGTGTGCACTAAAGTATGAATATTATTATACTACCTTAAATTACAAATTTGTATCTATAATAAACAACAAGAGGAATGTATTTGTTAAATGCTGGTTACTAGAATTGCAACAAAGTAGATTAGTCTATTTGCAAAATTAAGTCAACACTGTAACTAGCTTCGAGTCTCACACAATACTAACTGGTGCAGCAACTAGAGGAATAAGGGAAGTGAATTTATTGTCAAGTAAATACATACGTATGTTTATTATAACCAAATTATTTTTACATAAACAATTGAAATATAGTAACATTGAGATTCATTTTATTATTTCATTATTATTATATAAGGTTTTTCAAGTCTTTTTCAGTCCTCGTATATATACGTATAGTGGTATAGTGTTTCTTTTATCGAACTAACATAGCATTGTATATTTTAAGTTGCAACAATATGTATTTTAAGTCTAGTCAAGTACGTCAAAGCGCACTTTGTACCACTATATATGTCGTCTCGGCTCATATTTCTTGACATTCACTCAAATAAGGTTGTACCATAATAGAATTTAAGCAGTGTGTTGATACTTTACCTCGAAATCATGCTGCCTTACTATGTATATATGTCATAAAACTCGTTAAGCATTAACAGTCGAAACGCTGTAAACACTGACATTCATCACATGAACACCACATAAATAACTTATAAATATAATAATTTTATTTTTTAGCTTTACTTATTATTGTTGTTTATTTTACGCAGATTATTTGATATTCCTATATTATTTTTACGTTTGCTCACATACCAACGTACGGTATGTACGTTACACAATGTGATGTCTTCACGCAGCACGATATGCACAATTTGTTTCTCTTACGAAAACATTGTTATTATGTTGTATATTATTTTCATTCATCTATCGGCATATTATCAAATGTGTGAGATTACTTCCATAATAGAATATTATTTTATGCGCTTCCCACAAATAATTGCGTCCTCTGCAGTTTAAGTCCAACGTTAAATTCGGCATGACATCAATCCTACAACTTTTATGTCCACTAAAATACGAGTATGAATACTATTCTTCATGTGCGTCAACAAATAGGTTTAGAGTAAACTTATATGCAAATTAAGTTGGAGCGAGAGATATAACAGCGAAATGTCTCTATAGTTTACTAAAAGATCTCGGCCTGTCTAGAACTATTACGAATTCGTTTCTAGAACGCACTTAGAAGGTGGCTTTGATAGAATCATTAAAAATTTAGTTAGGTAGTGGGAGGAACTAGGACAGTGAAGGTGAACGTTAATGCATTTTAAAGAGGCCCTTTAAAACTACACTTGGGTCGCAAGTCCCAAGCGCTGCTCGGAGCTCCTTTTTCAACAACACGGTGGGCCCGGCACGCGCATGGTAAATCCATGGAGTGCTAAGTAATTTCTTCTCTAATCACGTTGTAAAATATATTCATACAAATTTGTGGTTTAACAACAAATACCAACTGAATTCAGGGTTGTTGACATTAATAAAAGAGAAATAGTTATGAAAGTATTCATTGAATTTTTTTTTAGCTTCACGCTTTATCCCGCATATGGCAGGGTAGGCACCGTTACTTAGTCCCTGCTTACTCCGTCCCCACTTTCCGCTGTTTTCGAGGCATTGCGTGTTAAGTGGCGGAACTCAACGCCGCGCTTTGCCTTTGTTGCCAGAGCGAAGAAAATGAAAATAGAAAAATCCATCTTCCCCGACTGGAAATCGAACACAGAAACCGTCGCGTTACAGGCAGACTTTGCGCCTCTGCGCCACGACGGTCCTCATTCGCGGCATTGAAATGTTATGTACAAATAAGAAAATAACATAAAGGTGGTTTTTGCTGTTCCTGCTGTATAACCTATGTCATATTACTCAAATTGTAGAATATAATATTAAATTTAGTGATGGAAACAAATATTTGTACATATTTAAATCATATATAGTTTTAGTATACCATAACGCAATGTAAACTTGTAATTAAGGAGCTTTAGCAACCGCAGCATGTTCTTAAAAAGAACTTTGCTATAGCTTGCATTAAATAATATGACTTTCCACGTAGTATAGTAAAACGTTGTATAGCAAGATTTCATATGAGTTGTAGTATAATTTATTATAAAAGTACCATACGCACCAATTTAAAGGTAATAAATAAAACCTTTATATATATATATATATATATATATATATATATATATATATATATATATATATATATATATATATATATATATATATATATATATATATATATATATATATATATATATATATATATATATATATATATATATATATATATATATATATATATATATATATATATATATATATATATATATATATATATATATATATATATATATATATATATATATATATATATATATATATATATATATATATATATACATATCATGGTGGATTTATAGCAAATATCTAGTATAGTAAAAACAAGCCTATTGACGTACTTGCAATCTATGTATGTGAGAGTTCGCCTTATTATTTTTTGCATTGTTCGCATTGGCGTGATATATAGTTTTAGATCATAAAAAGAACTCATTTTTATGATTTTTAACGTTTTAATCCACACTGAGAATTCTTAAAGAAAATTTCGCAGCGGGATTTGAACAAATGCAGAGAGCGTTTGCCTTTTGCGAAGCGTGCAAGTTTACTTAAAGAATGCCTATAAAAAAATGTACATATGTTTTCATAAAGCATTTTTTATAATAAATACTGTACAAACTATGAAACGATACTTAAAACTTCGAAAATAACTTTTAAAATTTCATACAAAAGTCACCATAGAGTGGGAGAACATGGAAACCTCGTCACAGTCTATCACTCTCTGGTAAGTTGGACAAGGGTTGAATGAAATAACTTTGATAAAGGGTTGTTGATCGAACAATTACAGTTTTCATACCCTGAATTTATTAAACTCTAAAGTACATTTTTATAAACATATATACTTAAATACAAGATTGAAATAAATGTATAACATACTAATATATGGCGATACTTCAAGAGAAAAATTTTGACACTGAAAGATGAAGTAAGATAAAAATTGAATATTATTGTTAAAATAGCACAGACAACAATATGACGTAAAAGTCTACAGAATATAAAAATACCTGTACACCTCAAAATAAAGTGACTATTTTAGTTTATTTTCAATTTATCTGATACTATTTCTAATCCGACTTTTGGACCTTCACTTTCTTAAAATATATGCCTTGTTTCCAATGATCAATAGAGGGTAGCATATTTTAGTTATTTATTATAAATGAAAGTTTATTGCGAGGCAGCATCTGTACGACAATTCAATACATGATATATATGTATAATTACCCGCTCATATTGAGACACAGTAGTACATTTTATAAAATAAAATATAAGGTACAATATATATACTCATAAACAAATTACAATTTTTAGCTTCACGCTTTTACCGCACATGGCAGGGTAAGCAGAAGGAACTTATTTGCTTTCTCCGTTCCCGTTTTCCGCCTTTTTCGAGGAATTGCGTGTTGAGTGGCGGAAATCAACGCCGCGCTTTGCCTAGTTGCCAGAGCGAAGAAAATGGAAATAGAAAAATCCATCTTCCCCGAGTGGGAATCGAACTCAAAAACCGTCACGTTACAGGCAGACGTTGCGCCTCTGCGCCATAACGGTCCTCGGTCATCGGTCCTCGTCAGTTCTTTATATATAGCTATCGGTAATAGCTGAAACTGAAATTTTGGGATCAACCGCTTTGAAACTCTACATAAAAGCTCATTGTAATGTGTCGTTGTATTATACTATTACTCTAGTATTTATAAAGTTACGAGTATATAATAATCTGAAAAAAAAAAAAAAATCCATTTATTATTAAATTCAAACAAATATTTACTTGATATTGGACGACGGGAAAGAAGTATAAAGGGACCGCAGCATCTGATGCTTCGTTATCCCTGCTTATCGTTGCATAAATATGTGTTAAGTGGGAAACTAATACTAATAATATTAATATTTTTTAGATAAAAATATTAATATTAATAATATTAATTTTAAAATAGAATTGTGTATTGCTGTAGAATTTCAGCTCTATGAAAGCTTATTACAAGCTTGTTTATTCATATAACACGTAGCTTGTGCAGTACGGGCCTTTTGATTAAAAATATATATTGGAATCCTTGGCGGACATCAAGATTTTCTAAGTTTTCTTTAGACAAGTTTTCTTATTGATCTCAAATATAGCCAGAATAGTCGAGTTAGTTTAATATATTTATGAAGAAAATCGATCGATTAATATTTTTATATAAATTATTTAGTATTGTATAGTCTATTTTTATGTAAACTAGAAATTTTCATTTTAAACGAATTTGTCATATATTTTAGCAAATAAATAGTTTATCATTTTCAACATCCTCAGTTTAACCGACTCGGAGATATAGTTTAACATCCTCAGTTCAACCGACTTGGAGATATAATAATTATAATTTACTAACTTGAGGTTATTGTCTTATTCAGATTTGTCCCACTACACCAGTTAAAAATAATGTAATTCGAACTAAAATACACAGTAAAAATATATACATATGATATAAATGCTAAATATATTTAAAACATGCTGGCTACTTCGACAAAATTTTAGTGTTTTGCCATATACTTTACATTACATTATTTTTTCGTAAAAAAATTAAAATGTCTGAAGGGGAAGATGAATTTTGGTGTTTTAAGTGCTCTAAGTTGTGGAGAAGACAGTAAAGTGAGAAATATAAATGCTTTTCTATACCATACTATATTACGTATATAAAAAATATTCTCTGTATTAAATACAAACATAAACTCGCGTAACTCACCCAGAAACCTGTTCGCGTAGCATTTGGCTATGAAGATAGGGTTCTCGGTTACTTGTTTTTTCACTTGAGAAAAGAAATTTCAAGACAGTATATGTAGTTTCGGAGTTGATTTCAATAAGGCAAAAATAGGCAAATTAAATGTATGCACATGACATGTCGTCTCGTGAACGAGATACTTGTTTAAATAAATACAAGTAAAGATTATTCTCTACATAAGGTACAAAACTTAGTCGACACGGACAACACTAATATAGAACATACTACATTCAGTGAACAAGCAACTAGTGATAAAGGCAAACGAATTCATTGCAATTGATAGTCATACATACATAACGTAAATAAAAAAAAAGTATTGCAAAAAATAATAGATTATAAAAAATGAAATTCATAGCCGCAACGTCTGCCTTTAACGCGAAGAAGGTTTCTGTGTTCGATTCCCACTCGCGGAAGATGGACTTTTCTTCGCTCTGGCAACTAAGCAAAAGTGCGGCGTTGAGTTCTGCCACTCAACACGCAATGCCTCCAAAAAGGCGGAAAGCGGGGACGGAGAAAGCAACGGAGTGTCTTAACACTAAGTTCCTACAGTTCCTGCAGTTCTCTCTGCCTACCACCGTGCCATGTGCGGGATAAAAACATGAACGTGAAGTTTAAAAAAAATTAATCGTCTGAATTACAAATACAAATTGTATTCATTTTACTATATTTAAGTTGTAAACATGATATTTAGTTTAATGAATGTCTACCAACCAGAAATTAGTAACACAATTATACAATATTTGATTCAAAGCAAATCTGAGACGCGACAGAGCTTAACTTTGTCTTGTTGTTCCCTTACAAGCGAATATAAATTGTACTACGTAGTTTACAGTAAACAGGTTATTTTGTAGAGTGCACTTAATTGTATTATAATTTATTATTCAGGTAGCTTTCCAAAGGTCATGGACGCTCATATTCTTTATTGCATTTGTAACAATTCTTGTACTCTTTATTGCATTTGTAATAATTCTTAAGTACAGAATTGGAAATAGTGTTGGTAAAGGTAATAAGTTCAACTCCCCAACAGAGATTTCTTTTAGTCAACCTATGGGTATGTGAGAGTAAGCGTATAAGACACGTATTAATAAATAAAGTAACTAAATACTTGTAAATCGATAAAAATAAAAAAGAAATAGTAGAAATTTTTATTCATTATTATTCAGTCCTGATACTAATTTATGTGAGAAAAGTTATATTTCAGAACTATTTTTATATCTTTTATCGTCCACATGAGAGACTGCATGGAGACAAATAGGCAGAAACACTGAAGACTGATTTTGAAACATTGCATGACAAATGCCACGGTAAGCCGTCTTATTTAGTAGTAACTTTTTTTTTTAGCGTCACGCTTTATCCCGCACATGGCAGGGTAGGCAGAGGGAACTGCAGGAATCATACGAACCTAGTGTTAAGTTACACTCCGTTACTTAGTCCCTGCTTACTCCGTCCCCACTATCCGCCGTTTTCGAGGCATTGCGTGTTGAGTGGCGGAACTCAACGCCGCGCTTTGCCTTAGTTGCCAGAACGAAGAAAATGGAAAATAGAAAAATCCATCTTCCCCGACTGGGAATCGAACCCAGTAACCGTCGCGTTACAAGCAGACGTTGCGCCTCTGCGCCACGACGGAACTTTAACATAGCTGAAATTACTAAATATAAAATTTAACACACTTTGATGGGTTTAATTAAACCCAACAATAAGCAATAACGAAAGCGGGTAAAGTTTTAAACAGTTCTCAAGTAACAGCGTAGTTGGTTTTGAAGAATTGTAAGGTTGGTTGTTTCGTTGTATTCCAACAGTTAATGAAGTCGTCCGTAGGGAAGTACTAGTTTATTACATGGTGTTATAGTATTGTACAAATACTATTTATTCACAAGATATTCATCGAATTAGATGGTATTTTTATTTTATTCAAACATCTCTAATATCGTTTTAGGCCTATGCTATACATTTTCTATATGACTTTTTGACTTCGAAATTATGCTTTAAATGAGAAGAATTCTCATATGAGCATTTCACGAGTAACTGTTATCAAATAACTTCGACAAATACTTACTGCATACTATTCTGCGATGTTTTTATCCCATACTCAATATTCACAATATCGTAGGAACCGAATAGAATGTTACATATATATACACAATATTAAAATACTACATAAAATTGTGTCTTTTGCTAAGTACACTGAGAGTAAAATAATATTATAAATATAATAATGAACTCTGAATACATAAAGCTATGCGAATTGTCAAAAAAAACATATCTTTCTAAAATCTTTCTACAGAAACAGAAAAAAAATCTTTCTAAAATGTTTTGTTTACTTACATAGTTGCGTTTTCAATAGATATATCCACATTTCAGCGACAATCAAATGGAATAAAAATAACTATTCTCACAAATATCCATTGGGTAGCGATCTAGGTGTATGTAAATATCACTGTTGTATGATCTATCCCCTCCGCTCGTCGCGTAATGTAAGGTACTTTATGCAATAATGATCTCTGCCAAAGATAGCACCCCATCAACAGGCGTGTCTAAAACTTCTTTTGTTTTTTTTTTTTTTTATAGTTTCATGCTTTTATCCCGCATATTGCAGGGTAGGCAGAGGCAACTGCAGGAACCATATGAACCTAGTGTTAAGACACTCCGTTGCTTAGTCCCTGCTTTTTCCGTCCCCGCTTTCCGCTTTATTCGAGGCATTGCGTGTTGAGTGGCGGAACTCAACGCCAAGCTTTGCCTAGATTCCAGAGCGAAGAAAATGGAAATAGAAAAAACCATCTTCTCCGAGTGGGAATCGAACCCTCAAACCGTCGCTTTTACAGGCAGACACTTACGCCTCTGCGCCACGACGGTCCTCAACGGACGTTCAACGTGACATTGGCGAAGTGAATTGTGCTCAACTGGCACCCTCGAAACGCTATACATTAAGAGAAGAAGAAGAATATATTAGCTATGAAAAATAATTTTTAACATAAATAGTACTTGAATTATATGATCCAAGATAATGAAAATAATCGTAGCGATAGGTCATTAGTCGAACAAGTGATCAAGATTCCTCGTGGGAGTGCAAAGTCGAAAAATTCAAGACTAAATTTCCATTTCAATATACAGGATAAAATTTTCTTTATAAAGTATTAAGTTATATCTTCAAATCTTTCCTGCCTTGGATTTATTTAAAGGAGGCTAATACAAGTTCACCATTTTATTATCAAACTCAGAGACGTTGATTGTCTTAAGCAAATATAGAACTCTTTAATGTCAGTTAAAAATTAACTTACATTGTTTCGTACAAATATACGACATTACTTTAAAACAACAAATGAGTACAGTAACCCGTTACTAGATGAATGCATAAAAACACATTTATCTTTTTAGCTTCAATAACTTGACCATAAAATACTTCATTATATGTATTTTATGAGTTATTTACATGCAAAACTGTAATTTAGAACTGGGAAAGAAACATTCACATGCATCTATTTATTGAAAATTGATTTTAGAACAACTGTACAGGGAGGTCCCTGTGATCTTGACCATTCTCTGTGAAATATTGTAGTTTATCGTTTATAATCAATAAAAACAATGTGACAATGAGGGTCCAATACATTTTCGTATTGTCATAATCTTCATTACTACACAAAGACACAATCTAATAATGGATTTGATCGACATTGAATTCGAGATATTATGAGTTAATAAATAAAATAATTTAATAATGTATAATTTTTATAAAGTCACAAAATTTCTTTTTTTTCATCTTCACACTGTTATCACATTAAATGTTATTTCGCCAACGTCTTGCCTTGTCAAAGCAGGAATTAAGATAATTCATTCTCCCCGTGGAATTCACATCTACAACATTAACGTTTACAGTCAAACACTGTTGTATTGGACTGCTGATGCTCATATATCAAAATAAAAAAATAAAAAGAGTTTCTAGACTTCAATTCGTCTCAAGAACTTTCTATTTGTCGTTTAAGTTAACCTTACCGTTTAAAGAGCAATTTTCTTTGCATTCACTAAAACTCACGGAATATTAACCCAAAACATGAGTAATAACGTAGCTTTAGTATTTTCCACTGAGTCTAGAAGTAAAGATTGCTAGTGAATAATTTTATGATTCTATGTCGCTCTGATAATACTATTTATTTGAATGAAAATTTTAAACTTGAACTTGAATTCGAATTTTCTTTCAGGGCTGTGTTATATAGTGCTTAAAGATGGTCCATATATAAAAAAATATATTTTATAACACAATTTAAAAAAAAATATTTACATACATAACGTTAGAAATACTAT
The DNA here is from genome assembly GCA_037178615.1 of Dione vanillae. Lineage (NCBI taxonomy): Eukaryota > Metazoa > Arthropoda > Insecta > Lepidoptera > Nymphalidae > Dione > Dione vanillae. Next base: position 55,844 of record JAZFAU010000285.1, on the reverse strand, counting down.
TTTAAATAATGATTATATTGTAACAGATGGATTTTTCTATTTCCAATTTTCTTCGCTTTGGAAACTAGGCAAATCACGGCGTTGAGTTTCGCCATTCAACATGTAATGCCTCGAAAAAAGGCAGAAAGCGGGAAAGGAGAAAGCAGGGACTAAGCAACGGAGTGTCTTAACACAAGGTTCCAATGGTTTCTGCAGTTCCCTCTGCCTACCATGCCATGTGCGAGATAAAGCGTGAAGACATAAAAAAAAACGTAAAATGCACATTTTTACATAGTCTATTTTATGTAGTAAAGCGCAGAAACTCTTTACTAACAATTAGCTGTGTAATAATAACAACGCTTGGTACCATACAACTAAAAGATTATATCATTCATAATGACTATATTATATTGTTGTTAGTTCACCCGACAACGGTATGAATAGTAAAATTTTCAGAACTTGCCTAATAAATACAAACTATTATGCGACGACTGGCTACAATGAACAAACGACTTTTTAGCTTCAAACTAATTTCTAGCAGCGTTGAGGTAAAAGACCATCTAAATCTAGGTTAAGGATTCTTCTTTTCCTCTGCTCACTCCACTCACTTCATCCTTTATGAATTTTTCTTGGTCACATGAGCAAGAGAAGAGTTTTTTTTCGTGTGAGCTTCCTCCACTCTTAGGGACACTGTGTTATCGAAAGTCACTCGATTCCTCGACTCTTAAGTTCCTTCGTGGCGCAGAGGCGCAACGTCTGCCTGTAACGCGACGGTTACTGGGTTCGATCCCCAGTCGGAGAAGATGGATTTTTCTATTTCCATTTTCTTCGCTCTGGCATCTAAGGCAAAGCGCGGCGTTGAGTTCCGCCACTCAACACGCAATGCCTCGAAAACGGAGGAAAGTGGGGATGAAGTAAGCAGGGACTAAGTAACGGAGTGTCTTAACACTAGGTTCTTATGGTTCCTGCAGTTCCCTCTGCCTACCCTGCCATGTGCGGGATAAAGCGTGAAGCTAAAAAAAAAAAAAATTCCTTCGTCTGCCTTGCTATACAATTCGAAGGTAGAATATGATAAACTGAAGATACCCGGGCTAAAAATAAGTATAATACTTAAATAAATGTCACGTGCTTCAAAAAGCTAACGTAAAATAAAATAAGACAATTAAATCAATTGAAATGAAATCATTTCGTTTATTCTGGGATATATTATAGCGATGATTTCCATTAAACAACAATTCAATTATGATTAAACCAATGATAACGCATTTATTGAAATGGAACAAACATTTTAACCGAAATAGAATATCCGTACTTAATTGCAATACAAATCGACATTAAAATATTTTACTCGACAATTTTGCACATTTGCCACCCAAAAGGTCGTCAACTAATTGAGTTAAAACACCCTAACTTCGCTTATATTTGACCCTCTAACCAGGACACGGGATACAAATCTGGATATAACTACTATTAGGCTTAAAAGTATCTTTTATTTTTTTTGTAAATAAGTTTTTAGTATTATTTAATCTTTAATAAATATCTTATCTTCAATTATAAGGAAAGTCAAATTAATTGCAACTTTAAAATTTTGTTGCAAGTAAAATGAATAACATAAATAATTTATTGAAGTATTGAGGTGTGGAAAAAGGTTACTTACAAACTTCTAAACCAAACCAATACATAAACGTAAAATGAAACTATTTTTAAAAAATTTAAGAATTATTGTAGCTGATGTTAGAAAAATGTATGTCACGCTTAGTATTGTGTTTTCTATCAATACATATTATTACTTTGCTATTACTTTTTTGGTACTGAAGGAATAAGAGCCAGACGAGATGCATCCGAAACTAAGTTATGGAAAAAAATTGATTTTTCGTCTACTTCCGCCGTTCCATAGGCAGAGGGATACGGGAGGGTAGGGGAAACGAAAACGCGTAAAATAAAACTTTTCGTTATATAGTTGTAGCTCACTTTTTAATATTCTTTCGACCTAATATAGTTTGAAAATAAATAACATAAAACACAAATACTTCTTCCATAAAACTTCAAATTTTAACTATATTAAATTAAAATAGTTTAGTTAAGTAAGTTTAATTTAGTTAAAGAAGCTACTGGTTAGAATCGAATAAACTCTTTAGTGCTGAATAGTCCATTTTTGAGAAGAGCCACAGGCTATATAATTTTATATTGGTCGTTTGGTTAATAGAAACCGCAAGCCATTCATAAATTATGTGTCCATAATGTAAGTTGGTTAACACACTTCGTCATTTTAATACAATTCTTAATTTGTATTAGTATTATGCTTGAATAAGCAATTTTAAATTCCAAGATAACTAATTTTCAAATAAGTGGCAACAGCTAAATTAGTGATGTTGTTGTTCTCGTTATGAAAGTTTCTTTGTAATAGATGTTATATTCTATCTTTCCATAGGATACGGGCATTTGAATTCATTCATTCAAAATGAAATCTAGACAAGTCGTTCTTCATAACTTTTCTGCACTTTGGCACAGTTGTGAAATTGTTTTAATAGACTTAAATATCTTAAGCTTTTTGGAGCACTGAGGAGACGTTTTTAATTTAATAAGTTTTGCCGGAAGCGTTAAAAAAAATAAATACCGCACCATCAGTCAACATAAAATTTATTGGGCGTGGTTCGGAAAGGCCTGTCAATTTTAAAATCCGTATGGCAGCCGTGCCGGTACTGCCCTACTTGTCCCGCAGCTGGTCGTTCGGGAAGAATACAGGAGTCGCGCAGGTGAGACACGTTGTCAGGGCGTGGCGATGAAGTCCGCTACAGCCTGCAGGTACTCTGTGAGGGTTTAGGCGTGACCTCCGGATGGGATGGTGGAGAACTTGCGTCACGTCGAAGAATTTGACGGAGAACTCTGGAATTTACGTCTCAGAACTTTTATCACCGCAGACCATACGCTCCTCTGATTGTGACCCCTCACAAACAAGCCGCGAAAGCAAAGCAAGCAAGCATGGTGCAATACGTTAATCTTGGTGAGTGATTGTCACAATCAGATCGGAGCTGTATATTATACAATAAAAAGGAAAGCTATATTTAAGTTTGATTAATTTTTTTTTGTTCATACACTTAAAAAAATTCAAAAGATTTAAAAAAAAGTTAACGGTTATGAGTTTGAAAAAAAGGAAAGCAATAAAATATTAAATTTAGCAATGAGCCAAGCTACATGAAATAATATAACATAGGTACAATAGAATTTGGCAGAACAAAGACATATTTAAAATGTAACCGTTACAACACACACCCTTACATTTTCTTACAACGAAAACGTATCAGATTCTTTTATATATAGAAAATAACTGTACATCGTTACAAAGTAGCTATAATTAAATAATTAATGCTACAAGATTAGAGCTATAATTAAATAATTATAGCTACTTAATAAATTAAATTTTAAAGAACAAGTGTTTATCGTAAACACGTATGATATGATAATATTTAAAATACTCCCAGGCAGTATAATGTGAATGCAATGTTTCTGGGATTGATCCTACTCAGGAGAAGGAACAGGAATGACAATTTTTATATGTGACCATTTTGTTATAGTAATTTGAGTAATAGACAAATGTACTTATGCTTATCACTTCGTTTAATTAAACATGACAAGATTGGTGCTGGTAAATAATTATACTAAGGATGGAAAAGTAAAAAAAAAACTACATATAAGAATTAGAGGCGCGAGTTCAAATGCCGTTCCGTTAAAAATATATACCTACCGTTTTTTTTAGATAAAATATAGTAAGTAATTTTTAACACTAAGCTCGTTCTATATAATAATTTCTATTAACACATTAAATTCTATTAACACATTTATTAAAATAACGTGGCGTGGATATTTAAGAGAAAGCCCACTTAAACTTCTGTCTAAATAGTGCTACAAAAAATATTTATTTTAGTACAACGAGGATAGATGAAAACTCTTTTATGAAGTTTTGACCTACGGCTGATTGTAATCTGCCTTCGCTTTGCCACAACTTTTTACATGGCTCACTGCAACAAATTTAAAGTTTATTTAGTATATAGATACATAATGAAAACCAATGCAATTTATATATTTTATTATAAATATCAGTGTGTAGTCTATTCAATAACAAAAGCCGATCTAACAATGACGAGTAGATGCGACACTACTGATTGTTGATGCTTGCCATTCGACGCACTACTTATGTTTTCATTATTATTTTGTTTTTTTTATTAATTATTGTATTCTTATTCTCTCTTCTCTATTGTGTGTTATTGTCTGGTCGTTACCTTTTTAATAACTATAATGTATTGAATCATCGTGTTTTACTTTGTATTCTTTATAACACTAGCAGACGACCGCTTCGCGTGGATGATAGTGAAGCCTACTGTACCCGCGTCCACAGGGCACTGTCACACTGTACAACAGAACAACACCACATAACAACAATTTGAATACAGTAAAAGACTCAATCACTGTGTCTCCGTGTCAATGTCAAAATTACGGGTTGTACTTTGCAGAGTATACACGTATAAGTTTGGCAAAATAATTTATGTTGCCATTTTGTAAAAGAGGATTTAAATATTAATCTTTTTCGATTTTTTTTTGAATAATTGCATAATAAACGATACGGTAATACACAAGATTAGTGCTACAAATCTCTTCATATGTTTCTGTGCTCGTTATTCTTCAAACTTAGTAACTTTGCGAACTATACTATTTTTCTTTAAGAAAAGTAACATAAAAGTATAGTAATGCACTTAAATTTTAGTAAGTTAAGAAAATAGAACCAACTCACAACACTCCGTTAAACAATATGTATATTCCCTGTAAGAAAATTGAAATAAAATCAAGAGAAACTAACTTACATGACTAACATTTGCAGAGCGAAGCTTTCACACGAACTGTTTTAAGTAAACAATCACAGGCTCCTGTAGTCATGTTTGTAAGCACTCGGATATTGCAATTAGGTTGTGTCTACATTCATATAGCCCAGTCCAAAAGTGCATAAAAACGAATTTATGATGTGTGTGTCACGTTTATTTATCTAAAAGATCTTCTTTGATATTTTTTGTAATTGTTTGACGACTATAATTACAACAGACTAGTTTCTTTTAGGCTCTATTGGCAACAAGCAACAGCTCTAATTTATGTGGATATAATTACATTTTTTTCATCTACTGCTATCCGCTTTTTACATAAAATTATTTTTTTTATCTTTAAGCTTTATCCCCTATCCACAGTATAGGGTATATGGGAATTGTAGTAACCGTGGGAACTTAGTGTTTAGACACTACGTTCCCTGCTTTCCGCCCTTGGAGATATTGCGTGTTGGGTGATGAATCGCGGAACTCCGCGCTTGCCTAACAAACTGTTACATAAATCAATATCTTTTGTTATTCAGTGACTAACACATAACTGCTACCAGTAATTATAGAAAGGTAAAGTTTGAAATCTTAGGATAAATTAAGATTTTATTAATAATAATAATAATAATAATAATAATTTTATTTGCTCTGAATGTAGGTACAGAATATTGGTGTACAGATAGATTTTAATATAAGTTCCAGGTACATTCTACCATAAGGCATGCAAATATTAAATTGTAAAGTTACAAATTAAAATTACAAAATTTATTAACTAAGCAATTTAAAACACAAATTCATATTAACTATTCAATTAATATTACACATTAAGATGAACAGTTCAATTTTATTTACAAATTAAAATTAACTATTCAATATAATAACAAATTCAAATTAATAATACAATTAAAATTACATTTTTAAATTAATTGCAGAATTAAAATTAACTATACAATTAAAATTATATATTCAATGATTTATGATACAACGATAGATTATTTAAGTTATATATGTTGTATTTTATGCATTTTTAATTCATTTATATGTATATTTTGTTAAATCTCTCTGAGTAGGTCTTGAACATATTTTCATTCTCATTCCTAGGATTGATTCGCTGTTGCCACAATAAGTTACGTTGTTTTTTACTACAAACACGAATTCCACGCGAGACCCATTTAACCTTTCTATCACATTTTACTGTAACAAGTTTAAGAGGAAAGCATAGATTATAAAGTAGTGAGAATATGTCAATAAAGTTATTATACGCTTCATTGGGATCTTCTGTATTAATTACATCATTAAAAGATAAGCATTGTAGATACGAATTAAATTTAACTAAATTTTCTTTACATATGTCTCGTTTTGTTACTCTCCAGGAGTTAATGACACAAGTTCTATTAATTTTTATTTTTAATAATTGCGCTGTATGATCCGATAGACCAAAATCTAAAACGTTTGATTCACATTCTTTTTTAAGGTTATGTACAAAGTTATCTAAACAAGTATTACTGTGTAGTCTAGTTGGTTCCTTAATTTCTACTTTTAAATTATAGCCCAAAAGAAAATGTTCAAAGTCCAGGGCAAGTCTATTATTCTTTAGAGTATCTATATTAAAATCTCCACATAATACAATTTTATAATTATTTTTTGAATGTAGTTTTCTCAATACAATATCTAATTTTTCATAGAAAATATTAATATTGATAGTCTTTGGAGGTCTGTACAGGCAAATAACTATTAACCTATGCTTTATTAATTCTATTGCGCAACATTCTATTGTACCTAATATGGAATGATGATATGATTCAAAATGCACGCAAACATAAATGATAAAAAGATATTATTAACAACAATATATATTATATTTGTCTACATGTACGACTTTCTTATTATGACTTCTCCAAGCCATGCAAATATTAATTTCTACTGATCGAACATTAGTCGCTTAGTTACTCATAAGGAAAGTTAACAAAAGAGAAGGTATTTTTCAGACGTCCAATTTGATTTACAATTCTAATATATTGCTGACAAAAACTTAGGCAGGAAAGAAAAAGGGCGAAATAATGACTAGCTAAAATATACTTAAGTACGATTTAAGTACGAGGTTAAGGAACTTAACATCTACTATGTCCTTTTTTACATGTTCATATTCTTTTCTGTATAGGAAGGTAAGCAAGTGTCAAAACACTCTGTCTCTTACAGTTTAGATGAAATTTGAAATACTGTGTGTTAAATAACGACATTTACCACCGCACTTAGTCTTACCAAAGCAGGAAAATGAGAGTCGAAAAAGTATCACGTTTACGAATTTCTTAATCTTCTAATTAAATTGTCATTTCTTCATGAGCTAAGTTTAAAGGAAGCTTGAGTACTGAATGTGCTGTCCGGCCACCATTGACAGCAACTTCCTTATCTTTTCGGATTTGAGCAAGAAAGAGATTCAAAAGCATCAAGAACAAAACAAACCACCTACGCCGTTTTCGATTTTATGCACCACACTATTAATTCAAAAAGTGGTTCATTGTTATAGTCTTATGGTTACTGTTAAATATTTTTCCTACGCAAATTGTGCCACCCCCGTTAACCTCCATAGGGGTTGATTTTCAAAAAACGCTTAGATTTGTATCTCATAATTTGTATTGCGGAGCATTATTTCAGTGTCACGCAAAATATTTCAATAGAATTAAATTTCCAATACAAACGCCACCCCCTTTAACCCACGATGAGGGTGAATTTCGAAAAAGTCTGAAATACGTATTTCATCATTTGTACTAAAAAGCATTAATTCAAAGTTTCATGTAAAAATATGCATAAAAATATTTTTCTCATACAAACTTTGCCACCCATTTTAACAAGTTTTGGGGTTGAATTTCCAAAAAATGATATGCTTATGTCCTTGTCATGAATGCAAACTATCTACATACCAAATTTCAGTAAAATCGGTTGGGTGGTTAAGACGTGAAAAGGTAGCAGACAGACAGACAGACTTACTTTCGCATTTATAATATTAGTAAGGTAAATAAGAAAAGCTTTCTATTATAATATTTTTAATTTGAAAAAATTATAAGTATATATAATTTCTAAAATAAAAATTATTAGATACGCCAGGTATTCAATAATTAATTTTTAAATCATATATTTTTAAATCGTATATACTTATATCCGTGTATACGAGAAAATATCTGACTCCATATAATCTTATGATGATGTCTAAGAATCTTGATACTTACTACAAATAATGTCGAGTTCGGACCGTAGTGCTTATACTCCGGTTCATATGAATGATATACGAAAAGGGAACTTGACTGAGAGGGTAGACTCGTTTTCAAGGAAAAGATGGCGCAATACATCACCTGTTTTGAGGGGTGAACCATTAAGAGAAAATGATTTACAAGATCAGAATATAGACGAATACCTCGAAAATATAGACGCAATCTTACAAAACATGTGCCCCGTAAGAACAGAAGCCGATCGCGCTCCTCTCGTCGATTCCGTAAAAATCGTAGGAATAGTAATAACAAAAGTAGTTCTGCCAGTGACACTTCAACGAGAACAAGTATCGGGGATAAGTTAGTCAGTAAATTTATATCAAACGCTTCCACAGACACAAATTCCTCATCCAGTTCTGGCCGTCGTAGATCCAAGTTAAGACGCATAAATAAATTTAAAAGCTCTCAGTATCGAGGTCGTAATAAGGCAGACACTCACGTTATGGAACGTTTCATTCATGCATGGACGAAACACATTTATAGGTGCTCATAATGACCTATATTTGATACTAGTCAAAAAGCTTAATCTATCAAAAATTGGTTAAGAAAAGTTATGTGAAACGACTATAATATATAAATGAAGTGATAAACAGACCATTTTCTATGCATTACCTAAATTATCCGGCTTGGCACGTCGGTGGTATGAAGAACTATCATCCGTCAACTTAACGTGGCAGGAGTGGCAGCAAAAATTACTATAAAATTTTACAAATAACCGTAATTATGCTGACAGATTAACTGAAATGCTATCAAGAAGGAGTCGTGGAGAGGAATCACTTAAAGAATACTTTTATGACAAATCGAAATTAGTTAACCACGTCAACTGCATTATACATGGGATATTAGACTATAATATAAAATTAAATGCTCAAGGGGCAAATTTTAAAACTCCTAATAAACTACTTAAGTACCTGCGAAGTATAAATATAAAAAGATTAACTATGATGCTAAGAAAACCAACTTTTCTACAAAAACTACTTTAAATCCCACTAAAAGTTATAACATTAATAAAGACGCTAATATATTACCCAAGATGCATATTTGTTATAATTGTTCCGAGAGCGGACACATTGCGCCAAAATGTCGTAGAGAACCTTAAAAATGTCTAAAATGTAATCGATTAGGTCATTTAACTGAATATTGTAAACGATACCAAAATTTTGAAGGTAAAAATACTTTTCTTAACAATATTGACACACAGTACTACACTGTGAACAAAGTTCAACGGATTATGGCCCAGAATGGAAAAGGAAATATATATTATAAGACTATCAAGATTAATGGAAGGTATAAGAGTGCTTACGTAGATTTTGGTAGTCAATGCACAATAATAAAAGAGAGTGTAGTGAACGACATCAACATAACGAAGAATACCGAAAATTTGCCTCTAATAACAGATTTTGGGTATGGCACTTAAACACCGACAAGCCGAGTTGCTATTGATGAGGCTATAGATTTTGTAGTGGCAAAAATTGATGCTTACGTTGTTCCAGACGAATTGTTGAATACTGATATTTTATTGGGTCAAAATGTAACTGAAATTAAAGAAATAGTTGTTTTTAAAATTAATTCAAATCTAACACTTTATCCAAATAAACCAAAATCAGTTAAAATGAAATTGTTACTCACGGATGACATAGATGTCCAGTGTATGCAAGTTATAAAGGTACGCTGCGGCATTGAGTATACAGGATATGTTTATTTACCAGGAAATGTATCTTTTAAGATGACGCTGACTGGCGTATATTACATTAAGGAGAGCTATGGAAATATACCTATCATAAACCTGAGTGGTGAATGTATCGCGCGGAAAAAGGATAGGCTTATAGCTCCAGCGCATCTTTTACCTGCTCAGGACAAACCATTATTACCAGAACTTCTCTCTGGATTTGAAGTGAAAATGTTGACTATAACTAATAAAAGTTCAAATGCAACCCATTATAAGCCTATAAAAATAGATATGCTAAATTCAGGCAGTTTGAGACAAAATCAAGAACTAGAACTTTTGTCTATGATAAACAAATTTCGGGATTGTTTCGCTCTGCACTTAAACGAATTAGGTAAGACTGATATAACAGCGATGTATATACGACTAAGTGACTATACCCCAGTATCATGTAAACCTTACAGATTACCTTACAGTGAGAGATCAACAGTACGTGACATGGTAAATGATTTATTCAATAAGTCAACGGCCTTATTCATAAAAAATTATATCACGCTTAAAGACTCGATATAGAACAGTTGTCAAAAAACGTTATTCATAACAGCATTTTAGTGCTAATCAGTTCTATAAACCTATCATAAAGTTATAGAACCGAGAACCCTACTATAAGAGTGTTTTAACGTCCAAAGATGGCCGATTCATATAACAGCTAATTATAGCTCATACAAATATGAGCATTGATATGACGTCATCGAGTCGCTTGTCATCAAGAGTATCAATTTCAGTTTCGTAAACAAAACAATATAACAATTGAAATTTTGTTCGATATTTATTAACTATATTTAGTTATTAACAAGTTTATTAATAATAAATTCTACATAAGAAAGATGCACAGAATATAGGTAATACTTGTCCAAGTCTAAACAATTTTCAATTCTTTGTCCTTTTACTTACATTTGACTTAATTTTTTAAAAATTAAATAAGTTTATAAACTAAAATAAAATAAACATTCGTGTTTTTGTGATAACAACGACGTAAATGAAGCCGGTAAATGTCAAGCCAGATTCAACAATATATTTTTGTACGTAATATTATCTGTGGTCATACTATGTCAATGCGTTTGTCACTAATCATCTGTGGATTTACTGGTATTTTCGGCAACAAGTCGACCGACTTCAGTGTAGTGGCAACATTGTGAACTTATAATTCATATTAGTGACACTTTAGTTATAGAAGGCTTATAGAGCGTTTATGAATACAAAAATTTATCGAAAGTTCTATAAGCCTAAAGAGCGTTTAAACTAAAGTATACTTAAAACGTTCTGTAAGACTTTTTTATGAATAAGGCCGTAAGAATCTAATTCATCGTACGCGAGCCCGATATTAGTTAAAAAAAGAACGGAGAACACCGTTTATGTGTTGACTATCGGGCCCTTAGTAAAAAATAACTGTGAAGGACTCCTATCCCATATCTGTTATAGATGATCAGCTAGATAGATATACTTAGTGGAAAAGTCTATTTCACTAGCCTGGACCTTAATTCCGGCTACTACCAGATACCGATGGCTAATATATCTCGACATCTGACAGCATTCGTGGCGCCCGATGGGCACTATGTATATATGCGAATGCCATTCGGGCTTGTCAACGCTCCAGCTGTATTCCACATGCACATGATAAATAGGATTTTAGGAAAAGATAGGTACGATCTTGCTATTTCGTACATAGATGAAATATTACCAGCGACAACTATTGACGAAGGATTAAAGTTAAAGAAGGATCAAAATTTTAACGGCATTACGAGAAGCTGGACTCACTTTAAATTTAAAAAGGAATTGTACTATCTGGGATATAAGGTATGCGATGCGATGGCTTGAGACCGGGAAAAAAGAAGACTGAAGCTGTATATGCATTCTCCACATCAACAAATACACCAAGTCAGTCAATTTGTTGGCCTAGCTAGCTTTTCCCGAAGATTCATTCTCAGTTTCGCCACTTTAGCTAAGCCACTAACTATGCTGACGAAGTCCAGTGTATCGTGGAAATGGGGGCTAGAACAGGACGATATTTTTCGAACTATAAAATCTATGCTGATCGAAAGACCGACTCTAGCTCATATATTTGACAGAAGTACATTGTGACGCCAGTAAACTAGGCATTGGCGGGATTTTATTACAAAGGCCTGATGAAAAGACTCTACTCAGGCCAGTTGAATATTTAAATTTAACCTCAAAATTCTCGTGCGAACCCTTTTTTACGTGTCGCTCCCACAATTTCGAAAGTTTTAAAAAACAAAATTTCATCTTCGATATGTTATATGTCCTTGAGGCAGGTTTTGTATATGAATTTGTAATATTGTTGTTTCGAAATTCGCCCAATATTTATAGATTACCTTAGTTTGTGCTTTTTCTTATTCACAGACAAACTTATGAATTATCCACTCATATTAAATATGCTCGTCTGTGAGAACAGTTTTTTTAAAAAAAGTCACATTTTTGACTCTTTTAGCATAAAATTTTGTGAAGTTAATATGGATTTAGTTGTAGATGTTCTATAATCGAATATATTATACTTATCGATATTGACAAATTAATATACATTTTACTTTACATAAGAAACATCAATTTTATTTAACTTATCCACATAAAAATATGACGAGTGCTATAAGACGAGCAACAGCTAGCACTTTCATTTGTGTCGACATAAAATTATAAAGTACCGTTTTTGCCGTTCCCCTTAAATTTCTAAACTTTTCACTTCAGAGAAACATATTTTAATAAAAGACAGAATACGTGATGTGACATTAATTCACAATTCATCTTTAATATATATAAACCTACACTTGGGTCACAAGTCCCAAGCGCTGCTCGGAGCTCCTCTTCCTACAACACGATGGGCCCGGCCTCCGCACGGTGAATCCATGGAACACTAACTTGTTTTTTCTCTATAACTCATTTTTAATGTATATACTACTTGCTATTTTTTTCTGAAATGTTTATAGAAATATTTACTGAATTTTATTTATTTTTTTAAATTATATTCTCGTCTTTACCCACGTCATACGATAAGACACTAATATAACATATGTCGTCACTAGGCCAGAGTTTTGTTATTCAGAATCCACTTTTCACAATAAAATAACATAGTAATATCAATTGGTTTATTCTTATACGATAGACATTACAGAAGAGATCAACTATATATAATTAGGTCAAAATGACCTATAATTACTATACTACTCTATACTTACTGATATTATTAATTAAACATTAATATCAACACTAAATACTTTCGTAATGATAAATTCATAAAATATATATTGATTACGATTTTTTATTAAAGTATAACATATACTTGAGACACTCCGTTTTCCGCGTTAAACCTTTCAGATATTGCGTATTGAGTGGCGGACTTCAACGTCTCTTTGATTACAGAGCATGTAAATAGAAATAATTCATTTCTGCGAGCGGTAGTCGAACTTACGAGGAAAAAAATAATTCTGAATGGGAATTAAATCCACTACCATCATGAAAACTGTTATGCGCTACTCTACTGTATATACACATCCATGAAAATAATTTTTTTTTTTAAACATGCTAAAAATACGTATAAAACTATTTCCATATTTACCTGTTATTTCTGTTGACTTCATCATATGAAAATATTGGATGAGATTGAAACAATTAACAAATGGGCAAATTTTCGGCAATACGTTGAATAGAGAAGCAAGATTTTTACCGATACATACCGATGAATATATATCGATGATGAAAAATATAATACTTTCATAGAAATGCAAAGATTTTATATTTCCATTAAAATTTATGGTTTTTAAATGCCACTAAAGTGTTATATATAAAAAGCCTGATAAGCTAACGTGATAGTCTTTGTAATTTGGACAAAATGGTGGCGTAAACTTTTTGGTCATGGGGAATTTTACAACCCCTAACGCAAGATTGAGTTATTGTGATGGCAACACGTGCCTGCTATTTAGTCGGCTTGCCCTAAGCGAATTATTACAGCGGTATTGTATATTTAGGAGCACTCTTACTTATACGTAACGTATAAAGGAGAAGCAAAAGTAAATATCTTTATTGTATTTGCTGTTTCATCTTTACATATATAGTGCCTAGTTCAATTTGAGCTACAATTAAGTTAAATGTTGAAATATTATATAATATAGTTATCAAAGAATTTACATAAATCGGGAACGATTTGAATGAATGAATGTTTTAATTTTCATACTCTTCGCTCTGGCATCTAAGCGAAGCGCGGCGTTGAGTTCCGCTAATCATCACGTAATGTCCCAAACAAGTTGGAAAGCAGGAAATGGAGTATCTTAATAATATTTTCTCATGGTTCCTGCGGTTACCTCTGCCTTCCCTGACGTATACGAGATAAAGAGTAAAGCAACAAAAAAATTTATATAATGAAAATTGAAAACGTTTTTGTTTCTGTTACAGTACCTTTCTGTTAGTTACAGTACAAAAAAGTGTTTAGTACAGTCCTTTGTATATGGATTAAGCCTTAAAAGAGCAACTCAGCTTCCACACTGTGGCATATTATTATAATGAATGACGAGAAAACCGTAAAATATATACCTAAGTAAGAATTTTTTACACCACAATGGCACAAAAATATCAAGTAAATATATTTTACAATAATTATTACATATATACTTTCCTTTATAAAAACAGATATATAGATATGTCGATAAACAAAATACAGAATGAAACAAAATGATATAAGTAAAGGTTAAAAGATAGATCTATACTATTATTATAAAGAGGTAAAGTTTGTGTGTTTGTAAATTGTAAGGGGTAATCTCGGGATCTACTGAACCGATTTTAAAAATTCTTTCACCAATAGAAAGCTACATTATTGCTGAGTGTCATAGGCTATATAAAAAATCAAACTCTGGTGATGGGATCCTGGAAACGAGGGAACTCCTTAAATTTTATAGGCACCCCTATAGTGATTTCGGTTATTTTCAAAGAATCTTGGTCATTTTTTCACGAAAAATAACATTTGATGAAGTGGAACTGTTGATGAAGACCACAAATGGTCATGAGAACTTAATAATAAGTAACTGTTTTACGGGTTTGGTTCTATTTCTTTAACATAGTCGCTAAGCAATTGATGTTAGTCAACATGCATATGATGAAGTCTAGCTGATGATGGAGTTCCAGAACAAATCCTCAACGACTAACGGCCTTGCATCGGGAAAAACGATACTTTCTAATTGGTCATGAGTAGTTGACAACAGGCCATTGTAACTAAGGTAAAAGGTAATGTAAGTTGTAGTCCACAACGTGCTGAACAGGAGTTGCCTTATATTTAGAGTTGGAGGCCGTGTAATGGAGTGAAACATGTATATTCTCTTATGTATTCCTATTAATTATTATATACCTATGATTTCCACTGATTTACCCATACCATTTAATAGGCTACAGTTTTCAGTGAAGATTTCTTTTGCCCTCACTATTAACAAGTCCCAAGGTCAAACATTCTCTCTGGTGAGCATTGACATGAGAAAGCCGAGTCTTTCCCATGGACAGTTATATGTTGGCTTATCTCGGGTTGGATCTCAACCAATATAGTTTACAGAGAAGTTTTGAACAATTAAAATTACCATAACCAGAGTAATTTTTCCCGTCACTTGGTACTCATGAAATTCGTTTATTGGAAATCCCGCAGAAAAGGTGTTTTTTTTCTTTCCAACAGAGTTACTTTCGAATTTTGTATTAGCATGCAAATACAAACTATACCTACGTATAACTCACCTTTTGGCAGTTAGGAATTAAAACATAACACTCTGTACTATGTAATGATTATAAAGATTATGCCCAACGAAGTGGGCACGGGTCAGCTAGTATTCAATAAATCTAATAAGATTTACCTCAGCGAAGTTCACTTTTTAATAAAAATCAAATAGTTCCGACAACAGCTCTTATTTCTGCGACGCTTCTTATATAACTCGTTGAATTTAATTGAAATTTGTGATAAAAGTATCAAAGAAATTGTTTTTAAAATTGCTCCGACAGATAAAAAGAAATTATTTTTAAATCAAAACTTCTCCGGAGTGGAGATCGAAAATACTATTATATGCGTCTTTATTATGCGGCTTATCAAAACCATGTAAATTTAATTCATGCTGACCTTTCTGTAAATACATATTACTTCCGACAAGACCGGAAACTGATATTCATTTTCCTCTTTTGTTTACATAAACATGAACATATATTCATGGAAGAAAAAAAGTATTGTGCATTAATGTATGGTAAACTTGGTACTTAAATGTAACTTCGGTTAACAGCTTTAATATTTTGCAATGGATTTCAGTTAATTAGACTTACTTTGTATGCTGGCGACACAACCTTTATCACGTATATCCGTCGTGCAGAAAAATACTATCTGATTATAGATGAGATAATTTTGTGATCTGTTCCATCTCGGGGGTATAATTTAGTTTCCGCTCTGGCAAGAAAAAAATGATGAGTTCTGCGACACAACGTGTAATCGAAAGTATATACTGCAATTCCTCTATAGTCGTCTCTGTGTGACTAAAATTTTACTTTTAATGCACTGATCGGCTACAAATAAATTGTTTCAGTTGACATCATTATTAGCCCTTTAGTGCGGCAGCAAGGCAATTAGGCGGTGTCATTGAATGGAATTGCTGAATTTCACATTATAAAACAATAAAAAAATTGTTTGTGAATACAATGAAAAATTGATTAACGAGATATTAACTATAAGTAATATTTTGCAACCCAAGAGGGACTTTATTTTTATCTAAAAGAATAAAAAACCATTGCAGCGGTTAGTACTTGTACGATTACTCGTAGTTGTACAAAGGGGCAAGCGTCCTTGTGGAAGCGCCATCTAAATAACAAGATTAAATTTTAATATACGTAAGACCCACAGATTTTTCTTTGTAAAATAATAAGATTGTCCTCACAATTTTTTTATTTTGGTTCTATATACAGCAGGTATATAATACCATAAAATGAAAAATTAATTAATGTCAGTTAAAGATAAACAATGACAATTGTTTGAGTAAATATACGTTTTTAATTTTGAAACAACAAGATCTAACAATAATGGTAATGAAAATAATTAAAATGTAAAAAGTATTTTATTTAGGTGTATAACTTCGGTATCTTAAAAATTTTATATGATACATGGAATTTAATTACTTTGTACTGTACTTAATGAAGGGATACTTTTAATGGTTATATTTAAAAGAAATGTTTAATATTTTAGACTTATTTAAATTTGTGTGCAAGCGGAGTTTACCTTTAAGTAGTTGTACTGTACCCTAGATTATAAATACCTATTTTACATTGTATTGGTGTAAACAATTGTTGGTTAACCTATTGAAATAAATAAATAAATTGGTGTTGCTTGAAGACACACTTTTACAATGGTTATTGGTTTTACTTTGGAGATTTCTGACTATCATGAAATTCCTTTTACTCATCATCACTGCCTAATTAATTCCCTTTCTTGGGAGTCAAGCCTACAACAATAACTTCTACAGACAAACGCTGTGCCACTGCGCCATGATGGCCTCATGTGCATGTAATAAGCCCATTATATACTAATAAAAAACAAATGACAATTTTTCTGATTGAAACGATAGAAGCTCTACTAATATTATTATATATGATAGTGGTACTTCAATTTATTCACTTATAGCTCAATGTATAAATTAAAAGGACGTTTTCATGATTCCCACTGAGTCTACAATTTAGAGTTTGATAGTGAATAATTTATTGCTCTCAGCTCGCTCTGGGAAACCCAGTTATATTATTTGAATGACAATTTCTAATTTGAACTTAAACTGAAATTTCCCGTCTGCGCTATGTTATACATGAATAAATGTCTACATAACTTTTACTTGTGTTATTTACTTGTTCAGTCACTGAATATTTCTGTCAAATCATCCACTTTTATCAATTTCTTCATACACCTTTCGCTTCCAGGCAGTCTTCACGTACCTATGTGTATCTTACGTGACCTTCCTCCACTGTAATTGACACTGTCTTTTTTCATTCACGAAGGTCACTAGTAGTCTCCGTCAACTTCGCTTGACATTCACACTTACATCATTGCAGTACCTATATACCACCTTAATAACGTAAACAAACAACAGTTAATTCTAGTCCTAGTATTAAGCATAAGAGAATTAAATAAAATATATTTTATTTACTGCTTCATATATTGCTTTCATTTTGTTAATTGTAGCACGCCTGAAATCTTGGGCTTCATGGGTGCCTATGGGCGGCACTTCACATCAGGTGACCCACTTGATCGTTTGCCTCCCTCTAACATAAAAAAATATATCATAATGATGATTTCCATTATACGACAATTCAATTATGATTAAGCCAATAATAACGCTTTTATTAAAATGATACAAACATTATAAAGAAAGTGAAATGTACCTGCGTACATTAATGGAATATAAAACGGCATTTTAATATTTTAATCGACAATTATGCAGATTTGCCGTCAAAGTTGTAATTCAAGCTTTAAGAAATTAAATTAAAGCTTTAAGAAATAACTTAGTTTCTATTATAAAGAAAACTTTTTAAAGGCAATTTAAAAAGACTTACAAAAAAAAGTATCGAGTATCTACCTCGCTATGAGGAAAAGCTAAATGCTTTTTCGTTATAAACTTTTATGATAAATAGACCAATAAAATTATACTAATACAAACAAGCAACAATAAGCCAATCGTATACATTTGTGAACCAAATACCGGGACACAGCGACGAAAGCTAACTTTCCTACGAGACAATTGTTCATGTTTTCCCGGGGGCCTTGGATGGATTTGGCTGAATTGAATGATCGATTTGGTACCTCAATGCCTCTTTAAAGAAGCTTCATGCTTGAATTATTTCATCTTATTTTGTGATGATTTTATGTTACCGGTTACGTGTGGCCTGATGCGTGCGGAGTGCGATGCTGGATGGATCTTACTAAGAGTTGTAACTAATATTACTTACACGTGATACATACTATGTGCCTATGCATAAGAACTATAGCGGAATGTATTGAAATGATTTACAAAATGGTGGATAAGTAATATCATTTCACATGAAGTTACTATATTATAGTTTTTTTTCACTCAAATCGCTTCTTTCATAGGCATATATGAAAAAATGTATAAACTAAAGACGACATTAGTTAAGTACACAGCAAACGAACGTGGCATGCAGCCAATTAGATGTTAGAGTCAGCTGAGCCACTAAGTGAAGCCTAAATGTCTAAAGTCTTTGGCAAACATCCAGAGGCTTTTATATTAAAAGTACTTATACGTACATTTAGATAATAATTAATTAATAACACATTCGGTGTATTTTAGATGATGTAATTAGTATTGACTTGGGCTCAATTCTACATCAAAATATTTATTTCATAAATATATACAAAATATATACATATCTGCTTTCCATGTCAAAATATATTTTTATTTAAAAATGTTAAAATGTTGCTTAATATTAAAGTGTTATTTTTTAATACGCTATCTGAGTAATTCTCCTTGGACTGAGAGGCCGTTGCTTATACAAGTTGTCAATATACTCAGATATCGTATGGGTCTCGTTAGCCGAGCGGTCTGAATTGCGGGTTTGTAGCAATTTTTTGCAGTGACTTTACATGATGTGATCGTGGGTTAGAATCGTACCAGTGAAAATATTGTTTTTTAGTCTATTATTGGATTTTTATTTTGTTTTTATTTATTTTATGATATATTTTTATTTTATTCAACGACACAAAATGAAAAATTTTATTAAATAAAAAAGAAATGAAATAATAATAATGTACCACATTAAACTAAAAATATTTTCCTATTGAATTGGTCATTCCTTTTACCTTACTCTTCATACTCAATCTCTATAAATATGCACAATATAGTTTTATTTGCTTAATATACGAAACATATGGCACAAAATGCCCCACGCTTTGTCACAATAGTATTAATATTTCTCAAACATTACTGTTTTAAACTTGTTTTAAGAAAATTCACTTTTTAGTTTGATACACTTAAAGAAATGGTGTTTTTTTAGTTTCTTTAAATTATATTTATTTAATTGTACAAAGCTAAGTAGGCGGAGGGAATCTAATGTTAAGACTCTCTTTTCCTTTCTCTCTTTTTGCTTCTCTTTCTTTTTTTTTCTCTTTTTGCTTGAGTTACATTTAGAAGATGGGAGTCTATCATTAATCATATATCTACGAGTATCCTTTAACTTTAAAATCCATATTTAAATTCAAATTGCAAAGTTATAATATGGTATATTTGAATTAGCTCCTAACTATTAGCTCCTTATACCATTGTGTACATTGTTAATCTCATTGCATTTCCAATACATCACCGGTGTTAGTAGTTCATCGGAGGGCAATAAAAATGTGTGATGCTTCCTTGCAATACTTTACGATGTTATTGTGTACTTGATTACGCTAAAGTGCTTTCACAAGTCACTTAAAATGTAACAGAGTAAGATGAAAATTGTGCAGAAACTATACAAACTAATTAAATTATTAAACTTTATTTACCTCCTTTTTTAAAAATTTAAGAAGAACAATATATTTGTGAGCATGATGAAGTATATAGTATTGAGTACTAAATATTGGGATACTTGAAATCGCTTACTGCCCAAACTCAAAACATTCCGTTTTCGTGGTACATCTATCGCTTTTAATTGGGGCCATCCTTTAACTGAGTTTAAAACCCTGACTTAGCTAACATTTAACCCTTAAAACATGACTCAGGATTGACCGTAATAATAGGTGTATCCCGATCTTTACCCCCTGTTGTTTGGTTTAATCGTATAAAAACTAAAGCTTTAATATAATATAAGCTTGGCCAAATAACTTATTTTTTTTAATAAGAAAAGCTTTTTTAAATTAAAAAAAAACTAATTTTTTTACGATCAAAATAATATATGTATTTTTTTAAGATATAAGTCTATATAAAATAATACTTTTCTAAATATTGTAAATTTATAATGGAGTATAATGAAGAAATATGTGAAAAAATCGTTAATAGCAATCATTAGCAACTTCTATCATAAATAAAGCTGTAGGCGTAATATCATAATATATATGTAACCATATTATATTTATTTATTACATTTTATATTTAATATATAAAATTATATTCAATATTTATTTACATATATTACACATTTATATATTCAATATTATATGTATAAAAATTTTATATAACATTATTTATAATAAAAATTAATTCGCGAGCATACTCGGATGAAACGCGTAGTATGCGGCAAGGTGAGCGCGCGACGATAAGATTTCCAAATCTACCCGCCACTGCGTTAGATCTTAAACAACTCGATGCGAATTACGAACTTAAAGCATTCCACCTTACGCTTCAATATCGGATACATGTTTTACTCTTTCTTAATATATTTCGTGTTTATTGTTAGTTTAATTATTAGTTTACTCCTTCCGAACTGTATAAAACTGTAATCTTTCTGTGTTAGTCTTATACCTTTCTTCTGTGGACAATATACGTTTAAAATAGTGTTGTGGACTTTTATTAAGCCAACATAACGGACATAAATAAATCTATACTGGTGACCCCGTAAAAATGAGCAGTGATAGCGGAGAATCAGTTTACTCGCAAACAAGTGCGCGTACACGAAGAATGTGCAAAAAATCTGGGCGTGGTTCAACTGTTCCGGAGACGGCCGACATTTTCCGCGTTGGTGTCCGCATCCCGCCATTTTGGCCTGAGAAACCTGCTATATGGTTTGCGCAGATAGAAGGTCAGTTTGCTATTTCTCGCATAACAGAAGACACAACAAAATTTTATTACGTCATCGCTCAACTTGATAACTTATATGCATCGGAAGTCGAGGATATTATTACATCACCTCCTGAGACTAATAAATACGAAAAATTAAAAAGTGAATTAATAAAGCGATTGTCGGTATCTCGAGAAAACAAAGTAAAGCAACTGTTAATGCACGAAGAGCTCGGAGACAGAAAACCTTCACAGTTTCTTAGACACTTGCAACATTTAGCAGGTCCTAAGGTACCAGAAGATTTTCTGAAAACGATCTGGACTAGTCGATTGCCAAGTTCAATGCAGACAATCATAGCATCGCAGCCCACTCTGCCTATAGAAGCGCTCGCAGATTTAGCTGACCGGATCAACGACATTGCACCATCCAATCCTCAGATAGCGACAACATCCAGGCCAGAGTCTGCGTTCGATACCATGGCAAGACAGATTGCTGAACTCACCAGGCAAGTAAGTGAGCTTTCTGCAAAAGTCAACTTGAGGCATAGTTCCAGACAACGAAGCAGACGTTCGTCGCGACATCGAAGCCCGTCTCCAGCATCGCGATCACACTCAAGCCATCGGAAGTACCCTATCTGTTGGTACCATCACAAGTTTGGAGACAATGCCACGAAGTGCAACCGGCCATGCAATTTTAAATCGGGAAATGCCACAGGCAGTCGCTAATGGCGGCCGACGATTGCCTCACTACAAAGGGTCGCCTGTTCGTCACCGACCGCAGATCGAAAGTCCAATTTTTGGTCGATACTGGAAGCGACCTCTGCGTTTTCCCCCGATCTGCGCTTCGTGAACGTCGTGCGGAAACGAACTATCAGTTGTGTGCAGCAAATGGTTCCTCAATTAGTACATATGGTTATGTAAATTTAAATTTAAATATAGGCCTACGCCGTGATTTTACATGGAAATTTATAGTAGCTGATGTAACTAAAGCGATAATTGGAGTTGATTTTTTGTCCTATTTTAATTTAATAGTAGATGTACGCAATCAGCGCCTTATTGATAATACAACAAATGTATCTACTTCTGCTATTCTCGCATCTCCACTTGTAAACGTATCTAGTGTTAAGATCTTAACGAGTAGTGGCAAGTATAATAATCTACTTTCGGAATTTCCAGAAATTATTCGCCCCGCTGGTACACAACGCACTGCCAAACACAACACTGTACACCACATACGCACAACACCAGGTCCACCCGTAACATCCTCTCCTCGCAGATTAGCTCCGGACAGATTAAAGATTGCCAAACTTGAGTTCGAAGCCATGCTAGCAAACGGAACAGCTCGACCATCGGAAAGCCCTTGGTCGTCCCCGCTTCACCTCGCTCCTAAGAAGGACAACGGTTGGCGTCCTTGCGGTGACTACCGTATGCTTAATGCGCGAACGATTCCTGACAAATACCCCATTAGGCATATTCACGACTTTGCGTACAATTTGTCAGGCTGTAAAATATTTTCGACGATTGATCTCGTTAAAGCATATAGTCAAATTCCGATTTTTGAAGCTGATATTCCTAAGACGGCAATTACGACCCCGTTCGGGTTATTTGAATTTCCGTTTATGACGTTTGGCCTTCGTAACGCCGGTCAAACGTTTCAACGTTTTGTCGATGAACTCACGCGTGGTTTAGATTTCGTTTTCCCCTACGTCGACGACTTTTTAGTCTTCTCTAAGACGGAGGCTGAACACGAAGATCACCTTCGACAACTCTTCTCTAAGCTACGTGACTATGGTATCCTCATAAATACTACAAAATGCGTTTTTGGAGCCTCAGACGTGACATTTTTAGGTTACCATATATCGCAGGATGGTACAAAGCCGCTGGACAGCAAGGTACAGGTGATTAAGGATTTCCCACTACCTAAAACTGTACGTCAGCTTCGACAATTTCTAGGTATGGTGAATTACTACCGACGATTTTTACCCAAATCGGCTGAAATTCAAGCTCCTTTGAATGCCCTATTAGCTGGTTCCGTCAAAGCTTCGCATCCCATCAACATCGAAGGTGAGTCCCTAAGAGCGTTCGAAGCTTGCAAAGAAAGCCTTTGTAATGCTGCTTTGTTGGCTCACCCTAACCAGGATGCTAAGCTAGCACTCGTCACGGATGCTTCTGACGTTGCGATCGGTGGAGCGTTGCAACAGCTGATCGACGGTAAGTGGCAACCGCTTGCTTTCTTTTCTCGCAAACTGAGCCCATCACCGAAGAAGTACTCACCGTATGATCGAGAGCTCCTTGCGATATACGAAAGCATAAAATACTTTCGCTACTTTGTGGAAGCTACACACTTCACCATATTTACGGACCACAAACCACTGTGTTACGCCTTTCACGATCGCAAGCGCAATTGTACACCACGGCAGTATAGACATCTTGACTATATAGCACAATTTACGACGGATATCCAGCACATCACCGGGTCAGAAAATGTCGTCGCTGACACACTGTCCCGAATAGAAGAGCTGCAAGCACCAGTGGATCTAGAGGTTTTAGCTAAGTTGCAGGCTAACGATACTGAACTAGCTCAGTATCATCAGTCGCAATCATCTCTTCGACTGAAGAAGATGAAATTACCTGGAAGTCGTATCGAGCTGTACTGCGACGTAAGTACATCGACTCCCAGGCCATTCATCCCAGGTCCATTGCGCAAGCAAATTTTCGACTCCTTACACTCCTTAAGCCATCCAGGTGCTAATGCAAGTGCTAAGCTAGTCGCTCAGCGTTTTGTTTGGCCACAAGTGCGTAAGGACTGTCGCGAGTGGTCTCGGGCATGTTTAAATTGTCAACGTGCCAAGGTGAACAGACACGTTTCTGCACCATTAGGTACTCACGACTTACCTACTGCGCGATTTAAATACGTCCATGTAGATCTCATCGGCCCATTACCACCTTCTCACGGTTATCGGTATTGTCTGACCGCCATCGACCGATTCACGCGGTGGCCGGAGGTTGTCCCGATAACCGATATCACCGCAGAGACAGTGGCCAAGGCACTTATATCTGGCTGGATCTCACGATTCGGTTGTCCTACGGACATAGTGACTGACCGTGGTAAACAGTTCGAATCAGCCCTATTTCATCACTTGTCCAAAATCATTGGATTCAAGCATAGAAAGACCACTGCTTACCATCCGCAGTGCAACGGGCTGATCGAACGATTTCACCGTCAGCTTAAGACGGCTATCGTTTGCCACGCAGACAGTAACTGGACCGAGTCGTTACCTTTGGTCTTACTTGGTATTAGGAGTGCGTTTAAGGAGGACCTACAGACATCATCAGCAGAACTGTTGTATGGCGAAGTTTTAAGACTTCCAGGCGAGTTTTTCGGACATAGGGTTGATCCTCATACAACAGATATCACGGACTTTTCAGCTCGCATACGGTCATTCGCTGAAAATTTACAGCCTGTTCCCACTTCACACCACAACAAGCTAAAAGTCTTTGTCTACAAAGATCTGCAAACTTGTAGCCACGTATTTCTTAGGGATGACGCGTTACGAAGTTCCTTGCAGCAGACTTACACTGGACCACATGAGGTCATAGAACGAAAGGCAAAATCTTTTAAAATTCGCATTAAGGGGAAGGAATGTATAGTCTCCATAGACAGACTTAAACCCGCCTACATACTGACCGACAGCTCTTGCTCACCGGACAGTCTTGGTAAAGAACATTCACCTTCAGTTAGGACAACACGTTCTGGCCGGAGAGTACAATTCCCCGACTTCTATCGTCCGTAGACACGGCCTCTGGAGGGGAGTGATGTAGTCGTAATATCATAATATATATGTAACCATATTATATTTATTTATTACATTTTATATTTAATATATAAAATTATATTCAATATTTATTTACATATATTACACATTTATATATTCAATATTATATGTATAAAAATTTTATATAACATTATTTATAATAAAAATTAATTCGCGAGCATACTCGGATGAAACGCGTAGTATGCGGCAAGGCGAGCGCGCGACGATAAGATTTCCAAATCTACCCGCCACTGCGTTAGATCTTAAACAACTCGATGCGAATTACGAACTTAAAGCATTCCACCTTACGCTTCAATATCGGATACATGTTTTACTCTTTCTTAATATATTTCGTGTTTATTGTTAGTTTAATTATTAGTTTACTCCTCCGAACTGTATAAAACTGTAATCTTTCTGTGTTAGTCTTATACCTTTCTTCTGTGTACAATATACGTTTAAAATAGTGTTGTGGACTTTTATTAAGCCAACATAACGGACATAAATAAATCTATAAAGCAATAAAATGATATCAATACAAACAACTAAAACTAAGTAGGTCGTGTACATTTTGTATGAGGCATCCAAATACCGAGCCGCAGTAACAATTTTCCTGCCAAACGATTGATGAGGTTATTTTCTGAATAGATTTGGCTGTATTAAATGAATGGTTTTATACTTAAACGCCTTCTTAGAGACGCTTAAAAGTATAATTATTTGACCTTGCTGGTTGCTTATTTTATAATAGATATTACGTGTGGTGTCCCACCCGTTGTTGAATGAAAATATGTAACTAATAGTTTTACATGACACGTTACGAATTCTATACGCTAAGTCTAACTCTAATCACAAGTATAGAAGAATATCGACAAGTACAGAAAGATATCAATATCGGACTAAGTAACTAACACAACTGAACCATTAAACGATAATTGAGATTTTAGTGCGTTAACTTTGAATTGTTAGTGAATTAGTTTTTTTTGTTTTCATTGTTAATCACTTCCGCCACTCTATCTTGTATATTTCGTAGATACCTCGTTATTATGCCAATTATTTTTACAGAAGTTTTTATTTTTGGTTCATACGGTAGTTTATTTATTTTTTACCACTTCATAACACACGTAAA
This sequence comes from Dione vanillae, assembly GCA_037178615.1. Classification (NCBI taxonomy): domain Eukaryota; kingdom Metazoa; phylum Arthropoda; class Insecta; order Lepidoptera; family Nymphalidae; genus Dione; species Dione vanillae. The sequence continues at coordinate 29,362 of JAZFAU010000285.1, read as the reverse complement.
ATGTTCGAGCTTTACATTTAGCTTTTACATATTATATTAACTTTCCTTAAATTTTTTGTTTGCAATAAAAGATTGATCAAGTTGTTAAGGAAAATGAAATCTGATAGCTTAACACCACTTTCATTGCTTTCTTCTTTACTTTAAGACAAAGAAGAGAAAAATAATCACATCAAGCCAAAAAGGCCTATCCTGTGACCACGCTCGTGGCACAGCGTGTTACTGTAAACGCGTACGATTTTTTCATTAGAGTTTATTTGTTCTCATGGTAATAGTGAGCTTAAGTAAATAAAAAAATCAAGACTTCATACCTTGAAATGGGTTAAAAATTTAACAACATCAGGTTAAGAAAGTTTTACTGAACTTAGTATTGAAGTATACCATTCTCTGCTTTCCTTTCTGCGTTTCGTGTTGGAAATTACTATAATTTAATAATCTGAAGTGAAAATCAAGCTCGTAAACATCATATTTATAGTATAACGCTGTCCAATGTCACCACGATGGTTGCATACAGAAATTTAGTTAACTATTGTTAATATTATAAAAATAGAACGAGAAATTATTTTTAAAATTTGCTAATAAAACAAAAAATATGCAATAGTTTATTCTGCAAATGTTTCTTGGTGGCAAGAAATCTTATTATATTGCTCCCTGTATAATCAATATCCCAATATCTCGGCCAGAGAATAACAAACCACGGCCTTTGTTATTTTAAATAAATTTAGAATATTCATATGCAACTAATAAGTACATTAAGGTGGAAGGAAGTGAGGACCGTCAAAACAAACACAATTTGTAATGACAATGATACAAACTTGGTGCATCAAAACATACAAGGCATGTTAAAAAAAACCTTAGAAATTGAGTTATTTTTAAACTGTAATAAGATTCATGTCCTTTGTATTACTGAACACTGGCTTCGGCAGTCTGAAGCTATTTTTAATTTCAGTCATCACCAAGTAGCTAGTATGTTCAGCCGAGAAAAAGCCATTCGCGGTGGCTCTTTAATAATTTTAAAAAAAGATTACAAATATAAAGAACGCACAGATATTGTGAGCCTCTCAGTTGAGCAGACTATTGAAATGGCCTGTGCTGAGCTTGAGCATTTTATTGTTGTAAGTGTATACAGACCTCCCACTGGGTTGTATGAAAACTTTGAAACAATTTTAGAACAAGTCCTTGTAAAATTATCTGGATCTAAGAAATTCATAGTTATATGTGGTGATTTTAATATAAATTTGTTAGATAATTCCACCACTGCCACTAGATTCAGGTCTTTACTAAATTCATATAACCTAGTTAATTTATTTTTAGAGCCAACAAGAATTACTGACTGTACAGCAACTTGCATTGATAACATTTTTACAAATGCTGTACCAAAACAAAAATCAATAATTAATATGTTAAGTTCTGATCACTGCGGACAGATGGCTTCATTTTACTTTGGCAAAAATAAAATTAGTAATAAGCGTAAAATTAATTGTGTACCTATGACAACTGGTCGTATAGAAAAATTTGGAAGTAATATAGCGGCAAAACTTAAATTTCTAAAATTTAATAATAAACCAAACATACTCTATAGTAATTTTTTTAAAATTATTAAAAATGAATTTAATGCTATATTCACTTCCAAAACAATTGATTCCAGGGGTTTCTTGTCATTTAAGGATTGGGCGACTGTGGGAATTCATAAGAGTAGACAAAGGTTATATGAACTTTATAGTGAAAAAACATATAACCACAGTAAAGCATTTATAAATCATGTTAAGACCTATTCCAAATTGTTTAAAAAAGTGTGTTCCATGGCAAAATCTTTACATATTAAAAATAAAATTAAAATTCCAATGATAAAATTAAAATGACATGGAACATAATAAATAGTGAGGCTGGAAGAGCTAGGGATCACATCTATGAGTATAAATTAAAAGTTGGTAATAATGTAACTAGATCTGATCTAGATGTTGCATGCACCTTTGAAAAATCCTTCGCTGACATTCCAGTCTCCACAACCAAAACTCTTATATCTTCCACAACCGTCGCTGAATCACTGCTCAAGGAGAGCGTACCAGAATGTCATGTAGAATTTAAATTTGAATTAGTTACTTCTAGAGATATTGTTAAAACATTTAAATCCCTAAATATGAAGAAAACAACCGACTTATGGGGCATTTCTGTAAAACTAATTAGTCATATAATAGACGCTGTTGCTCCTTACCTCGCTACTATATTTAATAATTGTATAGAACATGGTGTGTTTCCTGATTTAATGAAATTTAGTAAAGTCATACCTATATTTAAATCTGGTAGTACAGCAGATCCCAACAACTTTAGACCAGTATCTGTACTACCCTCATTTAGTAAAATTTTTGAAAAAATAATATTAAATCAAATATTAGTTCATTTTAATGTGCACAATCTTATGCATGAAAAACAGTATGGCTTTACTAAGGGTCGTTCTACTACGGATGCTGGAATAGGACTAATAAAAAGTATCTACGAGGCTTGGGAGGAGTCACAGGACGCTCTTGGTATGTTCTGTGACTTGTCCAAAGCATTTGATTGCGTCCAGCACTACACATTGGTCATGAAACTACACCATTACGGCATAAGAGGACGTGCACTCGATCTTCTGACCTCTTATTTAGCTGACAGAGTTCAGAGGGTTGAGGTGAATGGCAAGAAATCTCCTGGCTCATTAATCAGTATGGGGGTCCCACAAGGGTCTATTCTTGGTCCTTTCCTATTTCTAATCTATATAAATGATCTGCCTCATTTAGTTGGAAGGGACCATGAGATAGTATTGTTTGCTGATGATACTTCATTGATTTTTAAAATGAAAAGACAACTAAACGTCTATGACGATGTAAACAATGCTCTCTCAAAAATAATACATTGGTTTAGTGTTAATAACTTACTACTGAATAGTAAAAAAACTAAATGTGTATTATTCAGAACGCCAAACACAAAAACTGTTAAAGCCGATGTACTTTTGAGTGGTGAAACTGTGGAACCCGTCGATTCTACGGTATTTTTAGGTATCACCATTGACTCTAAATTACAGTGGGGACCTCATATTGATGGATTGGCGAATAGGCTCAGCTCAGCAGCGTTTGCTGTCAAAAAAATTAGATTGTTAACTGATGTGGATACGGCTCGCCTTGTTTACTTTAGTTACTTTCATAGCATTATGTCATATGGCATTTTGCTTTGGGGTAATGCAGCCTCTATTAATTCCATCTTTGTTCTGCAGAAGCGGGCTATTCGCGCAATCTATAACCTAAATCCAAAAGATTCCTTAAGACAAAAATTTAAGGAAATAAATATAATGACCGTTGCATCACAGTATATCTTTGATAATTTAATGTATGTAAAAAAAATATTAACGATTTTACTAAAATTTGTGATGTACACAATATTAATACAAGAAACAGGCATAAACTTACCGCGCCTGTAACTAGACTAAATCGCATCCGCAATTCTTTTATGGGACAGTCTGTATGCTTTTACAATAGGATCCCAGAAAACGTCCGAGATTGTTCTATATCACAATTTAAAAAAGTTGTGAAACGACGTTTGTGTGTTAAAGGTTATTACCATATTAATGATTTCGTAAATGATAACACACCTTGGGAATGAAATGCTCGCTCCAGTCTAGTTCAAGAGTATCGTTGTCAATAATAGGAATTGTGAAATTGTAAACATCTGGAAAATTAAAAAAAAAAAAAATAAAGCACGCAATGCCTCGAAAACGGCGGAAAGTGGGGACGGAGTAAGCAGGGACTAAGTAACGGAGTGTCTTAACACTAGTGTCTTAACACTAGGTTCGTATGGTTCCTGCAGTTCCCTCTGCCTACCCTGCCATGTGCGGGATAAAGCGTGAAGCTAAAAAAAAAAAAAAAAAAAAAAAAAAAAAAAAAAAAAAAAAAAAAAAAATAAAGCAGATTAAGTCCCGCTGAGTTTCTTACGCCGGTTCTTCTCAGGTCTGAGGCATTAACTTTAGCGAACCGGTGGTAAATTAAATTAATTATTTGACGTTCAAAAAATGAAGCTTGTACTTCTTATTTTGAATAAAATTGTTTTGACCTTTGACCTTTGACCTTTGACCGTCGTGGCGCAGAGGCGTAACCGACTGCCTGTAAATGCGACGGTTTGAGGGTTCGATTCCCACTTGGGGAAGATGCATTTTTGTATTTCACTTTCGAAACTAGGCAAAGTGCGTTGAGATCTGCCACTCAACACGCAATGCCTTGAAAAAGGCAGAAAAGTGTCTTGACACTAGGTACCTAGGGATCCTGCAGTTCCCTCTGCCTACTCTGCCATGTGCGGGATAAAGCGTGAAGACATAAAAAAAACGAATTAGTACACATGATTTACCTTATACGTAATGCCATATATTAAATTTATTAAACGAAAATAATCACATATCCAGTGAAAAAAAATCATCGCATATAAACGGTATGTAGTTTATTGTAGGACGATTCTTGAAACGCTAAATTCTGTTGTACGTGTAAAGAAGTAATAAAGCTTGCTGGACGTAAGTTTTAGAGTACATAATGAAACTAAAAAGTTTAGTATTGATATTTTGAGAAGGTTGAAAAAAATATACAGCGTAAAGATATTATAAATATTTATATACATATAACATATTATATATGATTAATATATAATAATGCATTTAAAAAATGAATATACAAAAATTAAATGGTAGCTCACTTTATTAATATACTTACATAAAAAAAAATTTACAGATGCTGTATATATGGTGATAACATAACTTTATTAAGTATTGAACATAACATAAGCACTATGAGTTAATAAAAATTAGTAGAGCTCAGAGTGTGCAACTGTGAGTACTTAGTTATGCAACAAAACCTTATAGTTATATGAATCATAATATGTATGAAGCGCATGCGCGATCACAAAATATACTAGAAATACAAAAATCTGAAGCTGTTTATTGTAGTGCACAAACGCAAGCGTTGTGGGAATTCAACAATTGTGAGAGTTCTAGTTTGTCAATTTTTATCGTGTATTTCCATTCTGTCAAACAAATAACTTTTGTTAAAGATTTTATTTTTTCTATTTGTTTCCAAGTTATTTAAAACGTAAAAAGATTCATTATATTTCAATATTTCCCGGACTTTACTACAAATAAAGAAAAATGTTAATTCATACTCATTGTAATACAATGAGATCCACTTAGCTTGTTCGCACTTGAGTGCGACATGTCTTTACAGATCAATTGAATTTAATTCAAGCTATAAGTGATTTGAAGGGATTAATGAGGAAGGATGAAGTACATGTGATCTACATACACTGTGACCTCTGAAAACGTGTCGATCTATAATGTATGGCAATAGGTAAATCAGCCTAATATTACTAAATAATTTTTTTTTATTACTTTATAGAAATGTTTCTCTTACAGGCTATTTTATAACCTGATTGATGCCTGTTATTATTTTTCTAACTGTTAAGACACTACGTGTTGTATAACGAGGCCAAGCACGCACTCATGTTATGTGGTTTATAGTGTATAAGTATTACTATTATTATGAGTACCCGAGCGAAGCTGAAGCGGAATACTAGTGTTCTATATAAATACAAACATATTAGTTAAAAAAATATATATTAAATTACTTTTTTCAATTCACGACTGATTTTAATGCATTACATCTACGAGTATAAATATTAGACACCAAGCGAAATTTATTTTGACAACAGGTGGAATTAAAATCAAAATATCACAGCTGTTTGTTCTGATGTACTATTTAATTACTAAATGTATTTGTGGGTGAAATTTGGAATTGAAATATGAAATTTGTCAAGCTATATAGATATAAAATTAAGTATACAAGTTCTGTAAATGTCCTTATCTATTTACTTAACTCAGTTTGACCCTCGCTTTGTTCCGTGTGAAAGAAAATTAGATTACATAATGTTCAACGTTGGAATTTCGCTCCTCAGCGAACACTGTACGTGATAACGAATTGAGGACCGTCGTGGCGCAGAGGCGCAACGTCTGCCTGTAACGCGACGGTTACTTGGTTCGATCCCCAGTCAGAGAAGATGGATTTTTCTATTTCCATTTTCTTCGCTCTGGTAAACTAGGCAAAGCGCGGCGTTGAGTTCCGCCACTCAACACGCAATGCCTCGAAAACGGCGGAAAGCGGGGACGGAGTAAGCAGGGACTGAGTAACGGAGTGTCTTAACACTAGGTTCTTACGGTCCCTGCAGTTCCCTCTGCCTACCCTGCCTTGTGGATAAAGCGTGATAACTTGTAGATCAAATTATATGTATGGTGTATTTTAAAGAGTGTAATTTTGACATAATTTTGTAAAGTTATGATTATAACAGAGCTGTAGCTCTACATATATAATAGTTTTACAAAAAGCTGTACACTATCATTCTAGTGGTTACAAAAAAAAAGGTACAAAGTAATGTCACTTTTCGCAATAGCAAATTAAAATTATTAATAATTATATAGAAATATTTATAGAAATATTACTAACAGAAAGATTACAAAAATAAAGAAACAACCATAAATAGATACATATAGATATATAAGTACATATATAAAAATATATATAAAAAAGAGAAAACAAAGAAATAAAAGAAAAACAGCAGCGTACAATGACATAAAAATAATAATAATATTTAATAGTAGAATTTCAAGTCTCACGAAAAAAAATATATTAATTGTTGTAAGCTCTAATAAAGCTGTTGAAGTCCTGAAATCATTTCAAGCTTTATTACAATGATTTTTTCAATCACTTTAAAGGACAATACAACGATTTATAAATTTAATAGAACCATTCTCTTAACACTAAAATAGTTACATTTATATTGTTTAATCAGTCTTGCCTAAAAGGCCTCGGGGATCAAGTAACCCTTTCAGATTCAAAGGTTAGTGTATCTACATAGTTACTTGTACGCAGAATTAGTAATGACAGATTTATTAGTAATCCGGATGTCCATACGTTTGATTAACGTAACGTATGTTGCATTAAACACAGATTTGTAGATAGATTAGTGTAAATAAATATTAATGGATGAGCAACTCTTTCTGTCAACTCTTAGAGTTTAAAATTTAAGAGGTATTTTGAAGAATAATTAATTTAGTAAATTTAAAAAGTACCAACGTACTTCATGCTCTGTAAATATAGAAAAAGGTAAAAGACACAGCTACTTTAAAACTTAATATTTCCAAGAGTCAATCTGAATTGGAAGTTACAAAACTCCGAAGTTCACTGTATGAAATATAGGATAGATAGTATGGGATGCTTATTACAAATGAAGTTCCTTCTGAAAAGCTTATTTTTTAATTATATATCTCGGAAACATACTTTAATCAATTAATTAGGTTAAATATTTAAAGCTTATGGTAGCGTTAGCTTGCTGTAGTAACTATATTATAAGCTGCCGAAATACAGTTAAGTTTTAATCAGTCAGTCAGTGAATGTTTAACTATTTATTACATATTTATTAAATATTTTTTCGTATAATTTGTAGTTATGGAATTTACTTTATATGAAGTGTAAAACAATGGAAATGTAGATGTTAATTACCTTAGCTTTGTACTTAAGGTGATCTTTAGCCAACTTATCTATTTACTGTGTTCGCCTTTTTCTTTCTACAATTGTAAATCAAATTGGACGCCTGAATTATACGTTTCTTATGTTGACTTTCCTGATACGTAGTAAACAAATTTTTTTTTTTTTTTTTTTTTTTTTAGCTTCACGCTGTATCCCGCACATGGCAGGGTAGGCAGAGGGAACTGCAGGAACTATATAAGAACCTAGTGTTAAGACACTCCGTTACTTAGTCCCTGCTTACTCCGTCTCCACTTTCCGCCGTTTTCGAGGCATTGCGTGTTGAGTGGCGGAACTCAACGCCGCGCTTTGCCTTAGATGCCAGAGCGAAGAAAATGGAAATAGAAAAATCCATCTTCTCCGACTGGGGATCGAACCCAGTAACCGTCGCGTTACAGGCAGACGTTGCGCCTCTGCGCCACGACGGTCCTCAACTAAACAAATATTTGTGTTGTAAATTGAGATATATAGATAATAGATAGAATAGAAATTAATATTTTTGTTTCTTGGGAAAGTCAAGACAACAAAATACATGCGTGCATAGACATATATAATATTTATTTTTTTTTTTTTTTTTTTTTAGCTTCACGCTTTATTCCGCACAAGGCAGGGTAGGCAGAGGGAACTGCAAGGACCGTGGGAACCTAGTGTTAAGACACTCCGTTGCTCAGTCTCTGCTTTCTCCGTCCCCGCTTTCCGCCGTTCTCGAGGCATTGCGTGTTGAGTGGCAGAACTCAACGCCGCGCTTTGCCTAGTTTACCAGAGCGAAGAAAATGGAAATAGAAAAATCCATCTTCTCCGACTGGGGATCGAACCCAGTAACCGTCGCGTTACAGGCAGACGTTGCGCCTCTGCGCCACGACGGTCCTCAATATATATGTTAATAATAGCATTGTTATGTCTAAAAAGCAAACAATTAACACTCTTTCATTATTGCCTTCTCCTCATTTTAAACCGTTTTACTTCAGCTCTTTCACCGAATGAGATGTTAACAGGAATATACAATCTATGGCCTCGAACGCTGTCGGTTATGACTGCATTAGTATCCTTGATATCGTATGAGAAGAAAACTGCTTAGCATTCTATGGATTCACCGTGCGGGTGCCGGGCCCATCGCGTTGTAGGAAGAGGAGCTCCGATCAGCGCTTGGGACTTGCGACCCAAGTGTAGGTTTAAAGGGGCCCCTTTAAAATGCATTAACGCTCACCTTCACTGTCCGAGCTCCTCCCACTACCTAACCAAATTCTAAACGATTCTACCAAAGCCGCCTTTGAAGTGCGTTCTAGAAATGAATTTATAATAGTTCTAGATAGGCCGAGATCTTTGAGTAAACTATAGAGAGATTTCGCTGTTATACCTCTCGCTCCTACTTCAACCGCAAATAAGCTAACTCTAAACCTATTCCTGGTCAGTTCGTTTGTAAGATCAAAGTATTTATTAAGTTTTAGATGGTGACTTTTTGGGATATTTGTTTCCCACGGAACTGTAAGTTCTACCAGTACTATGCGTTTTAGGCTTCGAGAATAGAGAAAAATATCAGGTCTGGATGACGAAACACATATATCCTCAGGGATTCTAAACTGTTTCTCATACGTGTCCATCATAAGTGTCCAATCGGGAGCTGGATCTAATATAGAGAAAGGTTTTTGTGTGGGTTTTTTATAAAAACCTTATTTCACAAACTCTATTGAGCGTTTGCTGGTTGTTATATTTCTCTGTGCTCTTGCTACAGATAGACTAACGGCTTCACGTATGATTTCTAGTACTTTATCGTGGCGCCGCGAGTATTGACCACTATCCAAGAGTACCCTACACCCTACCAGCATATGTTTAGCTGTCCCTACTGCCTCTTTACAGATGTAGCAAGATTTATCGGTAGCTTTACCCCATCTTTCTAAATTACTTTGATCTGGAAGAGTCATTTGGTACGCATTTAGATAGAATTTTAATAGTGCTGGAGACCAGTCGTGAATTAGGGTGCGCCATTTTAAAGCTAAAGGGATACAGAATTCTCCTATAGTTAGCCACTCGTTTTGCATTTCTAAACCCAATGCGTGCACCTTATATTTGTCGTTCTCGTCTTGCCGAATAAAAGATTTTATTATGTCTATGTCTTGAACTTTCCTCTTTGATCCTAACCCTTCTTTACTAGACTGTGCTCCTATCATAAATTGCTTATGGAATTGAAGTCTTGACTCGAGCTCTGGGACACTACTGTCTTTTGGGAGTGAGATAACAATCTCATCCCGTGATTTTCCCAGAATGTGTGTTTTGGAGACTCTTAGATGTTTATAGAGCTCCGATGGTTTCTTTAATCTCAACCCGAAACTATTTTTATCTCTAAATAAGGTTGAGGTGTCCGCCGAATGCGCTAGCCCAAGCCAAAACTTCAGTATCTTTGTGACACTTGCATCTAACTTTGTTAAGAGGGTCTTATTGAAATCATACACGAGGAAAGGCCAATTCAGACGTGATGTTAGAAAATTGTCGTAAATCCAAACTTTCTTGACATTACTTATAGGTTGATGATCTACCTTCTCAAGATCCGTCAAAAAGCTGTCGACAAGTACATCTAAAGATGGAGTGCGGCCTTTGTAGTCTATTTTCTTGCCGAGAAATTTAAAAGGTGCCGCTTCGGAAACTATAGCAATGCTTTTACCGCCAATTTTAAGTCCCGGATCGTATGAGGTATATTTAGTGTTTCGCCTTCCCAGACATAAACAGTGACACTTACTAGGTTTTGTCCTCATTCCTTTCGTCCACGCACAAAAATCGTCTACTTCATCCAATAGCAGCTGGCATTGCTTTGGATTCCTAGTCAGTATCGCAAGATCGTCCGCGAAAGCAAGGATGGATTCTGTGTACTTATTGTTGAACTTAAACCGATAACCCCATTTTTTCTCTTGTTTAATTAGATTATCTATTAAAATATTTATTACGATATTAAATATTATTGGGGATAAACAACAACCCTGAAAAAGACCTACTTTATAGCCTAAAGGTTTTGAATGGCCGTCTTTAGAGGTTATAACGAATTTTAATTTGGAATAGTATGACGCGATTATGTTGCTTATTATCGTCGGAAAATTGTACCATTTTAACGCAAACATCAATAGATCGTGTTGTACTGACCCGAACGCGTTTTCTAAATCTATCCAACACACCGTAATTTGCCTCTCACACGTTCTGGCGTCTTTTAAGCTTTCGGTTAACAAACTATTATGCTCCAGGCATCCAGAAACGCCAGGGAGAAACCCTTTCCAGTAATTCGGCCTGAAGTACCTATTGCTAATCATAAAATGGGTCATTTTCGTTTGAAGTAATGAGAAAAAGATTTTAGATAGAGTATTCGTAAGAGCAATCGGCCTAGTATCTTTTGGATTTGTTACCCGGTCTTTTTTAGGAATGAGGACAAATACCGCTTCTCCAAACGACGTAGGTATTTGCTTTCTTGACCAGATTTTACCATATAAGTTGTGGAGGTATTTGCGAACAGATGAACATTTTTTGTATACTATATAGGGGATACCATCAGGACCTGGAGCTGATTTAGATGGTTTCTTTTTGATTTGTTTATTTATTTCCTCTAAAGTTGGTGGGTCACTTTGAAATTCAGTGTGAGGAATCTCAGGTCGTTGTTTATTTGGCTCCTTATATAGTCTTTCTATATTAGCTACTTCGTACGTGCTTCTATAATGTTCATAAGTTGCCTCATCGGTCAAGGAAAGCTTACCTCTATCTTCTTTAAAAATGTTTTTTGAGTACTCAAAAGGATTTTTATCAAAAGCTACCTCGTGTTTAGCCCGATCGAAATTGTTACGTTGTTCCGCGATCTGTTTCGATATACCTTGAATTAATTTCAAGGTTGACCGTAGCGCCCTAGACAATTGGTGACTAAGATAATTATCGCCTATCGCTTTGGCCGCACGAAGATTCTTTTTTAGCTCTCTTTTTTTCCTCCTCATTTTCGACTTAAACGCGTTTTCTTTGTTTTTACGAGCGTAATGATTTGGAGACGGATATATTTCGTTGAAATAGTCATAAATAGTTTTTTGGAAAGATTCTACTTGCGTGTCTAACTCCTGTTTCGAGCCCGGATGCTCTAACAGGACCGCTAATCGTTCGTCGTGAGCTTTCCATGTCGATTGCTTTATATTGGGAATGCTAAGACGTGTCCGGGTGGAAATGGACTCCTGATACTCTTCACTCAATGGCTCACCATGGGACATATGAGGGTCAACTCTATCCGCAGTGATAGTCGAAGAGCTTACCGACGACTGTCGTGCTTCAACACCATCATGTGTTTTAAGATGTTTAATATACCAGGCTCTTCTCTTGTAATTTTTCCCGCACGTGGGGCATTTCAAGTCCGTATTCGCGCAGCTTTCGTTGTTTGTTCCAACCGGTGGACAGATCTTCCGCCCCCCCTCTCGGACTGTCCCAGGGGTATTTTTCTTATAAGGACTTTTAGCTTTAAAATTTTCCTGGGCTTGGCTTGCTAGGCCATTGCCCGCGGCTGTCTTTCCAACAGTCAGCTGTCTTCCCAGCTGCCAGCTGTCTTTCCAGCAGTCAACTGTCTTTCCAGCGTCATCCCGTCTCTCCGGGCTGTCATTTTAAATGAGAAGAAAACTGCTTAGCATTCTATGGATTCACCGTGCGGGTGCCGGGCCCATCGCGTTGTAGGAAGAGGAGCTCCGATCAGCGCTTGGGACTTGCGACCCAAGTGTAGGTTTAAAGGGGCCCCTTTAAAATGCATTAACGCTCACCTTCACTGTCCGAGCTCCTCCCACTACCTAACCAAATTCGAAAAGATTCTGCTAAAGCCGCCTTTGAAGTGCGTTCTAGAAATGAATTTATAATAGTTCTAGATAGGCCGAGATCTTTGAGTAAACTATAGAGAGATTTCGCTGTTATACCTCTCGCTCCTACTTCAACCGCAAATAAGCTAACTCTAAACCTATTCCTGGTCAGTTCGTTTGTAAGATCAAAGTATTTATTAAGTTTTAGATGGTGACTTTTTGGGATATTTGTTTCCCACGGAACTGTAAGTTCTACCAGTACTATGCGTTTTAGGCTTCGAGAATAGAGAAAAATATCCGGTCTGGATGACGAAACACAAATATCCTCAGGGATTCTATACTGTTTCTCATACGTGTCCATCATAAGTGTCCAATCGGGAGCTGGATCTAATATAGAGAAAGGTTTTTGTGTGAGTTTTTTATAAAAACCTTCTTTCACAAACTCTATTGAGCGTTTGCTGGTTGTTATATTTCTCTGTGCTCTTGCTACAGATAGACTAACGGCTTCACGTATGATTTCTAGTACTTTATCGTGGCGCCGCGAGTATTGACCACTATCCAAGAGTACCCTACACCCTACCAGCATATGTTTAGCTGTCCCTACTGCCTCTTTACAGATGTAGCAAGATTTATCGGTAGCTTTACCCCATCTTACTAAGTTACTTTGATCTGGAAGAGTCATTTGGAACGCATTTAGATAGAATTTTAATAGTGCTGGAGACCAGTCGTGAATTAGGGTGCGCCATTTTAAAGCTAAAGGGATACAGAATTCTCCTATAGTTAGCCACTCGTTTTGCATTTCTAAACCCAATGCGTGCACCTTATATTTGTCGTTCTCGTCTTGCCGAATAAAAGATTTTATTATGTCTATGTCTTGAACTTTCCTCTTTGATCCTAACCCTTCTTTACTAGACTGTGCTCCTATCATAAATTGCTTATGGAATTGAAGTCTTGACTCGAGCTCTGGGACACTACTGTCTTTTGGGAGTGAGATAACAATCTCATCCCGTGATTTTCCCAGAATGTGTGTTTTGGAGACTCTTAGATGTTTATAGAGCTCCGATGGTTTCTTTAATCTCAACCCGAAACTATTTTTATCTCTAAATAAGGTTGAGGTGTCCGCCGAATGCGCTAGCCCAAGCCAAAACTTCAGTATCTTTGTGACACTTGCATCTAACTTTGTTAAGAGGGTCTTATTGAAATCATACACGAGGAAAGGCCAATTCAGACGTGATGTTAGAAAATTGTCGTAAATCCAAACTTTCTTGACATTACTTATAGGTTGATGATCTACCTTCTCAAGATCCGTCAAAAAGCTGTCGACAAGTACATCTAAAGATGGAGTGCGGCCTTTGTAGTCTATTTTCTTGCCGAGAAATTTAAAAGGTGCCGCTTCGGAAACTATAGCAATGCTTTTACCGCCAATTTTAAGTCCCGGATCGTATGAGGTATATTTAGTGTTTCGCCTTCCCAGACATAAACAGTGACACTTACTAGGTTTTGTCCTCATTCCTTTCGTCCACGCACAAAAATCGTCTACTTCATCCAATAGCAGCTGGCATTGCTTTGGATTCCTAGTCAGTATCGCAAGATCGTCCGCGAAAGCAAGGATGGATTCTGTGTACTTATTGTTGAACTTAAACCGATAACCCCATTTTTTCTCTTGTTTAATTAGATTATCTATTAAAATATTTATTACGATATTAAATATTATTGGGGATAAACAACAACCCTGAAAAAGACCTACTTTATAGCCTAAAGGTTTTGAATGGCCGTCTTTAGAGGTTATAACGAATTTTAATTTGGAATAGTATGACGCGATTATGTTGCTTATTATCGTAGGAAAATTGTACCATTTTAACGCAAACATCAATAGATCGTGTTGTACTGACCCGAACGCGTTTTCTAAATCTATCCAACACACCGTAATTTGCCTCTCACACATTCTGGCGTCTTTTAAACTTTCAGTTAACAAACTATTATGCTCCAGGCATCCAGAAACTCCAGGTAGAAACCCTTTCTGGTAATTCGGCCTGAAGTACCTATTGCTAATCATAAAATGGGTCATTTTCGTTTGAAGTAATGAGAAAAAGATTTTAGATAGAGTATTCGTAAGAGCAATCGGCCTAGTATCTTTTGGATTTGTTACCCGGTCTTTTTTAGGAATGAGGACAAATACCGCTTCTCCAAACGACGTAGGTATTTGCTTTCTTGACCAGATTTTACCATATAAGTTGTGGAGGTATTTGCGAACAGATGAACATTTTTTGTATACTATATAGGGGATACCATCAGGACCTGGAGCTGATTTAGATGGTTTCTTTTTGATTTGTTTATTTATTTCCTCTAAAGTTGGTGGGTCACTTTGAAATTCAGTGTGAGGAATCTCAGGTCGTTGTTTATTTGGCTCCTTATATAGTCTTTCTATATTAGCTACTTCGTACGTGCTTCTATAATGTTCATAAGTTGCCTCATCGGTCAAGGAAAGCTTACCTCTATCTTCTTTAAAAATGTTTTTTGAGTACTCAAAAGGATTTTTATCAAAAGCTACCTCGTGTTTAGCCCGATCGAAATTGTTACGTTGTTCCGCGATCTGTTTCGATATACCTTGAATTAATTTCAAGGTTGACCGTAGCGCCCTAGACAATTGGTGACTAAGATAATTATCGCCTATCGCTTTGGCCGCACGAAGATTCTTTTTTAGCTCTCTTTTTTTCCTCCTCATTTTCGACTTAAACGCGTTTTCTTTGTTTTTACGAGCGTAATGATTTGGAGACGGATATATTTCGTTGAAATAGTCATAAATAGTTTTTTGGAAAGATTCTACTTGCGTGTCTAACTCCTGTTTCGAGCCCGGATGCTCTAACAGGACCGCTAATCGTTCGTCGTGAGCTTTCCATGTCGATTGCTTTATATTGGGAATGCTAAGACGTGTCCGGGTGGAAATGGACTCCTGATACTCTTCACTCAATGGCTCACCATGGGACATATGAGGGTCAACTCTATCCGCAGTGATAGTCGAAGAGCTTACCGACGACTGTCGTGCTTCAACACCATCATGTGTTTTAAGATGTTTAATATACCAGGCTCTTCTCTTGTAATTTTTCCCGCACGTGGGGCATTTCAAGTCCGTATTCGCGCCGCTTTCGTTGTTTGCTTCAACCGGTGGACAGTTCTTCCGCCCCCCCTCTCGGACTGTCCCAGGGGTATTTTTCTTATAAGGACTTTTAGCTTTAAAATTTTCCTGGGCTTGGCTTGCTAGGCCATTGCCCGCGGCTGTCTTTCCAACAGTCAGCTGTCTTCCCAGCTGCCAGCTGTCTTTCCAGCAGTCAACTGTCTTTCCAGCGTCATCCCGTCTCTCCGAGCTGTCACTTTAAATGAGAAGAAAACTGCTTAGCATTTTATGGATTCACCGTGCGGGTGCCGGGCCCATCGCGTTGTAGGAAGAGGAGCTCCGATCAGCGCTTGGGACTTGCGACCCAAGTGTAGGTTTATATTTTCTATATTTTCAATTTTTATATAGTTTCTATATTTTCAATTTTTTCATCACTTGCAGCTAATTTCCAGAAATTCGAAAACCGGAAGGGGTTTTTTGTCATTTTCATTTTCCTATTTCTTTTCACCCATTCCTTTCCAAAATTTTTGGAAAATTAATCCACCAATAATTGTGCCTTTACTTGAGTAGAAATTTTCTTCGTAGTCAATTTCAATCAAGTTGTCGAACAGGTTTTAGTACGACTTCTGCTTTAATTAAGGTTACGTAGATTTAAAATTTAATTCCTTCTTTCTCCGCCATCACTTTCCTTTTTCGAGGCATTGCGTGTTGAGTGGCGGAACTCAACGCCACGCTTTGCCTAGTTGCCAGAGCGAAGAAAACGGAAATAGTAAAATTCATCTTCTCCGAGTGCAAATCGAACCCTCAAACCGTCGCGTTTATAGGCAGACGTTTACGCCTCTGCGCCACGACGGTCCTCAACGGAGTATCTTAACACTAGGTTCAATATGCGGGTTAAAGCGTGAAGCTAAGAAAAAAATTAAATTGAATAAAGATTGTTATCTTTATTCAGTAGTTCCATTTATGCGTTTGCATATGAGTCACTGATTAACGATAGTTATTGAGACACACAGATAATTTTTTTAGCATAAATATCATATCAATATAAGGGAATAACTTTTCATAGTATCAGTTCTCTGTTGTTGGACTGAGTTGTTTATGTTTTTAAACAGAATTTTTTTTATTTCTACAAAAATGTACCTGGCAATATGTGTAATAAATTTTGTTTACAGCAGTTGAATTAATTTATCACGAAATATAATGAAGATATAATGAAATATAATGAGATTACTGAAATGGTGTTGTACAAACAACAATGAAAAAACATCAAATGTACTTAGAGGAGGTTAGGGTTCTCACAGCCAAGGTAATACTGAAACTATTTGCAGAAATCAATTTCAACTATGAACTGTAATGTGAAGAGACCACAATAGAACAGCAATCGTCGTAGTGACACTTTGCTGTATGGCCCTGCAGACCCCATGACAAAGAAGAAGAAGAAGTATGTCAGCACTACTTTTTGTTTTTAATAAAATAAATAATTGTATTGTGTTTACAAATTTGTAAGCCTTATAGCACAAACCGTCTAAGAAAAATCGTTATCGAGATGTAACAGTAGTTTTATAATTTTTAAATCGGGAAGGTCAAGTTGATATAGTTTCAAACACATTGTTTGAACCTCATCCACCTCAATAACCTTTATTATTTTTAAAACACCATAGCACGCACTTCGTGTGTACTAACTTATACAACAATAATAAGTTCATCTCGTGTTTAAGGCAATGATTATATCAAAAATATATTTTATAATAGAACGACTTAAATGTCTTTTTAATAAAACAATACAACATATAGTGTTTGTTTTTAAAGATATAAAAGAAATTAAAATCTATTCTTGCATGCATTGGGATCGTGAGTTGGAGTTTCAATGTTTGTAAATAATTATATGTATATTTTTGAACATAAAATAAATTACACCTTCATACAGAACCCAAAAAAATATTATTTTTCCTTACCCTGGTATCACAACGGAATGTCTTATAAGGGCAGTAAGCTGGTTTAAGTGTCTCAACATTTTGTATTTACTATTACATATACACATACGTCATTCATGGTTACAATCAGACATTGTTCTTATTTAATTTGCTAAATAGGAAATAATTAAGGTTCAGTGACTCATTTAGTAGTTTCAGCACAATTTACGTCTTACTTTGTAGCATTTTAAGTAGCTTGTGAAAGCACTTCAGCGCCGTAAAGTATTGCAGGAAAGCATCACATGTTTTTACTGCCCTCCAGTGAACCACTTTATAGAGCTCGCTTGTCGCTTTACAGCAAGACGCTTTGTTTCTGCGCCGCAACCTCAAGGAAAAGAAAGAATAAGAAAGTCTTAAGACTGGATTCCCTCCACCTGCTCAACTTTGTGCATGTCATACTGTGAAATCAAAAAATTTCATTTTAATATTCAGCAACAATTTAACAATTTACATGGAATGGAAATACATTTTGATATGGAAAGCAAATGTGTACATATTTTGTATAAAAATATAAATAAAAATTTCGATAAGGAATTTAGCCCAAGGTAATAGTATATGTACTATTAACACCGTGTGTCTTTAATTAATATTTAAGTGTATGTATAAGTACTTTCATACTAAAGGCTCTGGAGGTTTGCCAAATTCTTTAGATATTTAGGCTTTAGTCGGTGTCTCAGCTTCCTCTAACATCTAATTGGCTGCATGCCACGATCATTTGCTTTGTACATAACTAATGTCGTCTTTATGTTAATACATTTTTAGGTGCTTATAAAAGAAGCAAATTTGACAAAGAACTCCACTACAAATATTTAAATACAAACTAAAAATATAAACAATTAAGTTTAACTTGATCTACGCACACTATCAGCACACATCGCTTAATTTTCATAATTAGATTATAATTAGTTCTATATAGTTCAGCCAGCTTTTGTTGTTTTTTCATTTATTTTTAGGCGCCTCAGAATAAAATAATAACGTAAATAAGGCAATGTATCATGTACAAGTATTTCTGATCACACATATAAGAACTTGAAACTTTTCAACGCTTTTTTTTCAATATTTTTCTATCCTTAGTGTGAATAAATCTTATACTTATTTTTAAATAAAAATAAGTATAAGTGAAATAAAGCTTTCCTGTTTCAGAAAGCAATTTTGAGTACAAACATTTCTCGGGTGATATAGTGTGAAGCTCAAATGTTGAAAAAGTCCTGATTTTCTCTGTGTAGTTTCGGATGGACGTTGTCTGATTTTTATTTATTCAGTAGCAGAAGAGTTTTAAATGTTTCATATGCTTGCTTTGTATGGTAGCGTTTTAATGTTTTAAAAAATGTACTTACTTTAGTACTGTTCTTTAAACTATCCGATTAGCGATGAAAACTTACCGTATGTGTCTTGTGTAATTATTTAATAAATTAATTGACTATATTGAAAAAATTAAATATAAATTTTATTTTTTTTTTTTAGCTTCACGCTTTATCCTGCACATGGCAGGGTTGGCAGAAGGAACTGCAGGAACTATTGGAACCTAGTGTTAAGACACTCCGTTGCTCAGTCCCTGCTTTCTCCGTCCCCGCTTTCCGCCTTTTTTTGAGGCATTGCGTGTTGAGTGGCGGAACTCAACGCCGCGCTTTGCCTAGGCGCCAGAGCGAAGAAAATGGAAATAGAAAAATCCCTCTTCTCCGAGTGGGAATCGAACCCAGAAACCTATAAAATATTTTTTGAGTAAAAATAGAATTTATTTTTAATTGTCAGCATATTCTCAGTAAGCTTTTAATCTAAGCTATATATGAAATTATACTTATAATACTTACGTACAGGTTGTTAGTAATAATGTGATAGAGGTGATACCCGCTTGAGTTGATAGCGAAAGAACCATTTTATCTTTTTCTTTTAAAGTTTGTATGACTAGGTATAACAGAAAGTATTATTTTTTTTTATGTTATTCATGTATTTTTTCTTTGTATTACGTTTTGGTATCTGTTCGTACTAAATTCAGGAGATATATATCTATATATATATATATATATATATATATATATATATATATATATATATATATATATATATATATATATATATATATATATATATATATATATATATATATATATATATATATATATATATATATATATATATATATATATATATATATATATATATATATATATATATATATATATATATATATATATATATATATATATATATATATATATATATATATAATATGGCTTGAATGTTTATTAATGGCTAGTCCATTTCACGAGAAATTATGTGCGCTATATAACATTTTGCTAATTTTATTAATATATCACATTGTACTTGTGATGCAAAGGCACGTAGAACGTGTGACGTGTGATATAAAACTCTTAGTTATACCCATTGAATAAAGTGTAAGAAGCCACTCGTTATTATCATTTTTAATATTTTAAGCTGAAACTTTCCTTAAATTTCTAATCTTTCCTAAAAATTCCTTACATTTTTTTAACAAATTTGTAACAAATTATTTATGGAAATTTTAATACGTTAGTAAGATTTTTTACAGTATGTGTTAATACGATATTAACAGTAACAAAACAATAGAAATTAGAATTATTCAATGTAAGGACCATCTAAGCCTCCTCCAATATTTTCCACTCTTCTTTATCTCTTGCTATTTTAACCCTCATATTTCCTGCCACTTTGACGATATTATCGCTCCATGATTTTAACGGTCGACATTGTCAATGTCACATAATGCTACAAATCTTGAAAATATACTTATCCATAGATATTATCTGTATGTTCATTTTATTTACGCATATCAAAAAATACCTTTTTAAAAAAAATCCTTTTAATAGCAAATGTTATTTTATTATAGCTTAAATTATATTAAAAAATAAGGCGAAAAAATTGAAGTGTATCTGCTCTTTGAATATTTCAATTATTTTTACCATTATTTATAACAATAAAATTCGTAGAACTTCTGTATTTTAAATGAAAAATCCCGCGTCATGACGCGGGTTCAACCATGGTTAAATGGTGAAAATTAAGGGAATTTAAAATTTTGAGCCCTACTTGGTTGATGGCAATTTGGCCAGCAAATGTGTAAAATTGTCGAGTAAAATATTTTAACGTGATTTTATACTGCATTTATGTACGTATTAGTATATAGAGTATTTCATTTTGGTTAAAATGTTTGTTTCATTTCAATAAATGCGTTATCTTTCAAATATCGCTCATCGTTATGATGCATTCTACAATTAACAAAATGAAAGTAATATAGGATAAAATAAAACATGTTTCAGAAAGAATTAACACATTGCTTCCACTTAATTTAACTGTCTTATCGTAATAGAAAGACTGAAATATATATTTTCGTAAATCAAGCATCTAAAAGCCCTATATAACATAACGCTCAAAGGAAATTTAGTTTCAGGTTCAATTTTTCATTCAAATAATGACTGAGTTTCCCAGAGCGAGATATAATTATAAAATTATTCACTAGCAAACTCTAGTTTGTAGACTCAGTGGAAATCGTTAAAACGTACTTTTTATTCATACATTGAGTTACATGATATCATAAATTTTAGTGAATGCAACGAAATTTGCCGTTTATACGGTGACACGACTGTTTAAACAGCTTGGCTGTTTAAATGGCTAATAAAAAGTTTTTGAAAAACAAGATGAAAAAATTGAAGAGTATCTGCTCTTTAAATATTTCAATTATTTTTACCATTATTTATAACAATAAAATTAGTAGAACTTCTGTCATTTAAATCAAAAAAACTAATATTAAATTGTTTTAGTCCTATTTCGCTGATTTATTAGAGGTCATCCTAAGGCAGTAAACGTCGTTTTTGTAGGTTTGATTCCCATGGGATATAATTATTTTCATCTCTTCGCTGACAAGACTATGTCTCTGCGGCTTTGGTGGTGTTCACAGAATGAAGATTAAAAAAAAATAAATCCAATATTTATTTTGTTTATAACTACATAAAAATGTCAAAAGTCTCAAATATAGAACCAACAATCATCGCAGTATACTCGTAAAATATCAGATATTTGCTTAAAGTATAAGTTTTAAGGATGTACCTTTATATAATTGTATAAAATAGAAACAATGTTAAGAAAGCGTTTATCTGAGACCTCTATGGTATTCTTCTTGTTCAGGTTAATATTTGTCATAAATCTTAACTAAGCATTGTACCACCGAGCCGTGTGTGAATATTTTTATTTTCTATTCCATATTACAGTTTTGTATGTGATGATAATAAGATATTTATGATAGCATACCTTTTACATTTCATATATTTTTACACATTCATCTACCCTTCTTACTCCAGGTTTGTTTAAAAATTAAAAACGTTTATTTTTCAAAAAATCTATGTCTCTTACTATAATAATAAAATATTAAACTCATAACCTGCTTTATATAATCCCATGAAAGGAAAGATTTATGACGATTTAATCTTGTTACTTTATAAAGAAAATCTATAAGACTCCTGTATATTGTATATTGAAATTGAAAATTAATATTGTTTTACGGATTGATAATGCCTCGAGGACGCTTGGTCCTTTGTGGAACTAATCCTGTAAGTACTAACCGCTGCGATCATTTCCATTATCTGGTTTATTATTTCAAATTTCCTTTGTGTTGGAAATCATTACTTATAATTAATATTTTTTAATTCTCAATTCGGAACTTCTAATTAAGCTTTTATATTCATCTTAAGCTTTTATATTTTTATGAATTTTAAAATAGTTAATCCACACTTATAATAGAAAAAAATAGTTAAACAAAACATGTAAAAATTTGAACGCAGCGGGACACGGTTTGAGTCCCGCTGCGTTCAAATTTTTACATGTTTTCTTTAAGTATTTTTTCTATACTCAGTGCGGATTAACACTTTAAAAAATCATCAAAATATTTAATAAAAATAGCATTCTCTCTCGCCAAACGATTGTTCTTTGTAATCTTCCTTGGGTAGCGGAAATTTGTAAAAATCTCCCTACAGAAATTTCAATAACGAAATAAGTTGCATAAAATTTATAAGAATTTCGACACAGCGTGACGAAGAACGCATGCAGTGGTGAGAACCACTATCGAGTAGTAAAATATTTTACACGTGTTGTGGTGGAATATGTTTCTTGTTGGAGCGGCAAAATAAAAATTCTCGTCTATAATTATTATCACATGGTGTTTTTTCTGCACAATAGATATATATCATTCAGATTATGTCGCCTATATACAAAGTAAATTTAATTAACTTAGATCCATTGCAACATAATACTATAAATTTAAATTAAATTACTAATTTTTTTATATAATCACAGTGTTTTACTTGTCTTACTTGTTTCAGGAAAGAAAATTCATGTTTATGTAAGTAATGAAGAAAACGGTAATCATCAATTTCTGGCCTTGATGAAATATTATAATATGTACTAACAAAAAGCTCTCCTTCATTAAATGTAGATTCTGATAGGTTTGAAATATTAAAGAGATTGTGACACAGATTCAAAATATCCAGTCAAATAGCCGTCTACCTGATCGTTGTATTTTAAATACCCAATCCATCAAATTTAACTAGTTATATAAGAAAGTTCATAAAAAATAGAGCTGTTGTCTGATATGTTAGAAGTGGACGTTGTTGAGACAAAATTTGTTAGATTTATAGGATATCTGTCTATCTTTCGGCCGTTACTTATATCGTTTTGTTTCGATTTACATGATATCCTTTATTGCGTAAAACGTTCTTACTTGTTATAGAGTTTTCTCGTCGTTAAGTATAATAAATAACATGTCACAGTGTAGAAGCTCAATTGCTCTTAAAGACTGTAATAAACATTCAACACTTTCGTTTTGTAAGTAAACTGATATAAATTCTATAGTGACTACCTATATAATATTTCATTTTATTTAACTTAAATTGAACCATGTACCATAAAAGTAGATATGAAAACCAAAAATACTGTATGATATTTACTTTTGTCCCTCTTTTATTTATTACTTATAAGCAAGAGTGTTCCTAAATAAACGATACTGCTGTAATACTTCTCTTGGGGTAAGCCAACTAAACAGCAGGCACGTATTGCGATTACAGTAACTCATTTCTGAGTTATAGGAATTATAATTCTCCAGGCTCAAAAAGTTTATGCCACCATTATGTCAAAATTACAAAGAGTTACACACGTAAAGAACTTAGCAAGTTTTTAATACTTAAGAAGTTGCTGACAATTTTGTATTTAAAAGGTATAAATTTTATTGAAAATATAAAATATTGGCTTTATATTTATATGGAATGTGTATACGTTTTACTCCAGCTGAAGTTTCAAGTTTTAGTAAATGTCACTCGAAGCTCTCATGATTACGTACATGAGTGCTCATTATTAAATCACAAGTACAGTACAGTAAGTGTCTCTAGTTGGTTAGAGACACGGTCCACAAATATGTTGTATGATAGTGTAGAATATTCAGCTTTATCGATTATAAACGACAGCCTGGCATTGGGTTGAAAATGCACGAACTTTGAAAGCGAACGGGCGAATGAATTGTAAAATTTTGAACTTCAGGACTTTATTTAAATAAAATTTTATCTAGTAATTTTAGATGCGTAGTTTGAATAAGTTTTCACTTAGAATGAGTTTGAATTCGAAAAAAAATGTTTTGTTATTCATATAGCACGTCTCTACATTTTATCATTAATACTATACGTACTTCTGCATACTAAGTATATTGACAAACATTTTTTACTTTCACGGTCGCGAGTTTAAAATCGTATATATTGATAAGAGATTGAATTATTTTACTAACTTATGCTTTTTTTTTACTTTTTTTGCTTAATTTATGCGATAAAGTGATCTTGATTTATTTTGTGTCAATAAATTAAACGATTTAGCGTGTAGGGTCCGGAACCAATTAGTAAATTATTTAATTCGAATCAAAAATATCTAAAATATATTTTTTTAGATACTTATTATGTATTAATCCAGTATTATTCCAGGATACTGTTTTCTTCTTAAAGCACCTGTATCCCGCACTTGACAGGGTAAGCGGAGGAACAGTAAGTAGAAGGTACGTAGTGTTGAGACGACGTTGTGTGTGTGAATTCAAAGCCACGATTAGTCTCGATCCCACAGCGAAGAAAATAAAATTGCTGTTTTGCAAACAAATGCTCTGCGCCATGACCGTCGGATTACGAGTTTATCTAGTATATAGTACTAGTCTTCAGTTTACGCGATGCTTGAACTTTGTGAAGTGATATTTGTATATATATAGAATAAAATAGTTTGGGTTTAGGTAGTGTGTGTTTATTTATGTAAGCCAATATAGTATACAGTGCATTAAACTTTAATATATAATCAATTTTATATAAAAATGTTGGCGTACACTATATACACAAACATATATATATATATATATATATATATATATATATATATATATATATATATATATATATATATATATATATATATATATATATATATATATATATATATATATATATATATATATATATATATATATATATATATATATATATATATATATGTATATATATATATATATATATATATATTATATATATATATATATATATATATATATATATATATATATATATATATATATATATATATATATAATATATATATATATATATATACACAAAAATACAAATATATAAAGAAACACAAATCTATATATAACAAGTAACAACACAAATGTG
Source organism: Dione vanillae (assembly GCA_037178615.1). Classification (NCBI taxonomy): domain Eukaryota; kingdom Metazoa; phylum Arthropoda; class Insecta; order Lepidoptera; family Nymphalidae; genus Dione; species Dione vanillae. The sequence goes on along the minus strand of JAZFAU010000285.1, from coordinate 4,174 downwards.
AATGTTACAAATTAAAATATATTTTAAGATTAGATGTAAAATTAAGATTATTGCAGATTCAGTTCTAGTTTAACATTATAATTCTTCATTCCGCTAAGTTATTCAAGAATTTGCGATTTGAGTTGCGTAAATCAACATACTCATAGTGACAGAGTTATTTGTCTTACCACAGCGAGGTAATAGAAATAAGTAAGTGTTACTAATCTTATTATTAGGCTCATCACTTGTACCAAACTTCGTAGTCGAAACCTTTTATATTAACATGAAATTGCAAAATGTTGTACGGAAAACGAACAGAGCCGAAGGGCTATTTTTATTCCATTTGATCACAATCAAATATATTCTATTTGATTAAAGCCACAGTTGAATGGTGGAAAATATCTATTGAAAACGCAACTACGTTGTGTAAACTAAGGTGATTTTTTTTATGATTGGCTAACAACAGCTTTCAAAAAGCTTTGTTTTTGTAACATCGATAATTTGAGTCTCTTTAATATTCAAAAGGCTCTACTGAATATCTATGCATATTAGTTATCTATAATATTATTATGTTCTTAATGAATTTAAAAAGTATATATTTTTTTAAGTTTACTTCAATTTCTTTTTTTTTTTAGCTTTAGTTTCTTTCTTTAGTTGCTATAGTAAAATGATCTTTTAAAAAAATATGTGCCGGAATGAGAATCCATTTTCTAAATGTGATAATAATTAATTTAACACGCTTTATTCTTGCCGAGTGGGAATCGAACTCTCGACCATTTGTCTACGCCACGACGGACGTTAACTCTCATACTAAGTATATAGGATGAGAATAATGCCAATGTACTAATTTTGCTTGCACTATTTACAATAAGTTAATTGTTCTGTACCTATTGACAAAAATTCCCTGGATATGTTTTGTTTGAAACATATTATGGTCCCTTTGATGTTATAACAAAACGACAAATGAATGTTTCTCAAATTTTAATATCAAAGAACGAAGTCATATCAGCTGTGGGAAGGGTAAAATATCTATTGTTAAGCGACTATGACGTTTCCCATATATATGTGAAATAACGTCACTTATTGCGTAATGAACTTAAGTATTATTTTTCTTAGTAAACAATTAATTCCAAATGGCTATGTTAAATTATAAAATGAAGAACCTTGCTGGAATTGCCTATGCCTTGATAGACATAGGATATATATTTCATTTCAATGTATTGTTTATTATTACTATTTTATTGTTGTTTATCATTGATATATTCACATTGTGATGTAAAACTTTACAAAACATTGTTTGCGATGCTGGCCTACCTTGTGAAAGTGAACGGTAAGTCATAATTGACGCAGGTCTAAATAAAAACATCGTATACGTCTATAAATTACAATGAATTCGTTTCCAAACACACCTTTATCAGCAGTTGTTTGTTCACTGAATGTAGTATGTTCTTTATAAGTTAAATAGGTAATATATTTAACTTATGTTAGTTTAAACAAGTATGTATTAAGTGCACAAAACACATATATCATATGTTAAGATTTAATTTCCGTTGAGTTCCGCCACTCAATACACAATCTCTGTCTATCCTGCTATATAAAGTGAGATAAAAACTAAAGCTATAAAGTAAATAAATATAGTTTAAAAAAACTAAAAAACACGCTTTTTTTAAGTACATCAAACTAAAAAATATACAATAACTCTTAAAACAAGTAAAAAACAGTAATGATCGAAAAATGCTAGTATTATTGTGAAAAGTGTGGGGCGGTTTGTGCCACAGTTTTCGTATATCGAGCAAATGAAACTATATCGTTCATGTTTATAGAGATTGAGTATGAAGGGTAAGGAAAAAGGAAAGACCAACTCAATAGAAACACAATAATATAAATATTTTTCGATCATTAGTATTTTTAACTTGTTTTAAGAATTATTGTATATTTTTTAGTTTAATATACTTAAAAAAAGCGTTTTTTTAGTTTTTTTAAACAATATTTATTTTTTACTTTTTAGTTCAATGTAGTACATTGTTATTACTTAATTTCGTTTTTTTTTAATAGAATTTTAGTTTTTTCACTGGTGAATAAAATAAAAATTAAATAAAGAAATAGTATATTACAAAAGAAATAAAAACAAAATAAAAATAGACTAAAAAACAACATTGTCACTGGTACGGGATTCGAACCCACGACCACAACATTTAAAGTCACTGCAAAATAGTCGATACATAGATGCAACGGTCTCTCAGTCCAAGGAGAGTTACTCAGATACAAGTGAAACTAATAAAAGCGTATTAAAAACAATTTGTTCTAACCAATGTAGATATCGTCGTCCTGTAGTAAACGTCGAGATGAAACGATATTTGGCCACTCATACAGGGTTCTCGGTTAGTTAAACGCTATCCGTCCGGTCACATATTGTGTTTCTATTTCTTTACTATATATCTCATACTGAAAATATTTTACATAATTATGTAGTTAAAATTACCTATCCCAGTTATAAGGTACTGGTTTAATTCAGTTATTCTTTTATGTTCATCCTCAAACATACTTATATACATTTTAAAATGTATCTAAACTATGTTATTTTTTAAAGGAGTCAATTGTAGTCGAAATAATTCATTTTGACCGAATTTTATTATCTTTCCAGCGAGTATCAACCGTACCGCTAAGTGGGAACGTTGCCAGAATAAATAATTTGGCCTTTTTAAAGCAACGCAATCGCAATAGAGGTAATTAAAGAAGAAATGGAAAGACACTAATGGAGGCACGGAAACTAAGTTATTTATGTCGTGATGACTCAAAAAAAAATTATTACAATGTTTGTACTTAATTAGTTTAATGTATTGTTTCTCTTGTGCTTGGAGTTATTATTTTATATTTATCTGTAGCTAATCATAATTTTATATTTTATCTGTAATATTACACTAAATATGTACATTTACAAAACTTTGAATTAATTTTACTCGAATACTTGAAGAACATTAAATATCAACAGTCTTTACTGATATCTAAGAATTATACTTGGTTTACATTTTTCTTATTTTATTAGCTTCACACTTTATCCTGTACATGGTACCCTACCAAAGGGAGCCGCAGGTACCATAGGAACCCAGTATTAAGACACTCCGTACCCAGCTCCCCTTTTTTCGAGGCATTGCGTATTGAGTGGCGTAACTCATCGCCTAGTTCCCACAGCAAAGAAAATGGAAATACTAAATCCATCTTCCTCAAGTAGGATCGAACCCGCAAATCGCCGCGTTTACAGGCAGACGCTACGCCACGACGCCACGACGGTCATCAGGTCCTAATCATTTTAAAGTGAATTAAATGCACCAAATCAATTTAGTAATAAATATTTCTTTAATTTTCTTATTAATAACTTGTATTGCCTAATTTTCCGTAATGAACTCGTTATGTTGAATTATCATATAAAGATATCAAGTTCTAAGACCCCTTAGATTATTACACCGGCTACCGCTATGTTAATGAACACGTTCAGCGACGCTACAAATCGTCACAAATCCCCTTGAGAGACATTGGTAAGTGATATGCTCGTATGACTCTTACATTTTTAGGCTTGCTGATCTAATTATAATATCTTTTAAAAATGTCACAGATAATAACATAAAAGACAAATATTTGAGTTCGGCTTGACTTTTGGAATATTTCACTTTCATATTTTTTGTTAGTAAATGCTTTTAGTTAGTAAATTTAAAAAAAAATCATATTTTTTAAAAGTTTTGTTACAAAACAAAATAGTAATAACTGACTACTGCTATCAAAACATTGAAGATAACCTGGTAAGTACTCTCAACCAAGTCACTAATTACTCATCCTCCTCCTTCCCTCTTTATCATACTAACTAAAAACCCTGTCATTTTTAACTTTTAATCTAAAGTTATCGATAAATATTAGGCTAAATTCAAACAATAATATTATAAATTCATGTATATAAGCTGCCTTTAGCACATACAACATATTAAAAATAAAATTTTGATTCATAAATCAGTGGGATATGGCATAAAATTGAATGGCAAACCTATATACTATACTCTATCTATTATTGGAAACAAGGCATATATTTTAAGAAAGTAAAGGTCAAAAAGTCGTAATAGAAATAGTATCAGCTAAATTCAAAGTAAACTAAAATGGTAACGCTATGTATAAGTAAAATTAAATAAAAATTACAGCACAGCAT